>JACEFZ010020342.1:0-395000 GCA_014155875.1 Cepaea nemoralis
TTAGTTAGTTGCATATCCTTTACAGGACAAAGCAATCAACCCCAGCTTCTTTTGACTGTTCATGATTCATGGGCAAGTTTACATTCATTAGTTTGCTATTGCTTTCTGATCAACCGGCTCCCACACCACTTCATAAAAAACCAATGTAAGGCGGCCTGATGCCAAATCGCTCACAGCTGTTTTTCGAACGTGGTATGCAGGATTATGAACTGCGTCCATAACCCCTTCACCACAGAGTGTGTATGTGTGTGTATTTATGTGAGATTATCTGTGAGTGTGTTTAAGGGTGTGTTTGTGTGTGAGAGCCTGTCTATCTGTCTCATAATGTGTTAGTATGCATTGTTTATATGCACAGCCTTCTTATTACCATGTTCTTTTTAATATGCATGTCCGTCTCTCTTCTGTCATGTAACATTTTTGTATGCATTGTTTATGCGCACAGCTTTCTCATTACCATGGTTTTCTTTCTATATAAATCTAACACATGTAACAGATGTTCGAAAGAAGAGTGGTTGGATGGGCAAATATAAGGCATGTATGCCCAATTTGTGATCCTTTGAAAAAAACGTTCATGCATTCGTTTGTTTGTTCATTGCTAGATTCACATCAACAGCCGTGCTGCCTGCAGCCATAACTGTGAAGGAGGAGATGGCAGCTCAGCCAGACAGTTTGACCAAACTTCCTCAGTCAGTACCAGAAGTATCCCAAGATGCAAAACTTCATCAAAACTTTGTATCACATCACCCGAAGCCTATTGCTGTAAGTAGCTCATATACATGACTTCTGTTCTTCTTCATCACCCGTGGAGTGCAGTCGTAAGGTTACATATCTTACCCTAGTATGAGGAAATGCAACATAAAGACTGAATGTCACGCCAGGGCAGACCAGGCGCTATACCTTTGTCCGCAACTGGTCTAGGATCAATGCTCCGACAGGTGGACAGTTAGAGCATTGCTTTGCTAATCCGGCAGCTTCTGCAGATTGTCTTGTTCCAGATGTAGAGGTGTTACCTTTCCTCTGGAGTGAACCTAGGCAGGCTGAGAGAGGGATCATGCTGCATGGGTAACACATGGTCTTCTATATTTCAGCCCAGGCTTTGTGCTATAGTTGCAAGACCTAGTGGAAGAAGTAAACAGGCACAGTGCAGAATGTGGCTTAGATATTAACATCCAAAAAATAAAAACTATGATAACTAGCAGTGAAAAGGAAAGGTCATCAATGAACATCACAGTAAACGGGCAGATACTAGAACACGTAACAAGTTTCTCTTATCTTGGACATATAATAACAGATGATGGCAGAAGTGAAATGGAAATCAAAAAGAGAATAGAAATGGCCAAAAATGCTTTCAATGGCATGAAATCAGTACTAACATCTAGAGAGATTAATAACGCATTAAAAATGAGAATTGTCAAATGCTACGTATATTCAACGTTACTGTATGGCTCGGAAGCCTGGACATTGAACAAGCAACTAGAAAGTCGCACAGAAGCCCTGGAGATGTGGATATACAGACGAATAGGTCGTATTTCATGGAAACAAAAACAATCAAATGCAGAGGTCCTAGAAAAACTGGGAATGAAGAGAGAGTTGATGAAAGAAATAAAGAGGAGACAAGTGAAATAGTTTGGTCACGTTAAAAGACATGATACTCTTATAAAAACCATACTGGAAGGCAAGGTTGAGGGCAAGCGAGCAAGAGGTAGACAACGATACAAGTGTAAGGATAACATCAAGAGATGGACGAACATCAGCCTGACAGAATGTACAATCAAGGCAAGAAACAGACAGTGTTGGAGATCCATTGCAGCCAACCTTCATTGCGGAGACGGCACCTGATTGATTGATTGTGCTATAGAGAAATATAATTCCATCTCTGACCTTACCACCATGGGCTGTAGTTATTATGCCTTCTTTGGTAACACAATATAACAAACTACAGTCTGTCAACACAGACAGGTGCCTGTGAATCTTCTTCATCTTCTTCAATTTGCTGATTTTAATCATGACCCCGTTGGGAGAGTTCTGGTGGTGAACTCACCAGTTTTAGAAGTTCTGGTTTAGTTCCAGAACCTTATAGTTTAGTGTTGATCCAATAAGTAGGGTCAAGGACACTTTTACACACCGCAAGACTCATTGGGTATATGGATCTAGTCTCATATGTTTATAAACCAAACGGCTCTCGGTGGCTGACGTGGTCTGCATCACAACGGCCGCCTTGATTTCCTCAGATATTTGCTGGTACCCATATGTTTATAAACCAAACGGCACTCAGTGGCTGACGTGGTCCGCATCACAATGGCCGCCTTGGTTTCCTACAATATTTGCTGGTACCCATGTGTTTATAAACCAAACGGCACTCAGTGGCTGACGTGGTCCACGTCACAACGGCCGCCTTGATTTCCTCAGATATTTGCTGGTACCCATATGTTTATAAACCAAATGGCTCTCGGTGGCTGACGTGGTCCGTGTCACAATGGCCGCCTTTATTTCCTACGATATTTGCTGTTACTTATTTTAGGCTAGGCCAACCTGGCAGCTCAGGTCAGTTTTACAAATGTGAATCTGCCTTGATGCAGATCAAACCCAAGACCACTGGTACAGCCGCCTTTATTTCCCAAGGCATTCCCAGGTACTCAGTTTAGGCTAGGTCTAGATCTGTTTTAGTTTTTTAAAATTCATTTACAGAATACTCAGTTTGTTTTGAATGTCTGTTTTTGTTGTTCATTTACAGAATACTCAGTTTGTTTTGAATGTCTGTTTTTGTTGTTCATTTACTGAATACTCAGTTTGTTTTGAATGTCTGTTTTTGATGTTCATTTACAGAATACTCAGTTGGTTTAGAATGTCTGTTTTTGTTGTTGTTCATTTACAGAATTCTCAGTTTGTTTCAGTTGTCTGTTTTTGGTCATTCACAGAATTCTCAGTTTGTTTCGGATGTCTGCTTTTTGTTCATTTACATAATTCTCAGTTTGTTTTGAATGTCTGTTTTGTAGTTGTTCATTTACAGAATACTCAGTTTGTTTTGAATGTCTTATGTTGTTCATTTACAGAATTCTCAGTTTGTTTCAGTTGTCTGTTTTCGGTCATTCACAGAATTCTGAGTTTGTTTCGGATGTCTGCTTTTTGTTTATTTACAGAATTCTCAGTTTGTTTTGAAGTCTGACTTTGTTGTTGTTCATTTACAGAATACTCAGTTTGTTTTAATGTCTGTTGTTCATTTACAGAATTCTCAGTTTGTTTCCATTGTCTGGTCTTGGTCATTTATATAATTTTTAGTTTGTTTCAGATGTCTGGTTTTGTTGTTGTTCATTTACAGAATACTCAGTTTGTTTTGAATGTCTGATTATGCTGTTCATTTACAGAATTTCAGTTTGTTTCTGTTGTTTGTTTTTGGTCATTCTTAGAATTCTCAGTTTGTTTCAGATGTCTTCTTTTTGTTCATTTACAGAATTTCAGTTTGTTTCAGTTGTCTGTTTTCGGTCATTCACAGAGTGCACAGTTCGCAGGCCGACTTCATGACAGAGGCTGCTTCCTGTTCTCTAGGAAGATGGATTACATTAGGGCAGCTTTACTTAGTGCGTTAGAGCGGCAGCTGAACCCTCCGCCCCACAAGTAGGTTGTGTTAGTGGCCAGGTGTAGAAGTGGTGTCATTTTGTGGTAGTGATTTATATGTGATAGTGTCTCATTTTTTGCTAAATTCTATGAGTTAGATAGAATAAAATTTTTAAAATTTGAGTACAGACTTCACATGTCTTGTACATGTTTACAGATCTTCACATCTTGTGCATGTGTACAGGTCTTCACATGATTTGTACATACTTTTTTTTTTTGCTTTAAATATTTAAAAAATCTATATATTTAGTATTTTATTCACCATAACTAAAATTCTGGACACATACATATTTAGTATTTGTTTTGCCTTAATTAAATTCTAGACAGAGGCACATTTAGCTTTTGGTTTATTTTAACTAAAAATCTGAACAGCCTAAATTTGTAGTGTTTGTCTGGGTTGTTGATATATTTTTGCAAATCTAGATGTTAGAAATAAATTAATATAGCAATATTATTTTGTATCCTAACATTTCAACAGTTTGTCTCCCCCTTCCCTCTTCTTTCTTCCTTTCTCCTCCTTTCTTCTTTCTTTTTTCTTCCTTTCTCCTCCTTCACACTTCTTTCTTCCTTTCTCCTCCTTCCCTCTTCCTTCTTGCTTTCTCCTCTCTTCTTTCCTCCTTGCTCCCTCTTTTCCTCTTCTTTTCACCAGTCTCAATTTGATATTGTGTGAGAGCAAGTTTAATAGAATAAAATAAAAATCTTCTTCTTATTCCATTCTTACTCCATGCCTTGTGGTGTTGGTGATCATGTCTGTCCACAGCCTCCTGTCTTGTGTGCTGCCAATAGTTTTTGATGCAGATGCTCCTCCAATCCATGTCAAACTATTCAACATCTTCTCTCTGTCTTCCCCTGCCTCTCCTCCTCTGTATCCTTCCCATTGTCACTGTTCACTTCAGCTTTCCCCTTCTCATAACATGATCATGGAATGTGGGCCATCTTTTTCTGTTATAACTAGTCAGTTCTTTTTGAGTTACCTCTTTCAAGATATCTTCATTACAAGATATCTTCATTACAAGTTATCATCATTACTAGATATCTTCATTACAAGATATCTTCACTACAAGATATCTTAATTACAAGATATCTTCATTACAAGGTATCTTCATTACAAGATATCTTCATTACAAGATACCTTCATTACAAGATATCTTCATTACAAGATATCTTCATTACAAGATACCTTCATTACAAGACACCTTCATTACAAGATATCTTCATTACAAGATATCTTCATTACAAGATATCTTCATTACAAGATTTCTTCAATACAAGATATCTTCATTACTCTTGTTATCCATCCAGTATTATCATCATCCTTCTATAAAACCTCATAACCACAGCTTCCACATAATTCCGCACTGGTCTGCTAATTGTCCATGATTCACTCCCACACATCAGGACTGGTTTGATATAGTTCTCAAGAACTCTCTTTCTGACCTTAAGTAACAAAGGACTGAAAATACTAGTCTGTTGTTTGCTTTAACACATTCATTTCTGTTAACTTACTGTTTCTGTCTGTCCCTTAACTTAATGTTTCTGTGTGTCCCTTAACTTACTGTTTCTGTGTGTCCCTTAACTTACTGTTTCTGTCTGTCCCTTCACTTACTGTTTCTGTCTGTCCCTTAACTTACTGTTTCTGTCTGTCCCTTAACTTACTGTTTCTGTCTGTCCCTTAACTTACTGTTTCTGTCTGTCCCTTAACTTACTGTTTCTGTCTGTCCCTTAACTTACTGTTTCTGTCTGTCCCTTAACTTACTGTTTCTGTCTGTCCCTTAACTTACTGTTTCTGTCTGTCCCTTAACTTACTGTTTCTGTCTGTCCCTTAACTTACTGTTTCTGTCTGTCCCTTAACTTACTGTTTCTGTCTCTTAACTTACTGTTTCTGTCCCTTAACTTACTGTTTCTGTGTGTCCCTTAACTTACTGTTTCTGCCTTAACTTACTGTTTCTGTCTGTCCTTTAACTTACTGTTTCTGTCTGTCCCTTAACTTACTGTTTCTGTCTGTCCCTTAACTTACTGTTTCTGTCTGTCCCTTAACTTACTGTTTCTGTCTGTCCCTTAACTTACTGTTTCTGTCTGTCCCTTAACTTACTGTTTCTGTCTGTCCCTTAACTTACTGTTTCTGTCTGTCCCTTAACTTACTGTTTCTGTCTGTCCCTTAACTTACTGTTTCTGTCTGTCCCTAACTTACTGTTTCTGTCTGTCCCTTAACTTACTGTTTCTGTCTGTCCCTTAACTTACTGTTTCTGTCTGTCCCTTAACTTACTGTTTCTGTCTGTCCCTTAACTTACTGTTTCTGTCTGTCCCTTAACTTACTGTTTCTGTCTGTCCCTTAACTTACTGTTTCTGTCTGTCCCTTAACTTACTGTTTCTGTCTGTCCCTTAACTTACTGTTTCTGTCTGTCCCTTAACTTACTGTTTCTGCCTGTCCCTTAACTTACTGTTTCTGCCTGTCCCTTAACTTACTGTTTCTGTCTGTCCCTTAACTTACTGTTTCTGTCTGTCCCTTAACTTACTGTTTCTGTCTGTCCCTTAACTTACTGTTTCTGTCTGTCCCTTAACTTACTGTTTCTGTCTGTCCCTTAACTTACTGTTTCTGTCTGTCCCTTAACTTACTGTTTCTGTCCGTCCCTTAACTTACTGTTTCTGTCCGTCCCTTAACTTACTGTTTCTGTCCGTCCCTTAACTTACTGTTTCTGTGTGTCCCTTAACTTACTGTTTCTGTCCGTCCCTTAACTTACTGTTTCTGTCTGTCCCTTAACTTACTGTTTCTGTCTGTCCCTTAACTTACTGTTTCTGTCTGTCCCTTAACTTACTGTTTCTGTCTGTCCCTTAACTTACTGTTTCTATCTGTCCCTTAACTTACTGTTTCTGTCTGTCCCTTAACTTACTGTTTCTGTCTGTCCCTTAACTTACTGTTTCTGTCTGTCCCTTAACTTACTGTTTCTGTCTGTCCCTTAACTTACTGTTTCTGTCTGTCCCTTAACTTACTGTTTCTGTGTGTCCCTTAACTTACTGTTTCTGTCTGTCCCTTAACTTACTGTTTCTGTCTGTCCCTTAACTTACTGTTTCTGTCTGTCCCTTAACGTACTGTTTCTGTCTGTCCCTTAACTTACTGTTTCTGTCTGTCCCTTAACTTACTGTTTCTGTCTGTCCCTTAACGTACTGTTTCTGTCTGTCTCTTAACTTACTGTTTCTGTCTGTCTCTTAACTTACTGTTTCTGTCTGTCCCTTAACTTACTGTTTCTGTCTGTCCCTTAACTTACTGTTTCTGTCTGTCCCTTAACTTACTGTTTCTGTCTGTCCCTTAACTTACTGTTTCTGTGTGTCCCTTAACTTACTGTTTCTGTCTGTCCCTTAACTTACTGTTTCTGTCTGTCCCTTAACTTACTGTTTCTGTCTGTCCCTTAACTTACTGTTTCTGTCTGTCCCTTAACTTACTGTTTCTGTGTGTCCCTTAACTTACTGTTTCTGTGTGTCCCTTAACTTACTGTTTCTGTCTGTCCCTTAACTTACTGTTTCTGTGTGTCTCTTAACTTACTGTTTCTGTCTGTCCCTTAACTTACTGTTTTTGTCTGTCTCTTAACTTACTGTTTCTGTCTGTCCCTTAACTTACTGTTTCTGTCTGTCCCTTAACTTACTGTTTCTGTCTGTCTCTTAACTTACTGTTTCTGTCTGTCCCTTAACTTACTGTTTCTGTCTGTCTCTTAACTTACTGTTTCTGTCTGTCCCTTAACTTACTGTTTCTGTCTGTCCCTTAACTTAGTGTTTATGTCTGTCCCTTAACTTACTGTTTCTGTCTGTCCCTTAACTTACTGTTTCTGTCTGTCCCTTAACTTACTGTTTCTGTCTGTCCCTTAACTTACTGTTTCTGTCTGTCCCTTAACTTACTGTTTCAGTCTGTCCCTTAACTTACTGTTTCAGTCTGTCCCTTAACTTACTGTTTCTGTCTGTCCCTTAACTTACTGTTTCTGTCTGTCCCTTAACTTACTGTTTCTGTCTGTCCCTTAACTTACTGTTTCTGTCTGTCCCTTAACTTACTGTTTCTGTCTGTCCCTTAACTTACTGTTTCTGTCTGTCCCTTAACTTACTGTTTCTGTGTGTCCCTTAACTTACTCTTTCTGTCTGTCCCTTAACTTACTCTTTCTGTGTGTCCCTTAACTTACTGTTTCTGTCTGTCCCTTAACTTACTGTTTCTGTGTGTCCCTTAACTTACTGTTTCTGTCTGTCCCTTTACTTACTGTTTCTGTCTGTCTCTTAACTTACTGTTTCTGTCTGTCTCATAACTTACTGTTTCTATCTGTTTCTAAACTTACTGTTTCTATCTGTTTCTTAACTTACTGTTTCTATCTGTTTCTAAACTTACTGTTTCTGTCTGTCTCTTAACTTACTATTTCTGTCTGTCTTTCTTGCTGTCACTCACTCTTTCTTTCTGCTACTCACTTTTGGTCTATACACCTACTTTCTCTCTAGCTCTCTGTCTTTCTGTGTGCAAGTGAATGTGAGTATAAAGGAAGAAGCTGGCTAAAGCATCACCCATTTTGAAGGAAACATCTTTATGTAATATAGATGTGTCATAGAAGTAGCAGTATTTCTCTAGAAGTTAGGAGTATTTCTCTAGAAGTTAGCAGTATTTCCCTAGAATTAGTAGTACTTCCCCTAGAAGTAGCAGTATTTTCTCTAGAAGTAGAAATACTTTCCCTAGAAGTAGCAGTACTTTGTCTAGAAGTAGCAGTACTTTCCTTAGAAGTAGCAGTACTTTCCCCAGAAGTAGCAGTACTCTCTCTCTAGATGTAGCAGTACTTTCCCTAGAAGAAGTGGTAGTTTCCCCAGAAGTAGCAGTACTTTCCCTAGAAGTAGCAGTACTCTCTCTCTAGAAGTAGCAGTACTTTCCCTAGAAGTAGCAGTACTTTCCCTAGAAGTAGCAGTACTTTCCCTAGAAGTAGCAACACTTTCCCTAGAAGTAGCAGTACTTTCCCTAGATGTACCAGCCTTTTCCTAATGCTTGTATTTGGTTAATCCCTTAGAAAACTGTGTGTGGAGTCAAACTTGCCGCAAGAATCCCAGGTGTTGAGCACCTCTCAGGATCCGTACGAGTTCAACATGGTAGACACCAGCAACGGAGCTACCTTCACCTTCAGCAACAGTCTAGTCAATGCAACAAAGACAACCACCAAACCCAAATCAAAATTGCCCACGTCGCCAGTGACAGCCTCCATCCCTGAGCCACCTTCACTGAGCTTGTCATCGGGGGCAATTGCAACACCATTAACGTTATCCACTTCCTCTTTCTCTACGTTATGTGTGGCGCCTGTTGCGGTCTCATCGGTGGCGCCCTCAAGTTTTGCTGTGAACTGGCCAGTTAAGTCTCGGGAGAGTTTGACCTCTCGTAGTCCTTCTGCCTTTCCCTCCCCTGTCCTGTCGTCGGCACCCGTGACGAACCCTGGCAAAAGAAAACGCAGTGGAAGCGGCACAGGCTCCAGCAACCATTTGGTGGCTGTTGCCAGCGGTAACGGAGCCTTACCTGTAACGCCTACCATATCAGTATCGGTGTCGCCCGCAAACATAGCACCTGGCACAGTTCAGCAGACAAGCTTAGCAGGCATCATCACACCCACTAGCATAAACAGTCACCCGACAGGGAACTTAATAGCCATTCCAAGTGTCAGTTTAACCAGTGCTGGGTTAGGACATCTGAGTGCTGCCACATTTGGCACAGCCAAGATCACAACAGCATCCGGTGCCACATCATCAACAGCCGCCATTAAGAACAACATTTTTAAGGATTTCAACCTGGTGTTAACAGGGGTGGATCCATCGCTGGTGAACGGGCAGTATGTGAACATCACTGGCGCCCAGTTGGCAGAGCTGGCTGCCAACCAAGGACAGACGTTATTCCTGAACAGTTTAGCCCCTAGTAGTGTCAACAGCTCGTCACATGCAGTTAGCAATGTTGCCAGCCTAACTCTACCCACATCAAGGTCTGCAAAAAGGAGCCGCAGTTCGGGGCTCAAGTTCCACCAGACATTACCCAATTCCGCCAAAATCACAGCCAGTACATTGGAAGGGTTAAAAATCATCCCCAGCAGCGGAGTTCTGACATCCAATGCCGTCCTTGTGGATAGTAGTAGCCTGCAAGGTGCCATGCTGACTTCTGTGGCCTTAGCAACCGGGGGAACAACCCCAGCTTTAGTGGCCATCACTTCCTCCACAGCCAACAGCAACAGCGAGTCAGCCCCTGGCAGCCTGACACAGGTTTCATCATTGGTATGTCAGTTTTCTCTTCAACCAGTTATAAAATGTCCGTTAAAGTGTCTACAACCTTCATGGTAGGCTTGTCATCATCATTATCATCATCAGGTTTCATCATTGGTATGTCAGTTTTCTCTTCAACCAGTTATAAAATATCCTTTAAAGTGTCTACAACCTTCATGGTAGGCTTGTCATTATCATTATCATCATCAGGTTTCATCATTGGTATGTCAGTTTTCTCTTCAACCAGTTATAAAATATCCTTTAAAGTGTCTACAACCTTCATGGTAGGCTTGTCATTATCATTATCATCATCAGGTTTCATCATTGGTATGTCAGTTTTCTCTTCAACCAGTTATAAAATATCCTTTAAAGTGTCTACAACCTTCATGGTAGGCTTGTCATTATCATTATCATCATCAGGTTTCATCATTGGTATGTCAATTTTCTCTTCAACCAGTTATAAAATGTCCGTTAAAGTGTCTACAACCTTCATGGTAGGCTTGTCATTATCATTATCATCATCAGGTTTCATCATTGGTATGTCAGTTTTCTCTTCAACCAGTTATAAAATGTCCGTTAAAGTGTCTACAACCTTCATGGTAGGCTTGTCATTATCATTATCATCATCAGGTTTCATCATTGGTATGTCAGTTTTCTCTTCAACCAGTTATAAAATGTACGTTAAAGTGTCTACAACCTTCATGGTAGGCTTGTCATTATCATTATCATCATCAGGTTTCATCATTGGTATGTCAGTTTTCTCTTCAACTAGTTATAAAATGTCCGTTAAAGAGTTTACAACCTTCATGATAGGTTCATCGTCACCATTATCATCATCAGGTTTTGTCATTGGTATGTCAGTTTTCTCTTCAGTCAGTTATATAGAATCTACAACATACATGGTAGGTTTATCATCATCATCGTCGTCATGTGCCGAGCCAACAAGCATGAACGGTCATGGTTCACCACCTCACACTATTATCAGAATCTTGGATTAAGCCTGTGTTCTTGTCCTGTATTATGCTATATGACCAAACCATCCAGGTATTTATCTCTGCCTTCCCTTTGCCTTTAGCCCATCAAGTTTATCAGTTGTCACTTTGGTTTTAGTTCTTTTAGAAATTTCTCATTCATTTTCTGTCCATCTATGGTATTCTTTGCATTTTCCTTGTAAACATTTCCACTGTCATTAACTTGTTTCTCAACTTGCCTGCTTATTGTCCATCTTTGACATGCATACAACTATATGGTTTCTGTGCAGCCTTCAACACTCTTCTTTCCCTGCCATAGACAGCTTTTTATTAGCTACCATGCTTTCCATCTTGCAAAAGTCACTTTAAAGTCGACCGGGTCGACTTCATTGCACCGGGTTTTATCCCATATGGCTCGGTCTCTTTCCGCAGCACGGAAAGCGTCGCACAAAGCACGAACTCCGTAGCTCTAGCGACGACCCACAGGAGTCTCCGAAAAATTTAACTCGTGAACCGAAGGACTTGGCCCAGAATCGAACCCACAACCTTCAGAGCCTGAGTTAAACGGTCCATCTTGCAAAAAACTACATGGCAGGTTGCTGTGTTACTATTCTTTGCTTTCCTTAGAGATCCTGGGTAACTACGGCCGATGAAACATAACACACGCAATGTTACCTGATGACAGCATTACAATATTTGTATTTTCATGTTGCTTGAAATACTATTTTAGAATAATTGTGCACTTTTTCAGTGTATATACTCCTGCAGCTTGTCTTGTTCCATGTGTATTGGTGTTAGCTTTCCTCTGGGGTAAACTAGGCAGGCCGAGAGAGAGAGAGATCATGCTGCATGGGCAAGCCAAGCTCTCTGTAATTCAGCCCAGTCTTTGTGCTTTGGAGAGGTATAACTTCAACCCTGGTCTTACCGCCATGGGTTGTAGTTATTATGCCCTTTTTGAAGCACAATGTAACAAACTATCGTCTGTCAAGATGGCCAGGTGATGCTCCTTTAAAATTAGCACAAATCTCATTCTGGACAATTACCCACCTATCTGTGGCCATGTCATGCATAAAACATGGCCGAAGCTACAGGACAAACAAAATTATTTGGGTTGGTGTCAGCGTATTTTCTTTATGCCAAAAATCTTGTGATGAAACAATTGTCCATGTTTCACATGCATACAACAGTGATTTGTAAGTAGCATTTCAACACTCTTTGTCTCCTGCAATTGACAGCTTTTTATTGGTGACTTTGTTTTCCACCTTGGAAAAAGCTACATGGCAGGTTGGGAATCACCAGATTTTCATATACTCTTTCTCTTTATTTTCACAGGGTTAAGATTTGGGTATGCAGACCCATGTAATTTTCTGTCGTTCATACCACTCATCTTTCAAAAATGTTATTTTGGAAAGCACGTCTGCCCAACAGAAAAATGAAATCTGTAATAAGCACAGTAATATTTCACGTTATACAAAGCAAAATATAAGAATACAAAAACAGTTATTTATTGTCATTCACATACACGCATTTACATGCATGCGCATCTGCAGACAAGCACACGCAAAAAGGAAGACAGAAAATATGAATTGTAAAATAGATCTGCCAGAGCAACTGACGTAGATGTATTAAGCACCCATAAACACCTTCATAGATAGACAGTGTGAGAGAATTAACACACATGTCATGTTGCATCAAGTTGTTCAGTGACTGAAGGGAGTTGTTTAATATATCACTCCTCCACTCCGGGTTTGTCACTGGCTCATAAACTTATTCTTGGGAAGATAATGCGCTGGTTTTCCTTTGTCTTCCACATGTATATGGATAGTTTGTGACCTCTGCCTTTGACATATTCAGCGGTCAATTGCCCTGCTCTGCTTATGTGCCAAATTGTCCACTTTTGTCAGTGGATACTCGCTTTCACAAAATGTTTTTTCCACACTCTTGTGTGTTACCTGACCTCATCCAGTAGAAAGTGAATGGAAGTTACCTTTCACTGAGCTGAGATTGTAATGCCATTTATCATACTGTCCAATACTCTAAAAGACATCTGTACAAACACAAGTGATGTCAAGTAAAGGACTCTTGATGATGATGGCATTTCTCATACTGTCCCATACTCTCTAGAGCAGTGGTTCTCAACCGGTGGGGAACTTCCCCCATGATAGATTAGATTTTATGATAAAATGATAGATTAGATTCTACGATAACATGATAGATTAGATTCTATAATAAAATGATAGATTAGATTCTATGGTAAAATGATAGATTAGATTCTATGATAAAATGATAGATTAGATTCTGTGATAAAATGATTAGATTCTGTGATAAAATGATAGATTAGATTCTATGATAAAATGATAGATTAGATTCTGTGATAAAATGATAGATTAGATTCTGTGATAAAATGATAGATTAGATTCTATGATAAAATGATAGATTAGATTCTGTGATAAAATGATAGACTAGATTCTGTGATAAAATGATAGACTAGATTCTGTGATAAAATGATAGATTAGATTCTGTGATAAAATGATAGATTAGATTCTGTGATAAAATGATAGATTAGATTCTATGATAAAATGATATATTAGATTCTATGATAACATGATAGATTAGATTCTATGATAAAATGATATGTTAGATTCTGTGATAACATGCTGGATTAGATTCTGTGATAAAATGATATGTTAGATTCTGTGATAACATGCTGGATTAGATTCTGTGATAAAATGATAGATTAGATTCCGTGATAAAATGATAGATTAGATTCTATGATAAAATGATAGATTAGATTCTATGATAAAATTATAGATTAGATTCCATGATAAAATGATAGATTAGATTCTATGATAAAATTATAGATTAGATTCCATGATAAAATGATAGATTAGATTCTATGATAAAATGATAGATTAGATTCTGTGATAAAATGATAGATTAGATTCTGTGATAAAATGATAGATTAGATTCTGTGATAAAATGATATATTAGATTCTATGATAACATGATAGATTAGATTCTATGATAAAATGATATGTTAGATTCTGTGATAACATGCTGGATTAGATTCTGTGATAAAATGATATGTTAGATTCTGTGATAACATGCTGGATTAGATTCTGTGATAAAATGATAGATTAGATTCCATGATAAAATGATAGATTAGATTCTATGATAAAATGATAGATTAGATTCTATGATAAAATTATAGATTAGATTCCATGATAAAATGATAGATTAGATTCTATGATAAAATTATAGATTAGATTCCATGATAAAATGATAGATTAGATTCTATGATAAAATGATAGATTAGATTCTGTGATAAAATGATAGATTAGATTCTGTGATAAAATGATAGATTAGATTCTGGGATAAAATGATAGATTAGATTCTGTGATAAAATGATAGATTAGATTCTGTGATAAAAGGATAGATTAGATTCTGTGATAAAATGATAGATTAGATTCTGTGATAAAATGATAGATTAGATTCTATGATAAAATAATAGATTAGATTCTATGATAAAATGATAGATTAGATTCTGTGATAAAATGATAGATTAGATTCTGTGATAAAATGATAGATTAGATTCTGTGATAAAATGATAGATTAGATTCTGCGATAAAATGATAGATTAGATTCTGCGATAAAATGATAGATTAGATTCTGCGATAAAATGATAGATTAGATTCTGCGATAAAATGATAGATTAGATTCTGCGATAAAATGATAGATTAGATTCTGCGATAAAATGATAGATATTCTGCTATGAAATTATAGATTAGATTCTGCGATAAAATGATAGATTAAATTCTGCGATAAAATGATAGATTAGATTCTGCGATGAAATTATAGATTAGATTCTGCGATAAAATGATAGATTAGATTCTGTGATAAAATGATAGATTAGATTCTGTGATAAAATGATAGACTAGATTCTGTGATAAAATGATAGACTAGATTCTGTGATAAAATGATAGATTAGATTCTGTGATAAAATGATAGATTAGATTCTGTGATAAAATGATATATTAGATTCTATGATAACATGATAGATTAGATTATATGATAAAATGATAGTTTAGATTCTGTGATAACATGCTGGATTAGATTCTGTGATAAAATGATATGTTAGATTCTGTGATAAAATGATAGATTAGATTCCGTGATAAAATGATAGATTAGATTCTATGATAAAATTATAGATTAGATTCTGTGATAAAATGATAGATTAGATTCTGTGATAAAATGATAGATTAGATTCTGTGATAAAATGATAGATTAGATTCTATGATAAAATGATAGATTAGATTCTGTGATAAAATGATAGATTAGATTCTGTGATAAAATGATAGATTAGATTCTGTGATAAAATGATAGATTAGATTCTGTGATAAAATGATAGATTAGATTCTGTGATAAAATGATAGATTAGATTCTGTGATAAAATGATAGATTAGATTCTGTGATAAAATGATAGATTAGATTCTATGATAAAATGATAGATTAGATTCTATGATAAAATGATAGATTAGATTCTGTGATAAAATGATAGATTAGATTCTATGATAAAATGATAGATTAGATTCTGTGATAAAATGATAGATTAGATTCTGTGATAAAATGATAGATTAGATTCTGTGATAAAATGATAGATTAGATTCTGTGATAAAATGATAGATTAGATTCTGTGATAAAATGATAGATTAGATTCTGTGATAAAATGATAGATTAGATTCTGTGATAAAATGATAGATTAGATTCTGTGATAAAATGATAGATTAGATTCTGTGATAAAATTATAGATTAGATTATGTGATAAAATGATAGATTAGATTATGCGATAAAATGATAGATTAGATTCTGTGATAAAATGATAGATTAGATTCTGTGATAAAATGATAGATTAGATTCTGCGATAAAATGATAGATTAGATTCTGTGATAAAATGATAGATTAGATTCTGTGATAAAATGATAGATTAGATTCTGTGATAAAATGATAGATTAGATTCTGTGATAAAATGATAGATTAGATTCTGTGATAAAATGATAGATTAGATTCTGTGATAAAATGATAGATCAGATTCTGTGATAAACTGATAGATCATATTCTATGATAAAATGGTTTAGATTAATGGTTAGACTCTGTGATAACATGATCAATTACACAGTCTCTAATTATTTTTGATGATGCATTTTGTTTCAGGATCCTTCATGTATAGTTACTTCCTCAAATTTGGTTAATGGAGTGACAAATTTAACTTATGGTAAGACTTTCTGTCACATGTACTTAAAATGAACAAAATGTTCTTAATTCTGTCTTTTCTTGTTGTTTTTAATTGTGTAACAAAACAGTCAGGCTGACCTGCATATTCGGTGTGTATTACTGGGCGGTAACTAGTTCTGTGATGCTGTGTCTGTATCCATTTGTTGTCTGAAAAGTCGAGAGGATCAACTTCATTGCACTGGGTTTTATCCCATATGGCTCAGCCTCTTTCCGCAGGGTGACCTGCCGAAAGCGTCACACAAAGCACAAACTCCATAGCTCCAGCGACAACCCCCAGGAGTCTCAGAAAAAAATGCACTTGTGAACCGAAAGACATGGCCCTGAATCAAACCCACAACCTTCGGAGCGCAAGGCAAATGGCTTGACCACTTTGCCAGAACAAAGTCTGATTCATTTGATTCGCCTGAGTGCCAGAGATGGAATAACTGTTATGAGGGGCAGTTCAGAAAGTAATGCAGACAATAAAGAAGATAGAAGCATGAAATTTACACACTTCAAATATGGCATGTGCCGATTGTGTGCACCAAATTGCAGCCCACTTGGCCAAATAAATTGGCTGCTCTAAACTTTTGAAATGGAGCATGTTAGCAACTTACGTTATAAGCAGCGAACTGTGATAGAATTTCTTGTTAGAGAAGGAAACTGTTGTGAACATTCACAAGCTAGTATGTGACTGTGTATAGGAAGTGTTGCAGTCGACAGGAGTACAGTCAGTCCGCTGGATTCAGATAATAATCAAAGAATCAGCTTCCATAGTGCCAGAAAGTGGCATGTAACATAGAAAGTGCCATGCTCAAATCCAACAGGAAACCAGTTTTTCAAATCGAGGAACATGGACATTTTCAGCAGTCTCAGACAAAGATGGGAAATAGAAAGTTCCATATGCACATGAACAAGCCTCAGCGGTAACATTGTAATGAGTCGGACATATTGGCTGTTTTCCTGTCAACATTTGAAAATTTGATATAATCTTAAAGCCAATGTTAAAGAGTTTGTGCACTGCATTAAGAATTTCCTTGTATAATCTGTGAATGAAATCTTAGCATTTATGTAAACTTCCATTAAAATTCCTTCTCTTAGCTGTTCTTTCTGTTGCCTTCCTTCTTGAATCCTTCCCGTCATGTTACGAGAGTCACAGTTTTAGACATGGTTCAGTCAATTCCAGCTTCTGAATGTTCATATCTACTAGGTTGCTCTTCGGAAAGCAATTCTTTGTCACTGATGTTAGGCTTGACAATTTAGAGATTTCACCTGAAGAGAGTAGTACAAAGAGAAGCCAGTTTGACCGTCTTGTTATTAATGGTACATGCATGCATAGTTTGTATTTATTTCCTATGTCATTCCCACCAGATTGTAATTTGGAAAAATTAATGGTAACTATAAACATAAAATAAATGTTGTGTGTCCTTTGCAGGACGCCGTTATCAACCCCAACCCCAGATTTATTTTCTAGGCAATTTTACATTGAATAGTTTGCGTTGTTTTCTGAGAAGTCGGCATTGAAGTCCAGCTGACTGGTGTAGGGGATGGACTCTCTACACTGTCGACAGCATATGGCAAGTTTAAGCACAAGTGCTTCAAGTCCCGCAGCCACGTACACCTTTATTGGTAACTGTGTGGCAATTAATGATTTTATTTTACGTCATGGCTAGTCATTTTAAGCCATGGAGTAACCGGTTCTGGTTGTCACCATGTTTTCTGACCCCACTCAGGGCAAAGTCAGGTACCTGTTTAATGCCTTTGTGTGTTAAGGCAATGCTTCAGCCTGGTTTTGAACCAGTCACTTAGGTACAAAAGCCATCAATTATAATGTAATCATTAGTTTTTATTTGTATTGTTTAATTGTTGGTCAATTTGCTGTTGGAAAAGTTGTTGCTGTCGGCCTGTTCTTTATGGGCTTTTATTTTCTTTATTTGTGTCTGTGGCATTTCAGTTTGATTTCTTTTCTGTCTGTCCGTCCATCCGTCCGTCCGTCATTCCATTTTTATTTTTTAATTTCTTCTCTACCTTGATTTTTCTGTAAACATTTTAAAAAACTCTTTTAAACCTTTATTTTTTTACTACTATCCAATCTTTGTTTCTTTGTATTTTCTAACTTTATAAATGCTTTCTGCCGGTATCCCTGGTCGAGGGGATAGCAGCTTTCTCCGCAACCCCAAATACTCTCGTGGTTAACGTGAGCGCACGAGAATTGGAAGCAGTTCGAGTCGTGCCAGTGACTTATGAGAGTATGGAGCCGGTCGCTCAGAAAGTCGTGGCGTGCTGATGAGCGTAATCTAGCCTAGGAATCAACATACAGTTGAAAGATGGTGATGTTGACCATAATATCCTGAAACAGGATGGAAAAGCGGGGAAAAAAAATGCTTTCTAAATTAATATGTCTTTGATTTCTTCTATTTCTTTCATTTTTTTCTAGAAAATGTTTCTTTTCTTTTGTTTCCTATTTTACTTTTCCTCTATTCTCGTTTGTTTCTTTAGCATTTCTTTCTATTCATTTTCTGATGTTAAAAACATCTACATTAATCTGTCTTTCATTCTGTTTCTTTTTTTCTTTACTTTAGTATTAATTTTTTTAATGAAAATCTTTTTTGTTATATCTTTTTTCTTTCCATTCTTTGTTTCTTCTCATTACTTTCTTTAATATAATTTTTTAAAATAAAAACTTTTATACCTTTTTTCTGTCCATTCTTTGTTTCTTCTCGTTACTTGCTTCTCATTGTCTGATTTAATAAATGTTCTCTAAACTCATCATCAGAGAACTCAAACAGCCAGCACCACCATCAGCACCAATCATCGTCCAAGCCACACCACCATCACCACCACCACCACCACCACCACAAAGTCCAGCAGCAACAGAACATCGCTCTCAGCAGTGTCCTGCAGACCTCCCCCTCCATCGCAGTCCCCATCCAGTCCGGTTCAGCCGCCCAGCTGTGCTCCAGCCAAGCCATCTTCAAACCGGGCGGAACATTTAGCTTGGCCACGAAAACCGTGGGCGGGAAGCTAACCATGCAGCCTGTGTCCTTGACATTTCCCATCAGCATAAACCAGGCAGGTCTGGCTGCGTTAACCTCGGGGAAGCCGCCGCAGCAGCAACAGCAGCAGCCTCAGCATACGCTGTTAGTCACTACTAGCGGTGGAGGAGGGGACATTGATTCCGCAGGTGTGTGAGTGATGTAAGCAAGACTCTAATACAAACCTATTGATCTCAAGCTCAGTAAAGAATCTCATCGGAACGACAACGGCTGGAGGCGATACGGCTGAATAATGCTTTGTTATTGCCATGTTGCCAGCGGGTTCGTTCGTTATCAGTTCTCTGTGGAGAACACTCGTGCTGCAGGGCTTTCATATCGACAGATCAACATATTGTGGGTGGACTCTGAGAGCACAGATGATCTAAAGATCTAATGATCTCTAAAATATATATACGTGTGTGTAGATGTGGTTATTTCAGTGCATGCAAAGTGCAGATTAGTCGGTAATATCACAATCAAAGTTAACTTTGGTGCTGTCATAGTAAAGGGAACTTGTTCACATCCTGGCTCATGGCTGGATGGAGTTAGCTGACAGAGCTGAAGAACGTTGGGCAAACTCCTGGTGGTCTTCAGCGTAAAGCACAGTAAATTAGTAGATACTACATCAACTGTCTCTGAGCATGAGAGAAGCTGATGGGGAAAGGAAGATGCTACATGATACAATAGACAACAGAAAATGTGAAAATCATGGGCACACTAAAAATGTGAACTTGTCAATTCAAATGAGACTAGTCTTTCTGAAGGTGACATGGATTTCTTGGTTGGAAAAGTGCTAAGTATTGGGGTCTTTTTGATTGGCAAGCTCAAATCTGGTGTGTCTGTAACTTTCATGTTTCACTGTTGCCTGTTTTCTGTAATATCTTCTTTTTTGCGTTGCTTTTTATCTATGTCATTGAGTGCCTATAAATACCAGTTGATATATTCCATGAGTTGTGT
The DNA here is from genome assembly GCA_014155875.1 of Cepaea nemoralis. NCBI lineage: Eukaryota > Metazoa > Mollusca > Gastropoda > Stylommatophora > Helicidae > Cepaea > Cepaea nemoralis. Next base: position 20,105 of record JACEFZ010020342.1, read on the forward strand.
AGAGATGAATAAACCCAGGAGATGTGACCAACTATTGATGACCTACATTTTCTTCAGCTGAAACCGAGCATGATTGTGCAGTGCAATACAATGTGTCTTGAATATATCCGGTTATCCTCTGGTGTAATCCGGTTATCCATCTGTGTAATTAGTTCACCATATCCAGATATTTATTTATCAATAACAATGCCACTTTATTTCCGGTCATTTTTTAATTCAACTGCAGGAAGGAGAAAGACAAACAGAATCTGCAGTCCTGTTCTTTCGAAGGAAATTCATTGTACATGTAAATTAACTTCACACAGTGTGTTGAGTGAACTCTGAGCAACGATTTTCTTCAAGCCATTTTGTCCGAGGAATGATTTCTTTGTCGTTTATTTTATATAAAATAATGATGGACATGTCCTGGCATAGTTTCATTTGTTGAAGTGTTTTGCTCAAACTTTTACCTTTTCCCAGTCCACCAGAGGGTGCCACTTGTATATTTTTGGGGGGTCGTGAACTTTGGTGTGTTTTATAATGACGTGTTTTTTGTTTGTTTGTTGTTATTAACAGGTCTGCTGGAGAATCTTGTTTTTAACAGTTGTTCATTTATGAAACTTCTTAGAACATTCTAGAACTGATTTCCAGATTCTGTTAAGTCCAAATGTTTTGTTTTTGGGTAATTGCATGTTTTCTGTTTCAAGTGTATGAGCTGTTTGAGTTGGCATGTTAGTCGTGGCTGTAGAATGATGAAAACATTGGTCACAAGAATAAGCAAAGGATGACAATGAGACCAAGGATTCCATGACCCAGATTAACTATAACCAGCACAATAGATGTGTAGGTAGAACTCTGAGTTGATCATAACTAGACCTGAAGGGAAGATTTGGATTATTTCTGTCATCTATTTAACTTAAGAATGAAGACTGGATGTATGGAAAAGGAAAGGTATAAAAGTCACATGTATGGAGTTTTGAATCTTGCGCATTTAAGTAAGAGGAATTTAGTCAGATACATAAAAAAAAAAACACAAATAGTGTGTGTACATTTTCAAGAGAAACAATGTCTGCTGTTTAATCCGTTTGACTTCAAGTTTAAATAAATTATAAGAGGAATTTAGTCAGTGCTATTTTAAACAAAGACAAATGGTGTACATATTCAAGAGAATCAATGTCTCCTGTTTAATCTATTTGACTCAGAATTTAAATAAATTATGAAGGAAACAAGAGAGGTATATTCAAGAAAAACCATTGCAATTGAGAGTTGGGAATTATCATCATGAAGGGTACTGGCTTGTCGTTCTCACACAACAACACCTGGTCTTATGCTTCAGCATCTTCACAACAAAATGACAAATCTGGAGACTGGTATCAGCAGCAGATCAATTTGACTGGAACAAACACAGCAGCGGTGACATAACTCTAGAAATATCATAGCCATGGTCTAAGCTATCTTCAGTATGTGTTAGTAATGATAAGCATTGATTGACACATGATGAAATAACACCTTGTCACATTGAAGCAGAATATTGGATCATAAACACATCTGATCACCCTCACACTACCAGGACTAGTGTGCTCTAATATATGTCTTCTTCTGGTGCTTTATGGCTCGGCATGGGTATTCTTGTGATACATGTTCCCATGTGGGACACATACTCTATTTATAATGTTGAGGATTCTATGGTGTAGCTTGATTGCTCCACAAGATGCATAGATGGTTCCACGTGTTGCATGATTGCTCTACAAGATGCATAGATTGTCCTACAGTATAGCTTGATTGCTCTACAAGATGCATAGATTGTCCTACAGTATAGCTTGATTGCTCTACAAGATGCATAGACAGTTCCATAGTGTAGCTTGATTGCTCTACAATATGCCTTGATTGTACAACAGTGTAGCTTGATTGCTCTACAAGATGCAGTAAACACAGTGTTAGGGGTGACTTTGAGTCAAGGGTATAAAACCCTGCAATTACATCCACTTGCCACATGTCGAAGCCATAAATATGGGACATGAACATGACAGCCATATTTGGAGCTTTGTTTTAACTGAAATCGTCAAGTTTTGTTGCATATTTTATAGTGATTATGCAGTTCCATCTAGTTTCAGATGTAATAAGATTGTTGAATTGTGTTTGTCAGTTTTTGCTATATCAGTTAACAGCATGATCAAAATTTCTCAATGCTGTCAGGGTGTTTAGTTGTGGTGGAGTGGCCCAGGATAGCCTTCTGGCTCGCCAGTGTAGCAATGCAGGTTTGTTATCGAGGACAGGTTTTATTTTAGACTGCAGACAGTTGTGAGGTAGTTAAAAAATGTTGGCCAAAACTATGGTTACTGTATGTATTACTGATACTAGTGTATGCTGGGAAGGCTTTGATCAAGGCTGGGGGGGGGGGGGGGGGGGGGGGAGGGGGGGGGAATATAATCTACTTGTACATGTTTTTTAGACTGACCATATTTTATTTAGGTTAGATACATCCTAATAAAATTGGCCCTAGGCACTTAATCAGTTAAGAAAATGAAAAAAAAATGACAATAAGAAAAAAAAAGACAATGTTTTCTTCTGATGAAAATAAATATCATGTCTGCTGGGCTGAGAGGCATATTTCTTGCATTCCTCTTTCTAGGGGAGTGTGTCACACCTAGTTACGAACCTCAAAGGTCAGTGTGTCCAACCCCAGCATGTATTTGCATAAAGTTTGCTTCCATCCAATGTCATGAACTCTACGACTTTGCCAGGGCTGCAGCTTTACGGCCTACTCTTTGCCATTTCCAACCGCAGTGGGATGTTTAATGTGCAGAACTTGTTTTTCACCCTTATCTGAGAAGGCTTATGTAATCAATCTCGCTACCCAAGAGACCAGGGGAATGTATTACATCATTAGAGACAAATGGTTCTGGAGAACATTCCCAGATCTTCTTAGCCTGAGGCGAACACCACAACTGCGGCTCCCCAGAAGTGTATTTTATAGGCTCTTCTGCCATATCAGCATTGTTTGTTGAAGAAATCTGGCACACCAGTTTCATACAAGAGTGGACGACATGCAAAAAGTCCCACAGTTCTTATATTAGGATGGCAAATTTAAGTTTTCTTTATTTGCTGAAATATCGTCAATTTCATCTGGGTTATAGCAGGGAGACTGGATGGCTGGATTGTCCACCTTTCAGATTTGGAGGCGTAGATCATACCCCTTTTAAGGCAGGGTTAATATCTTTTAGCTTTAAATAAAAATCAAAAACAAACAAACTGGCAAGCATAATTCTCTCCAAACAGACAGCAGTAAAAAAAAAACAACAGTTGATTGTATTTGTTTTGTTGGCCATTGAAACCGATACCAGCTCTTCTTGAGCATACTCCATGACGAAGAAATGATCTGTATTATAAATGTTATTATTATTTTACATGTTTAGTATGGATGATGAGGAGTGGCTGTCCGAGTGGCTATAATGCAGGGTCCTCCTTCAGGAAATCCGGATATGAATCCTTGGTAAGGTGTGGATTTTTATCTGTCGAGGACAAAAAGAAAACCCTAACCTGCATTTTGCGGCGATTACACTAGACAGGCGGCCTTAATTCCTCAGGCTCAAGGCTCCTCCCCCTTTTTTTTTTCTCCAATGCAAGATATTACAGGTAGCAGATGACAGCTTTGTTTTGGACTCTTAGGTACAGTAAAGAACAGCTGTTATTATGAAAAACGTTCTAGTACTTAATATACTTGGTAATAACCAGGTCACCGGTGTCGTTAATATTGTGAGAAATGTTATTTGATGTGTCCAAGTAATTGATATTTGATGTGTGTAGTAATTTATATTTGATGTGTGGGTGTATTGTTAAGTATGTAGGAGTAATCAATATTTGATGTGTGCTAGTATTGATATTTGAGGGTACTGGTATGTTATGTGTGGGTAATATTTGATGTGTGGCTGTATTAATATTTAATGTGTTGCATGTGTTGGATATTGATATTTAAAATGTGCGATAATTTATATTTGAGATATGGGAATATTTATATTTGATGTGTGCGAGTATTGATATTTGATGTGTGAGAGTATTGATATTTTATGTGTATTGAAATTTGAATTGTAGTGATTTGATGTGTGGGAGTGTAGATATTCGATGGTAAGTATTCATATGTGGGGATAGTGATGTGTGAGTGAGGCTGTTGTTTATATGAGGAACTAGCAGATTATTTGCTCAAGATGATCCTAGATGTGTACGCAGTCTGTATGTGTGAGGTGTTGGTGTGTATGTGGGCTAGCAGTCTGTATGTGTGAGGTGTTGCTTGTGTGGAGCATTCGTGTGTGATTGTGGATGTTGAATATGTGAGGTGCAAATGAATATATGTGTGTGAAGGTGTACATCTGTGAGATGCCAATGTCTCTAGTTAGGAAATAATATGTATACCTTCCCAGTATGTAAATATGTTGTTACTACATCCACGTAGTTAGGATATTTATTTATCCTATTTAGCCATTCATGAACAAATGATCAGGTGAAAGACAATCTTGTGAGTGTGTTGTGATCATCCCTTTGCTGTGACTGAAAACTGTTTGAAATAGAACAATGCTGAATTTACTGTCTGGAATAAGGAGCTCTGTTATAGCCCTGTTATTCACATAGTTTATAGTTTCTGTCATCATCATGTGGCATGCTGGGTAGCCTAGGCTACCATAAACAATGAGTTAAAATGCACTAGGGTTGACTTCCTAGCTCCAGGTTTTGTCCCAACTAGCGCTCAGTCTCTGTCTGTAGAGCAGCTGACTGACTGCCTAACAAAAATGTTGCACAGAGCTTGAACTCCACAGCTGCCATGACGACCCCCTGGAGTCTGAAAAATGTGCAGGCGTGAATTGAATGATGAAACATCCTTCTGACCACGAGGCAGACAGCCTAACCATGCCACCACAGAGATCCCCCTCAATGTCCATATTCCTTCACAGCCATCTCTTTTATGATCTCTTAATAAGTTCGACCACAGGTTTATGCCAACAGTTTAAAAAAAAGGACACCATACATTTCTGACTGGCCAGTGTGATATGATCATGTGACTCACTGAGCGTTGATTGGTCTACGACTATGTGGCTGGTAGCATATGCCCAAGCGGTTCTGTTACTTGTGTGTGGTACTGATCTTCTACACTGCAGATAGGAGAAGCAGGAGATGGACAGACATGAAAACCAACACACATGCTTATGGTAATATTGGATGCAAATCATCTTGTTGAACTGGGAGATGGCTTTTATCATTAGTGTTTCTGGGTATCCTGTGTGCAGTGTCCAAGCCTGTCTGCTACTGTCGCCATCTGCTAATAATGTTGCCTGCTATGGAACACATTGGATTTTTTCACTCTGTCAGTTCCTTGAGGTTCTGCAGATGCCCAAGGAGGTTAGAAATGTCCCAGTTCCATGAGATTCTGCAGATTTCCATGGAGGTTAAGGATATTTCAGTTCCATGAGATTCTGCAAATGTCCATGGAGGTTAGGGATAACTCAGTTCTATGAGATTCTGCAGACATGGAGGTTAGGGATATCTCAGTTCCACGAGATTCTGCAGACATGGAGGTTAGGGATATCTCAGTTCCACAAGATTCTGCAGACATGGAGGTTAGGGATATCCCAGTTCCACGAGATTCTGCAGATACCCGTGGAGGTTAGCAGAAATAACCATTACAAAAATGAAATTCTGTGAGCCGCTTTCTTCTGCTGCTGCCTTATGTCTCCCAGTGCAGTGTAACCCTCCTGTATATTTGTTCAGATCATGGATTTTGCAGCTAATGTTTCCTACAGGATGAGGCGGCCAGTCCCATGCCAATCTCCTTGGTCGCCTCTGATGACATGCATGGTGGGTTACAGGGAAGTTTGTGTTTCCCTGGCGGGTTCCGGTAACGCACGGACAGGGTACAGTGCACAGACAACAACAATCTTGAACATAGACATATAGACAGTGAAACACGGACAGGGTACAGTGGACAGACAACAACAATCTTGAACATAGACATATAGACAGAGTGAAACACGGACAGGGCACAGTGGACAGACAACAACAATCTTGAACATAGACATATAGACAGAGTGAAACACGGACAGGGCACAGTGGACAGACAACAACAATCTTGAACATAGACATATAGACAGAGTGAAACACGGACAGGGCACAGTGGACAGACAACAACAATCTTGAACATAGACATATAGACAGAGTGAAACACGGACAGGGCACAGTGGACAGACAACAACAATCTTGAACATAGACATATAGACAGTGAAACACGGACAGGGTACAGTGGACAGACAAGACATATAGACAGAGTGAAACACAGACAGGGTACAGTGGACAGACAACAACAATCTTGAATATAGACAGAGTGAAACACGGACAGGGTACAGTGGACAGACAACAACAATCTTGAACATAGACATATAGACAGAGTGAAACACGGACAGGGCACAGTGGACAGACAACAACAATCTTGAACATAGACATAGTGAAACACGGACAGGGCACAGTGGACAGACAACAACAATCTTGAACATAGACAGAGTGAAACACGGACAGGGCACAGTGGACAGACAACAACAATCTTGAACATAGACATAGTGAAACACGGACAGGGCACAGTGGACAGACAACAACAATCTTGAACATAGACATATAGAGTGAAACATCGCCAGGAATATCAACAAGAAAACAAGTCTTGTATGAGGAACCTGGTGTGGGTATGTGACGAGGTAGGACCATCTAATTTTGTAGGCCTGAGTGCACAGAGGATTAGGTGGGCAGTCTCTCCCTCCCATAGCAATTGGTGAGTGCAGGCATTGAACCCTCGCCTGGCCGCTCTCTTGCTATTGTCAGTATAACTTCCTGACCGTCACTTTAACAGGGGCTTTATGTATAGCTGAAAATGGAGCTAAAGAAGAGCTTAACACAAACACATCCATCATGGCATTGCTTTGATCTGCAGATGAAATTATGGGATAGAAAAATAACTACATAAAAGATTTGAGTTTAAGGCATTGATCACAGGGTTTCGCTACCATCACAGATACTTAAATCTGTCATTACCAGGCAACGTGTTGCATGATTAATTCTTTCCTGTGAATCCTAACCATCTCATCATGTCCTCACTTGTGTTATATTTAGTCAGATATATTAGAGAAATCTGGCTTTCCAGATAACGTATTGGACGTTTCTAAAATTAACAATTTTTTTTTAGACCTGTATGCAATCTCATTTGGCTGCCATTTGTTTTTGGGTAGAAGTGCGTGTCTCCTCAAGTTGTGTGCAGAATGCTCAAAGACAACAGAAAATAGAATCTCAGTTTAAGCAGGGAGAGCTTATGTGTGTTTGTGTGGTGCAGTATGCTGGGAGTATATAACTGATTGTGTGTGAGATTCTCTAGCACTGTTTATTATTACTTTTTTTTAAAAAAAACCCTTGTTTGTTCATGTGTTATGCATTTTTTGCAGCCGAACTGGTAAGGAGGATAGGTTACAGTTAGTATTCTGCTGGTTCCGTGGTAAAAGTGGTGTTTTGTTGTGAGATTTGTGGGCGTCATTGCTGGTATTGGGGTGCTGTTTAAGTTTGTGTCCAGCACTGGATTATGTGCGTCTGTATGTGGTTTGTGTATAGATTGGCAGAAAGTGCATGTGTGTGTGTGTATACATACAAAGTCATGTCGAACACATGAAAATACATCTGAAAGTTACATCTAGACCCCAGGGTAGAAGAGGAAAGACTTGAATGATGAGTGAATAATGTGCATCTTTTTGCATGTGAATTTGTTTAGTATATAAGATTGTGGTGTGCACAGTCATTCTACAATAAATACTTGACTGCAATGTTACCCCAGGGTAGAAGAGGAAAGATAGGAATGATGAGTGACAGTAATGTGCGTACAATATCAAACAAAAACTAGAGTGAGTGATTGTTGTATGTGTACAATATTAAAAGATTAGAATGATGGCTGTTGTGTGTGTGCAGGATTAAAAGATTACAAAGACAAATTATTGTTGTCTGTGCAAACAACATCCAACAAGAGATGATGAATGACTGTTGCATGTGTACAATATTAAAAGACTAAAATGATAAGTGACTGTTGTATGTATACAGTATCAAACAAAAGAATAGAATGAAGAATGATTGTTGTATGTGTGCAATATTAAAAGAATAGAATGATGAATGACTGTTGTATGTCTACAATAGCAAACAAAATACTAGAATGATGAGTGACTTGTGTGTTCAGTATAAAATTAAAAGCTTGAAGATTCAGCAACAATGCCCAAACACAGTGCTAGCTATCACTGACACTATCTATTGTACGATCACATCTTTTGTTACTGTGCATTTGTTGAGACTAGTTTCTTGCCATAGACAGACGTACAATCACTTGTGTTCTGTTATGTAAATGTGTACAGTTGATGTTGATGTTCAAGTTTATCATGTCTTTTTAAACTCTGATTTGAACCTATTCAGAATGGGAAAATAGTGAATAGTTTACATTCAGCAGAAATGGAGTGCCCTCTTTACCATCTGCTTGTTGTGTTCAGCTGGCTTGTATGGCTATGTCTCTGTAGAGGCTTTATCTTTTTGGTTCATTTTCCTTATGTAACACATGGGTTTAAAAATGTGATTTTTCCCTTAGATTATCTTGTTATCATGATCATAAGGCAATGTTGTTGAGTGCCATGCCCACCTTCAGCTTTAGAAGATTGGGGTTCAATCCTGATGTAGATTTGTACAAAATAATCAACGTACAGATGCCATACTCCCATCTGGTCCTGGGGTTGTAAATCAAATGACTGATCTTCTCGAATAAGGGTGAAAAAGTAGGAGGAATTTTGTGCATGGTGTGTATGTTTCAATTCCCACAGTTCTTGGGAATACAACACTGAGTAGGCCAAACAGGCAGGTACTCAGTTTATATTTACAAATTGAGAAAACCTGTCCACAAGAACGAACATTTACAACATGTGTGTTTCTGGTACACATACATTTACAACATGTGTGATTCTGGCACACATACATTTAGATCATTTTTGTGTACTGACTTCAGATGCTCTTTGTCTAATCTGTGAGAAGAGACCGAGGCACGTATGGATGTATCTGTGTGCATTGAATGTGGTCCTTTACAACCCAAAGCAACAGTTTAACCTTACCGCCGACAGTTTAACCTTATTCCGTCGACCGTTTAACCATACCGCTCCATCAGCAGTTTAACCTTACCACTCAACCAACAGTTTAACCATACCGCTCTGTCAACAGTTTAACCTTACCACTCCACCAACAGTTTATACAGCTCCACCAACAGTTTAACCTTACCACTCAACCAAAAGTTTAACATTACCACTACCGACAGTTTTAACTACACCACTCTATCAACAGCAATTTAACCTTACCACTTCACTGACAGATTAACCCTACCAATCAACCAACAGTCACTCTACTGACAGTTTTACTTTACCACTTCACCGACATTTTAACAACACCATGCCCACCAACAGTTTAACCGTACTACTACACCAACAGTTTAACCGCACAACTATAAAATGTTACTCCATCATTTAGCCACACCACTTCACTAACCATAACACTCCACTGGTATGTGTGTACATTGTCTTACATGATGAGGTATGTGTGTACATTGTCTTACATGATGACATATGTGTGTACATTGTATTACATGAGGTATGTGCATATATTATTACATGATGAGGTAAGTGCTACATTGTTGTAGTACACAATAAGGTATGTGCATACATTGTTGTATTACATGATGAGGTATGTGTGTACATTGTTGTATTACATGATGAGGTATGTACGTACACTGTTGTATTTTACATGATGAGGTATGTGCATACACTTGTGTTACATGAGGTATGTACGTAAACTGGTGTATTACATGATGAGGTATGTACATATACTGTTGTATTACATGATGAGGTATGTACATACACTGTTGTATTACATGAGGTATGTACACACTGTTGTATTACATGATGAGGTATGTACATATACTGTTGTATTACATGATGAGGTATGTACATACACTGTTGTATTACATGAGGTATGTACATACACTGTTGTATTACATGATGAGGTATGTACGTACACTGTTGTATCTGTTGTATTACATGATGAGGTATGTACATACATTGTTGTATTACATGATGAGGTGTGTGCATACATTGTTGTATTACATGATGAGGTATGTGCGTACATCATTGTATTACATGGTGAGGTATACATAGTTGTATTACATGGTGAGTGATGTTCGTACATTGCTACCTGGCTATTCCATGGTGAAGAAATGGGATTATTTCATTTGACCTGCAGCCTGGGGTTCCCTGGTCAGGCGGGCTTCAAAGGTAGGGTACCAGAGGGGCATCTGTCCAGGGAAAACTGGTGGTGATATACAGAGCTGGCCTGCTGATCTCAAGATGTTGTGACCTAGTATGTATGAAGTCAATCACATCTTACATTCATATTTGCCATAGAAGTTATCTGTATACTATAGATAGAACATGGCGGACACTGGTAATGTGACGGTACCATCTGTCAGCTGATGTAAGAGTGATAGGTAATGTGACAGTACCATCTGTCAGCTGATGTAAGACTGACAGATAATGTAAGAATGATACATGTCAGCTGATTTTTTGACTAGTTTAGATTTTTCTAGCCTAAGAGTAATATCGACTGCTGCTGCACTTCCTTCAATGACAAATTTACAGTTCTAGATAAATGTTGATTCATTGCAGAGATGTGTGTGTGTGTGGGGAGGGGGGGGGGGAGAGATAATGAGACACAGCAGCTGGAATACGAGGCTACGATGTGATACTTTACTCAGATGTGTGTATATGTGTATATATATGTGATACTTTACTCAGATGTGTGTGTATATGTGAGCGAGCGAAGTAGGAGAGAGGTAAGAAACAATTGAATATGGGAGAGTGAAATGTATAGAAACTTGATGCACTCTTTTTTTCCCCCACACATATTGTACATTTAAATGTATGTATTCACTCAAACACCTTGGCTCAGATGGTGTGTGTGTGGGAGAGAGTCTCAGTGTTTCCATGTACGTATGTGTGTATTACACGTTACACGTGTATGCCATTGTACATATGCACGATATTTGTGCATGTATTTTATGTATGTATGTACATATGCATTGATGTCACTGCACATTAGCAAAATTCTGACTTTTCGTAATGAGAGTTTGAAAGAAGTGAATTGTCGAAAGCTTTGTTTACAACGACTTACTTAACTTTCTGAAGTAGATATTATCAGGTACAGTGTAAAAAAATAATAATTTATAATGTGATATGCTAGACAATTGTGAATATTCTGGCAATAAAAATACCCGCTTGATATGATGAAACAAGTATTACTCCATAGTGTTTTATCCTATTGGTTTGTATTTGATTTTGTCTTTGTCTAAAGCTAACAGCAAAAGCTGTGATTTGACCATGCTTCTCTTGTCCGTAGCCTCTGTTCTAACACTAAAACACAGTTTGTAAGTGGAGTTCATCATCATCTCATTCTGATTATACATACACAGATGGGTACCACATAGTCTGGCATCACAGTAGACTGAATTCAGTAACATGGCTAAAGTGAGTCAGGGTTGTGGTTTGACATGATTGCCCGCATCAGCCGGCAAGAAACCTGCAGACAAATAAGAACTCAGAATAACCAGATACTAATTCTGAAATCAATTTTAACGCCACTACTTGTGTTGATAATTTTAAACCAATGTTTATTTTACTGAAGGAAATAAATGCATTGCATTAGAAAGAGAAAACCAGAGGTTTCTAAGTCTGAGTTCAGATTTATTTAGATTTCATTTAGATGTTTCTAGATTTAAGTTGAACTCATTCACTATATAATTATAGCTTGGACGAGCGCCCACGTGACACACATTCACTGCTCTGGCACACAAACTAGGTGTAGACTTATGAACAATGTACTTGTGTTTAGGGATCTCCATGGTGAAGTGGGTAAGCTGCCTATCTTGAGCTCTGAAAGTTGTTGGTTTGATTCTAGACTGTCATTTAGTTTATGAGTGCAATTTTCTTGGAAACTTGTGAGGGTCATCACTGGAGCCATGTAGTTCGTGCTTTGTGCAATGCTTTCAGTAGGCTGCCATGTGGAAAGAGACAGAACCATATGGGATAAATCTCTCGCCTTTAAACTGCTTGTGTTTGCATTATCTAACGTAGTCCGGAGTTGTAAGAAACAACTAGATTGATCTACATTGAAGGTTCCATGCATCTAGAATTCAGTTTCAGAAAGTTGGAGGAAAAGAGAAGCCGGAGAAGACCAAGAGAGAAGATGCTGGGCAATTTCACACCATAGCATGGAGAAACATCGGTAACAGAAATGATTGGCAGCTCAAGGACAGAAGACATAATCACTAACACCACACAGCGTGGACTATAAGAAGGCTTCACTTTAGATTATCTAGATTTACGTGCAACTCATTCACTGTGTAATTAATTATAGCACGGGTGAAATGTTCACCATACTCCAAGCTTTCATGATAACAGTCTCAGTTTCACCCGCATGCCTGACTTCATCTTTAACCAAAGCTATTCAGATCCGTGACGGTCCTGTGTTCAATCCCCACTGAGGCAGATTTGTGAAAACTGACCATGGCTCAAGGTCAACCCAGCCTCAACTGGGCACTAGAAACTGCCCAGGGGAAATGAAGGCAGCCAGTGTGACAGACTACATCACCCGTCAAATACCCATCTGTGACAGACTACATCACCCGTCAAATACCCATCTGTGACAGACTACATCACCCATCAAATACCCATCTGTGACAGACTACATCAGCCATCAAATACCCATCTGTGACACAGACTGCATCACCCATCAAATTCCCATCTGTGACAGACTGCATCACCCATCAAATTCCCATCTGTGACAGACCACATCACCCATCAAATTCCCATCTGTGACAGACTACATCACCCATCAAATACCGATCTGTGACACAGACCACATCACCCATCAAATTCCCATCTGTGACAGACCACATCACCCATCAAATTCCCATCTGTGACAGACCACATCACCCATCAAATTCCCATCTGTGACAGACCACATCACCCATCAAATTCCCATCTGTGACAGACCACATCACCCATCAAATTCCCATCTGTGACACAGACTACATCACCCATCAAATTCCCATCTGTGACACAGACTGCATCACCCATCAAATTCCCATCTGTGACAGACCACATCACCCATCAAATTCCCATCTGTGACAGACTGCATCACCCATCAAATTCCCATCTGTGACAGACCACATCACCCATCAAATTCCCATCTGTGACAGACTGCATCACCCATCAAATTCCCATCTGTGACAGACCACATCACCCATCAAATTCCCATCTGTGACACAGACTGCATCACCCATCAAATTCCCATCTGTGACAGAGACTACATCACCCATCAAATACCCATCTGTGACACAGACTACATCACCCATCAAATACCCATCTGTGGCAGACTACATCACCCATCAAATACCCATCTGTGACACAGACTGCATCACCCATCAAATTCCTATCTGTGACACAGACTGCATCACCCATCAAATACCCATCTGTGACACAGACTACATCACCCATCAAATACCCATCTGTGACAGACTACATCAGCCATCAAATACCCATCTGTGACACAGACTGCATCACCCATCAAATTCCCATCTGTGACAGACCACATCACCCATCAAATTCCCATCTGTGACAGACCACATCACCCATCAAATTCCCATCTGTGACAGACCACATCACCCATCAAATTCCCATCTGTGACAGACTACATCACCCATCAAATACCGATCTGTGACACAGACTGCATCACCCATCAAATTCCCATCTGTGACAGACCACATCACCCATCAAATTCCCATCTGTGACAGACCACATCACCCATCAAATTCCCATCTGTGACAGACCACATCACCCATCAAATTCCCATCTGTGACAGACTGCATCACCCATCAAATTCCCATCTGTGACACAGACTGCATCACCCATCAAATTCCCATCTGTGACAGACCACATCACCCATCAAATTCCCATCTGTGACAGACTGCATCACCCATCAAATTCCCATCTGTGACACAGACTACATCACCCATCAAATTCCCATCTGTGACAGACCACATCACCCATCAAATTCCCATCTGTGACAGACCACATCACCCATCAAATTCCCATCTGTGACAGACTACATCACCCATCAAATACCGATCTGTGACAGACCACATCACCCATCAAATACCCATCTGTGACAGACCACATCACCCATCAAATTCCCATCTGTGACAGACCACATCACCCATCAAATTCCCATCTGTGACAGACCACATCACCCATAAAATACCCATCTGTGACAGACTGCATCACCCATCAAATTCCCATCTGTGACAGACCACATCACCCATCAAATACCCATCTGTGACAGACTGCATCACCCATCAAATTCCCATCTGTGACAGACCACATCACCCATCAAATACCCATCTGTGACAGACTGCATCACCCATCAAATTCCCATCTGTGACAGACCACATCACCCATCAAATTCCCATCTGTGACAGACCACATCACCCATCAAATTCCCATCTGTGACAGACCACATCACCAATCAAATTCCCATCTGTGACACAGACTGCATCACCCATCAAATTCCCATCTGTGACAGACCACATCACCCATCAAATTCCCATCTGTGACAGACCACATCACCCATCAAATTCCCATCTGTGACAGACCACATCACCCATCAAATTCCCATCTGTGACAGACTATATCACCCATCAAATACCGATCTGTGACACAGACTGCATCACCCATCAAATTCCCATCTGTGACAGACCACATCACCCATCAAATTCCCATCTGTGACAGACTACATCACCCATCAAATTCCCATCTGTGACAGACTACATCACCCATCAAATTCCCATCTGTGACAGACTACATCACCCATCAAATTCCCATCTGTGACAGACTACATCACCCATCAAATTCCCATCTGTGACAGACTACATCACCCATCAAATTCCCATCTGTGACAGACTACATCACCCATCAAATTCCCATCTGTGACAGACTACATCACCCATCAAATTCCCATCTGTGACAGACTACATCACCCATCAAATTCCCATCTGTGACAGACTACATCACCCATCAAATTCCCATCTGTGACAGACTACATCACCCATCAAATTCCCATCTGTGACACAGACTACATCACCCATCAAATTCCCATCTGTGACACAGACTACATCACCCATCAAATACCCATCTGTGACAGACCACATCACCCATCAAATTCCCATCTGTGACAGACTACATCACCCATCAAATTCCCATCTGTGACAGACCACATCACCCATCAAATTCCCATCTGTGACAGACCACATCACCCATCAAATTCCCATCTGTGACAGACTACATCACCCATCAAATACCGATCTGTGACACAGACTGCATCACCCATCAAATTCCCATCTGTGACAGACCACATCACCCATCAAATTCCCATCTGTGACAGACTACATCACCCATCAAATTCCCATCTGTGACAGACTACATCACCCATCAAATACCCATCTGTGACAGACTACATCACCCATCAAATTCCCATCTGTGACAGACTACATCACCCATCAAATTCCCATCTGTGACAGACTACATCACCCATCAAATTCCCATCTGTGACAGACTACATCACCCATCAAATTCCCATCTGTGACAGACTACATCACCCATCAAATTCCCATCTGTGACAGACTACATCACCCATCAAATTCCCATCTGTGACACAGACTACATCACCCATCTGTGACACAGACTACATCACCCAGCAAATTCCCATCTGTGACACAGACTACATCACCCATCTGCCATGACACAGACTACATCACCCATCAAATTCCTATCTGTGACACAGACTACATCACCCATCTGTGACACAGACTACATCACCCATCAAATTCCCATCTGTGACAGACTACATCACCCATCAAATTCCCATCTGTGACAGACTACATCACCCATCAAATTCCCATCTGTGACACAGACTACATCACCCATCAAATACCCATCTGTGACACAGACTACATCACCCATCAAATTCCCATCTGTGACACAGACTACATCACCCATCAAATTCCCATCTGTGACACAGACTACATCACCCATCAAATTCCCATCTGTGACACAGACTACATCACCCATCAAATACCCATCTGTGACAGACCACATCACCCATCAAATTCCCATCTGTGACAGACTACATCACCCATCAAATTCCCATCTGTGACAGACTACATCACCCATCAAATTCCCATCTGTGACAGACTACATCACCCATCAAATACCCATCTGTGACAGACCACATCACCCATCAAATTCCCATCTGTGACACAGACTACATCACCCATCAAATACCGATCTGTGACACAGACTACATCACCCGTCAAATACCCATCTGTGACACAGACTGCATCACCCATCAAATACCCATCTGTGACAGACCACATCACCCATCAAATACCCATCTGTGACACAGACTGCATCACCCATCAAATACCCATCTGTGACAGTCTACATCACCCATCAAATACCCATCTGTGACACAGACTACATCACCCGTCAAATACCCATCTGTGACACAGACTGCATCACCCATCAAATACCCATCTGTGACAGACCACATCACCCATCAAATACCCATCTGTGACAGACTACATCACCCATCAAATACCCATCTGTGACAGACCACATCACCCATCAAATTCCCATCTGTGACACAGACTACATCACCCATCAAATACCCATCTGTGACACAGACTACATCACCCGTCAAATACCCATCTGTGACACAGACTGCATCACCCATCAAATACCCATCTGTGACAGACCACATCACCCATCAAATACCCATCTGTGACACAGACTGCATCACCCATCAAATACCCATCTGTGACAGACTACATCACCCATCAAATACCCATCTGTGACACAGACTACATCACCCGTCAAATACCCATCTGTGACACAGACTACATCACCCGTCAAATACCCATCTGTGACACAGACTGCATCACCCATCAAATACCCATCTGTGACAGACCACATCACCCATCAAATACCCATCTGTGACACAGACTGCATCACCCATCAAATACCCATCTGTGACAGACTACATCACCCATCAAATACCCATCTGTGACACAGACTACATCACCCGTCAAATACCCATCTGTGACACAGACTGCATCACCCATCAAATACCCATCTGTGACAGACCACATCACCCATCAAATACCCATCTGTGACAGACTACATCACCCATCAAATACCCATCTGTGACAGACTACATCACCCATCAAATACCCATCTGTCTATACAAATATGTGGCTAGCATCATGAGCCAATACATGTCAAGGCGTTTACAAGAGTCTCTATTTTACTATTTAGATCTCTTAGAGCAATTACTGGTGTTGCTGCTGGAAAGTCTGATCTAATCTATGGTTACAGCACTTAGCACCATCGCTGGTGTCTGTTGGAAAATCTTATCTAATCTATGGTTACAGCACTTAGCACCATCGCTGGTGTCTGTTGGAAAGTCTGATCTAATCTATGGTTACAGCACTTAGCACCATCGCTGGTGTCTGTTGGAAAGTCTGATCTAATCTATGGTTACAGCACTTAGCACCATCGCTGGTGTCTGTTGGAAAGTCTGATCTAATCTATGGTTACAGCACTTAGCACCATCGCTGGTGTTGCTGCTGGAAAGTCTGATCTAATCTATGGTTACAGCACTTAGCACCATCGCTGGTGTTGCTGCTGGAAAGTCTGATCTAATCTATGGTTACAGCACTTAGCACCATCGCTGGTGTTGCTGCTGGAAAGTCTGATCTAATCTATGGTTACAGCACTTAGCACCATCGCTGGTGTTGTCTGTTGGAAAGTCTGATCTAATGTTTGGTTACAGCACTTAGCACCATCACTGGTGTTGTCCGTTGGAAAGACTGATCTAAGCTGTGGTTACAGCACTTAGCACCATCGCTGGTGTATGCTGCACAGTCTTATCTAAACCAAGGTTACAACACTTGGTACTATTGCTGGAAAGTCTGATCTAAACCATGGTTACAGCATTTAGCACCATGGTTACAGCAGTTAGCACCATCTTTGGTGTATGTTGGAACATCTGATCTAAACTGTGTTTACAGCACATAACACCATGGTTCAACACTTAGCACCATCATATGTGTATGCAGGATAGTCTGATCTAAACTATGTTTACACCACTTGGCACCATGGCTAAAGCACTTAGCACCATGGTTACAGCCCTTAGCACCATCTTTGGTGTATGTTGGAACATCTGATCTAAACTGTGTTTACAGCACATAACACCATGGTTCAACACTTAGCACCATCATATGTGTATGCAGGATAGTCTGATCTAAACTATGTTTACACCACTTGGCACCATGGCTAAAGCACTTAGCACCATGGTTACAGCAGTTAGCACCATCTTTGGTGTATGTTGGAACATCTGATCTAAACTGTGTTTACAGCACATAACACCATGGTTCAACACTTAGCACCATGGTTACAGCACTTAGCACCATGGTTACAGCACTTAGCACCATCTTTGGTGTATGTTGGAACATCTGATCTAAACTGTGTTTACAGCACATAACACCATGGTTCAACACTTAGCACCATCATATGTGTATGCAGGATAGTCTGATCTAAACCTATGTTTACACCACTTGGCACCATGGCTAAAGCACTTAGCACCATGGTTACAGCAGTTAGCACCATCTTTGGTGTATGTTGGAACATCTGATCTAAACTGTGTTTACAGCACATAACACCATGGTTCAACACTTAGCACCATGGTTACAGCACTTAGCACCATGGTTACAGCCCTTAGCACCATCTTTGGTGTATGTTGGAACATCTGATCTAAACTGTGTTTACAGCACATAACACCATGGTTCAACACTTAGCACCATCATGTGTATGCAGGATAGTCTGATCTAAACTATGATTACACCACTTGGCACCATGGCTAAAGCACTTAGCACCATGGTTACAGCACTTAGCACCATGGTTACATCACTTAGTACCATGGTTACAGCACTTAGCACCATCGCATGTATATGCTAAAACTGGGCTGATTGACTAGGGCTGAAGAAATAAAGACTACTTGCCCAAGCATTGTCAAAACTGTGGCTTGTTCATCATATCTCAGATGAGACAAATCTCTTGCCTTGCCTGTAAGTAGAACCTGGCTTGGTGTCATTGGAGGTACATCATCTCTACAATCAGCAGGCAAGAATCATAAACAGGAAAACAGGGATTCAACTTTGTAACCGGAGTTTGAATCATGTAACAGGTGTTATGAGTTATATTATCAAAATGTGTTATTACAGTCGAGTCCACTTAAATGAACTCGGATAAGTAGAATTTCGCTTAAGTTGACTTTACTGGCTTAGTCCCAGCCATTATCCTTCTTTATCATTGTATAAAACATCCTGACAAGTCGAATTCGGTTAACTCAAATTTTTGGATTAGTTGAACATAAAAATGAATACCGACTATATAAGTGTTCATGTTTAAGTCGAACTGTTCATTTCACACCCAAAAAAAAAAAATTGTTTTGCAAAAGAATTATGTTTAGTCAGCCCGGAGAACAACAATCTTGCACATACAATATCTCACTAAATGTCAACAATGGTGGCTAGTGGACGAAAGCTTACTACTTTAACTTTAAAAAGAAAGATTGAGCTGTTGGAAGAGGTTGAACATAGTGGGAAGAAGAAAGTGGATATAGCTAGAGAATTTGGTATTCCAACATTGACACTTTCCAGCATTTTAAAGCATAAAGACTGCTACAGAAAATTGTTTTTCTAGTGTCAAATAGACAGCGAGCTGGAACCGCGTGTGATTGTGTTGATGCTGCCCTTTTAAAATGGTTCACTGTGATCAGATCGGCAAATGTACCAGTAAATGGGCCTTTACTTATTGCGAAAGCAGAAGAATTTCCACGTCTTGGAGGTCAGACAGACTGGAACTGTAGATGGGAAAATGCGTTAATCAACTTAATAAATTTGAATACTTGGCATGGAAAATATGTGATGGAGATTAACAGAATAATAGGCCAAACGCAAGCTGTATTTCAGCAAATGAAATGTTTCTTATGAAATTTGTCGCTATCATTGAAAGCGAGTTCTAAAAGTGAGTTGTGAAATATTATATCAAACCTGTTCTGTTGTGTGGCAGTGAATCACTGAATGTGAATGAACAAATTAGGAAGCGTTTGAAGGCAGCAGAGATTTGGTTTCTGAAATGATGAACATTGCAACAGCCAGAATAGCCAACAACTGTTACCTGGAGCAGGGCAATGAAAGTAGAGACAACAAGTGTCATTTGAGCAAACAGTGAACAGCCAGGCACTGGATAACATCATGATGACTGGAAGGATCAGCAGTACAAGAGACAGACCAAGAGAAATTATGCAAAATGGAGTGAATGAGAAGGCAGCGTGAAGGAATGTCATCAATAGAGTTTATCCAGAACACTAAGGAATGAGATCAGTGGAAACATGAACGACTCGGACATTTGGCGGGGCACATAATGATGATGAACAGCTGTTATGTAGTTAATGAGTGAACTTAAAAGTCCTAGAGACTAGTTTTTGGAGCATAATATTTCCCAGAGTTCAAGATCTGTTAACCTTTACTCTACTCATCTTTTGTTTCATTTTGTTGTGGTTATAGTTTTTAAATACAACCTTTTGCAGCAAATTAAAATTAAAATCTGGAATAATCCTTCACCAAAATATCACTTCCTTTCAGAGTAAATTTTCAAACACAAAGGCTTGGCATGTAGGAGCTACATGAAGTAGATTCTGGAAATTCTGGGCCCAAATCCACCATTTCAAATGTCTTGCATTTAGTCACTATTCTCTTTTGTGGCGATTAAAAAATATCACCACTGACTGCAGAACTCCTCACAAGAAACAAAACAAACCATGGTTTCTCTTTTATAAAGAGACTGCATATGCTTGTGATATTATCAGGGATTGTTTGCTTATTTTCTGACTATGAAGCCTCCACATGTCAGCATGTAGGAGAGCTGTCGCAGTCATGCAGCACCAGTGTCCTGGAGTGTGGACTGTTTCATGTACCTGTGGAATGCTTTTTTGTTTATTCATATTTTGTTTTCTAAATAATAAAATAAATAGTACCAATGCAAACAATGAACCAATGTTTTGTGTTGTGAGAGGGAGTTTCGTGTTGTGATTGGGAGTTTTGTGTTGTGAGTGGGAGTTTCATGTTGTGACAGAGTTTTTTGTTGTGAGTGGATCATATAACCAGGTGCCTGTGAACTGTTCTAAAATTCCTGTGAAACTGCTGCATGCAGGACTCATTGGGTATGGGGTAGTGAATGTAAACTAAAGATAATTTCATACCAGGTAACTAACGACCTAAGATTATAAAATGTAAAACAGTAATGTCAACGAACCTATAAGAATTATTCTCTTGGTCTGCCTCTTCCTCTTTTCTCCTTGATCTTTCCAGTTGTCACGATGTTATCCAATGCCTCTCTTCTCATCACATGACCAAAGAAAGCCGTGTGTCTCTTTCTTGTTGTATATAATGTTCTAGTTTCATTAGCCTCTTTCAGGTCATCATTGCTGGTTACTCTGGCAGTCCAAGAAATTTGCAATAATTGTCCCAAGAACCACATCTTTGTTGCTTCTAAGTTCTTAATTTATTCATTTATGTTCAAAGATTCACTGCCATACAGCAAAATAGGTTCTATATAACACTTCAGCACTCTTTCTTACATTCAATGATAGTGACTTAGTGCATAAGATTCTTTATATTTTCTGAAATGCAGCTTTTGTTTGCCCCATTCTGCTCTTAATATCTGTTGTGCATGTTCCATCTGATGCTATAATTGCCCCTAGGTATTTAAATTTATCCACTTGGATGAGCATGTTTCCTTTTTTTGTTATCTCCCATTTTGGTGTCACCTTTCTCTCTTATATAACCATTGTTTCTGTTTTCTTGATATTCAAGGAGAGTCCTTTTGTTTTTACACTCTTTGTTACTTTTTACTACAATAACCAACAATTTCTGCAGATCTTTTGCATTTTCCGCCATAAATACTGTGTCACCTGCATAGCATAGATTGTTTATATTGTAACCCCCGATTAGTATTCTTGGCTTCTCTTTGATCTGTCAAAAAAGTTCGGGAGTCTCCGTGGCGAAGTGGTCAAGCCGTCTGACTTGGGCTCCGAAGATTGTGGGTTTGATTCCGGGCAGCGTCCTTCGGTTCACGAGTGCATTTTTTCTGAGAATCCTGGGGTCGTTGCTGGAGCTACGGAGTTCGTGCTTTGTGCGACGCTTTCGTCAGTTCGCTGCCAATCAAGCAGTAATATGTTCTTAATAAATGTTATTATAAACATCTGTATGGTTTTATAATGTGATAAAAGCATAATCATTGATCTAATAAACATCAGGAAGGATAACTTCATTATATAAAACATAATCACATGTTATCAACATTATTCCCCCCTTATAAAACAAAATGTAAAGATAAACGTCTTAATGTTAAATACATAACTCTTTTAACATTTCTCTTTACAAGAAACATCGGAAGGGAGAAGGTAACAATGTAAACAGCACAATAATAACAAAAGAAAACAAGTTAAATGCATGTTCTTTATAGGACATTGAGGTCAACCCCAGCATTTTTTTGGCTATTTGTGATGTCTTGGCAAGTTTTTGTTCAGTAGTTTGCCAATGCTTTCTAAACAACTAGCACTCATATCATTGTATGAAAACCAGCAAAAGGTGGTCTGCATCAAAATCGCCTGTGGCTGTGTTTCAATTGTGGTATACAGGGTTCCAAATCACATTCAATCCCTTCGCTACAGTGCTAGCTTCATAAGAAACCCTGCTGAAAAGAAAGTAATATACTGCATTATTTGTACACTACAGAAATAATTCAACATACGTTTAAGCAACATACTAAATCCATTTTGCTTTCATACACAACACACTGTCATATGTTTCACTGTCAGTGTTATCATTGTGATTTTGCAGAGACTATCATGTCTTTGTACGTACATAATTGAGGTTTACACACGTGTATTGCAGTGCCTCAGCAAATCTCAACAACCTTTGGTTATGTGTGGGGACCAGCACACTCAAGGCCTCTATGTCCCTGCCTGGAGTCTAATATGGACAATGTAGGTTCTTTCTAAGTGGTTGGTTTATTTGGATTCCCAGAATCTTCCCTTGTTTGTTTTTCTATACATTTAGTGGTGTGTTCTGTCATTCTGTTTTCTATCTTTCTGTTCTGTGTAAATAAATGCACAGGCATTTACGCTGAAATTGATTGAGCAATTAGATTTGGTGTATGGAGGCACAGGTTCCATTACTGGTGGTGTTGATATAGGAGTGGTTTTGTATCTCAAAACTGGAACTGTGGCAATAAAACATTCAGGCCAACTGTTGTTCTGAGCCAGTCCTGCCTATGTTGCACCCATTGCATATATCAATTTCAATGTAAATGAGTCTATAACATAGGAAAAGCAGAAAGATAGTAAGAAAACAGAATAACAAAACATGCCCCTAAATGGACAGAGAAACAAAGAAAGAAAGAAAGAAATCATGGGAACCCAATTAAAGCAACCAACTGGAAAGAAGCTACGCTACATCTTCTATAGCACAGCACCTATTAAGTCTCCAGACATATGACAGACAAAAGAGCCTTTAATGTGCTGTTCACCACACAACTGCAGGTTTTTAAGAATTTGTGCAGGCAGCTGCAATACACAGATAGAAACCACAATTTTATATATATATATAAAAAGGACACAGAATAATCTCTTTGAAACTACAGTGGCAATACAGGCAGTGAAACATACGACACAGCGTAGTTATTTCACTGGAAAAGATTCAATACATTGCTTTAACATTGCATTACTTCTGCAGCAGGCATCTGATGAGACACAGAGAAATGTGCCAGGCAGAAAACTGTAAACAACAAATTGTTTGTGTCTTTATTATTCAAAATAACATACTAGAATGGATTTATCATTAAAAGACAAGATATGTTAAAGTTGTAAATATGTATTATAAATACAAGTTACACATCTGCATCATTGCAAGTTAACAATGTGCATGAATATAAGATTAGTGTATATATATATGGAAGGGTTTGTAAAGGCAGGTATAAGAATAATCTAAGATATATCTTCACCAGGCACAACATAAAATGATTATACTCTATACAAGACATATTATATGTTCAACATTTAGCAACATTTATATAGTTAGTAATTGTATGTTACAGTTCAGCAGTATACCACAGATTTGTCACCAGACCCTGGAGGGTCATGGTTTGCATCAAGTTCAAGGCAACATGTTTATTGTATGTACATGCATAATTTATTAAAATCACCACCACAGCTAATAGAAACATTGATGAGGTAATTGCATCATCATCATCACTCAAAACAACCAGTGAAAACTAGGGCTACTGATGACTGATTAACTAGAATAAACGTCACAGCTCTCAAGACACAGTCAAATGTGTTCCATCTCTCTTGGGATATGTCAAAGTTTAGGGATGCTGAGAGTTGCATGTCCTTTACAGGATGTTGCAATCAACCCCAGCATTTATTGGCTGTGATTTTCTAGGCAATTTTACGTTCAAAAGTTAGCCATTGGGACATGATTGATACAGGCACTGATATTGCACCTTGGAAGCAAGTCGCAGCTGATTGTGTTCCATAGAGGGCAAAGATGAGAAATGGAATAAAGACAAAGGAGAAAATGATTGCAGATAGGTCATACACACTGAGCATGTGAGATATCATATGGTGCATGATGGTGGAAATGACCATGTGTTCACATGCATCTATTGTGGATGAACAATTTAACTACGAGAATTAGGTCTGATCAGTCACATCCACTACCGCCAGAGGCTGTAGTTATGCCTTTTTTAATTTAAAGCACAATGTAACAAACTTTCGTCTGTCAAGACGGCAAGGTGCCAGATTCATTGGATCAGCCACTGCTTTCTAAACAAGCCATGCTCATACCATTATGCAAATCAACACAAGGTGAACTGCTCCTACAACGGCAGTGGCTGACTTTAAACCCAGTATTTTGGGATTGTATTAACTACCCCTAAGTCACATTGTCAGAAATCACATTGTCAGTTCACAGAAATCATGGTCATCTCCAAGAAGACAGAAACACCACAATGTAACATCTAAGTAAATTGGAACATTCTAAAACAGGTAAATCTGTACAACCATCTTGGAACAGTCATAATATGTGATGGAAGATGCCTTCTAGACACGATGACAAGATTTGCCATGATAAAATTAGTCTATTGCAAGATGAAAATCACTCATGATAAAACAGTTAGCAAGACTGTTAATTGCAACATGAAAGGGAGAGTTAAAGTGCTATATAGAGCCTTTGCTTTTGTTTGCATGTAAGACATGGACAAAAAAGCAGGCATGTCAAGACACATGTGGTTTCTGAAGCAAAGAATACCATGGATGGACAGAGAAAATTAATGAGGCAGCCCTGCAAGAAGTAAGTGAAAACAGTAAACTGTTTAGAGAAATGTAGACAGCCAAGAGATTTTGGTCATATTATGAGAGAAAGTAAACTGAAAAACTTAGTGACATCTGGTGAACTTGATGGGAAATGAGCGAAGGGAAGATGCAAAGATAAATTCTGTATGGTATGACCACATGGCACAAAGGGAACAAGAACACAGGCTTGATCTCAGACTGTCAATCATGTGAGATGGTGAGCCATCATTGTCTGCCAGCCCACAATATCACCTATGCCCATCAGCATGGAACATGATGATGATGATGATGATGAATAAGACAGGGAACATACTGACTTCTCTGATGTACCCCCACTTGGCTGTACTAGATGAACTTCCGTGTTCCACTGACCCCACAGATTTGTAACTAAAATATATTCCGTTCTTTAATGAATCAATGATATTTGGAACTAACGAACATTCACTCTACAAAAGATAGATTATATAATTAGTATTGACATATTTCCATTCTATAAGTTGTCAATCAAAGATTTATCACAAATAAATATTCAATTTACAAGTAAATAATCACAGACTTGGCACAAACCTACATCCACGTTACAATCACAGACTTGGCACAAACCTACACCCATGTTACAATCACAGACTTGGCACAAACCTACACCCATGTTACAATCACAGACTTGGCACTAACTTACACCCATGTTACAATCACAGACTTGGCACAAACCTACACCCATGTTACAATCACAGACTTGGCACAAACCTACACCCATGTTACAATCACAGACTTGGCACAAACCTACACCCATGTTACAATCACAGACTTGGCACAAACCTACACCCATGTTACAATCACAGACTTGGCACAAACCTACACCCATTGTAGCCCCCAATGACAATTTGCACTTGCCATCCAGGTCAGTGGTTTGGGTTCAGTCCCCAGCAAAGTCGGGTTTATTTGTCTGCTCTGAGGCTGACCCAGCCTCATACACATGGGCACCGGGGAATTGTCTGGGAAGGAAAGGGAAATGGCCCCCTCGCCTCATACGTAATGGCCTAGAATATGTAAAGGCCTAACACTACACAACACAAGGCAGTATCTGCTATGAGACTACCTTTACCTTGACACCCAGATTACAATCACAGAGGTCATCGAGGTCGGCACCAGGGCATCCACTGGCTAGCACCTTACAACACCTCTCTGTGGGCGGCTGATCAGCAGACTTGGGCTCCATGACCGGCTAATCTTCCAAGGACTGCCATGTTTCTCCCCCAGATGTGAAGCTCAAGTACCAGTACTGCACATCCCATTGGTTCCTGCACTTGGAGAGGGGGAGGAGAGCTCAGCAACACACTTCCTGTAGAGATAATACTGAGGTACCAGGTCAGGAAGAAAGTCTCAACACTAGCATCAAGTCTGATAGAAGCTAGCCATTTGCAGGGCTCTGATTACTGGAAAATCGATGCAGCAGACACAAAAGTTATAACTTAAGTCTTCCAGTGCCATTCCAAGCCACCAACCAACCATCTACGAACCAACCAAGCCACCAACCAAGCCCCAGGCCACCAACCAAGCCCCAAGCAAGCCACCAACCAACCAACCAACCAACCAAGCCACCAACCAACCAACCAACCAACCAAACCACCAACCAACCAAGCCACCAACCAACCAAGCCCCAAGCCACCAAGACAACCAACCAACCAACCAAGCCACCAACCAACCAAGCCAACCAACCAATCAACAATCACAGATTTAGTACAAACATATATCCACTTTACAATTCGTAGATTGAGCACAAGCATTTTTTTTGTTTTGTTTTACAAATTACCAATCACAGATTTAGCTCTAAAACATGACCTCTTTACCAGTCATCTGTCGCAGACTGATATTCACATACATTCATTCTACAAGTAAATCACAATACATTAAGCATTAAGATACATTTCTTAAAAACATTTAGTTATAGATTTAGACAAGCATTATGATACATTTTTCTAAAAACAATCTTTTATAGATTTAGATAAGCATCAACATACACATTTCTAAAAACAGTCGGTTATAGATTTAGATAATCAACATACACATTTCTAAAAATAATTAGTTATAGATTTAGACATTTTAAAACCACAGAAAGCTGAAATGTTAAATTTTACAATATTTTGCACAATTAAAATTGTGCTTACAGGCACTGTTTAATATGCTATTCCCCACATCCACCCACAAACACATATGTACATATAAATACGTACACGTGGCATATAAAGGAAGCTTTTCTATGCCTGGAGTCATATTGGGTACATGGTGCTAGCCCCACATTTTTATAGACCAGTCTAGCACCCAGTGGGTGACGTGATCAATAACCCACTGGCCACACATACCTCCCAGAATATCTGCTACTAACCATCTTAGGCTGCGACGGTCAGGGAGCCAAGGTCAGTTTAAACATGAACTGGCCTTCAAGCGGGTTTGAAGACAAGAAAACCGGGTCGACAGGTAAACATGCTAGCCACACCATCTGGAAGTACAGGCAGTTGGTACGAAATAGACCACATCACCCACTGAGTGCTGACAGGTGTGTGACACATATGGGGTTGGCACAATACAGACCACATCACCCACTGAGTCCTGACAGGTGTGTACAAATATGGGTTGGCACCATATAGCCAATATGCCTCAAGGTGTGTACATGTACAAATGTCCTTTACTTACTTACATATATATACAATCATTGTGGATATTTTGGCTGGAAACAAGTTTCAATGTATCGAACAGAGAGAAAATCAGAAATAATTAAATCAGAACTAAAGTGGTTGCATTACTTTGTGTTATTTTATATTGTGAAGTAAAGTGAATATTTTTTGCTACAACTATTTGAATAAACATTGTTTAATTTACAAGTTGGCTTGCTCGTAGGCAGACACCTTTTCTTTATTCCAAGGCCATAGCAATTAGACATCCACAACCAGGGTTATACAGTCAGAAAGTATTCATTGTGACTCTGCGACTACCATGGGGGTAACAAATGATGCACATTCAAACAGTATTACTGACTACGTGTGTTACCGTACATCAGCCAAAATATGATTCTTCTTTTATGTCATATGCTACATAACTCTGCAGTATGCACCTGGTGAGATGCAGCAAAATGTGCCAGGCAATAAATTGTAAATTGTGCAAAGAGGTATCCATAAAAGGGTTCTGCCACATAGCTTATAATAAAATATGAAAAGAACTCATACACACACAAAATGAGTAAGAAGCTTGACGCATGAAAAAAATATATATAAAAAACACAGGATAATTTTTTGACTGAAGTCTCTATCAACAGGACAATAAGAACAAAACAATTAAAGCATACACACAAACAAACAAAAACAAGTGATTGCTTCCGTGGAGATGTTTGCTGATCCCAGATTTTCAAGCGTCACTAGGAAAGTACCCATTTATTTGTGTTTACTTGTGCCAGAATAATTATCTTCTTGTTCTTGTTATCCCGTAGATAAAGACTGCGGTTGAAATGTTCGCCTGTGTTTTTTAAAATAATTTTTTTTCATCCACCGAGCTTTACAGTAATTTTGTGTGTGTTCTTTTCGTACTCTAATAAATTGTGAAACCGGTTTTTTGTGGCTTCTGTGCGGAAATTTACTACGGGAATCCACTGTTATGAAAACATTTCTACAAGACTGGAAAAAATGTGCATGGGTTTCATAATCTGGAGATTTCACTTGTTGAAAAATCAGCAATGATTCAAAATAACAACAGTAATAATAATCATTGTTATAACATATTCATTCGCAATAATATTAATCACTTTAAAAAAAGGACACTTGTTCAATCTGCATTACCCAGTGTATGTCTGTGTACACATACAGGTTGTTTTTATGACTGTATGCCTGTGTGTGTCAGTTTATAAGAGGTGATGGTGTACTCATTCTGTCCCAAAGTGCTATTATTTAACCCCCTTAGACTCAACCTAGTATTATTGACAAGCCTGGGATACAAAAAGTGAAAATAACGAGTATGGAAGATTTAATACTGGCAACAAATGAGATGTATAGACTAGCAGAAGATGTGTTATCTAGGCTGTTACAAGCACTTGTTGTGTGAACTGTTCCTCTTTCTTCTCAGATTCCATGTTTTGGTTAGTATCATTGGCAGATTCTGGTGGCACATCTAATACTGTGTCCCCCACAACTTGGACGTTTACAGAAGCTACTTCCTCTGGAGTCTGGCCACAGTTGGCTTGACTGTGCAAGCTGTGCGCTGTCTGTGCACGTTGGTTTACTGGAGGCAGCGGCCGCTTGTACGGACTAGCTGAGAATGGTCTTCGAAACAAATTGTTGTCTCTCTCTTCTGGCCGTAAAGCTAGGATGGGTCGTAAGCTCAGCATATTTCTACTCATGTGATTTAGACTGGAAAAGAAAATCATTAGTAAATTATATTTGCAGAAAATTATTTTGTCAAGACTTGAAAGAGAGTAGAACCATTTTCATGTAGTGATTAAAAACATTGATTACCTCACATTATTAGAGTTTAGTTGAGTCAATAACTGACATCAAAACACTCAGGACAATCCCATACGTGTTCCTTCCTCATCTTCAACTTCAGTTATTAAATAATTTCAAGATAGTATAAATAAATTAAGGGAGGCATGGCTGCAAGGTTATGGTGTCTGCCGTAAAGTCCAGAGGTTACCAGGTTTGAATCCGAGCATAAGTCTGGGAATCTTTCACAAGGACCATTGATTTCTAATGATATCACATACCCCCTCATTCTCTTGAGTAGTGATATTCTAGCCTTCGTAGACAAGGGAAAACAAAAAAAACAGTAGGTTATATGTATAAGTTGTAGACATTAAACTCAGTAGGTTATATGTGTAAGTTGTACACATTAAACTCAGTAGGTTATCTGTGTGAGTTGTACACATTACAAATCCCATGAGAACTGGAAATCACATTGAATCTAAATCTGCACCTCTAAGATTATCTACCCTTGTAGAGATCTCAATTTATTTGTTCATATTTGTTTTGAAGCGTTCGCTCATGTTGAACTCAAGCGTAGTCCATATATATGCTATTACTTCTAGTGCACTGGACTGATTTGTGCATGTGAATTCATCATCCAGTGCTTTGCTGGCTGGGCGATCATGCCTCTCCACTAATTACTATCTCCGACGTCATGGATCAATTCATGTATTGACTCCCTTCCGTGCCATGACACAAGACTGTCAAGAATATTCTCACGCTGTCTTCCTCTATCTTTCTTGTTGCAAATCTTTCCAGTTGTCACAACATGTTCCAGTTTTTGTCTTCTCATAAAGTGGCCAAAAAACGATGACTGCCTCTTTCTGATGTTTGTGATAAGTTGTCTGTGCGACTCAGCTTCCCTTAAAACGTCCTGATTGCTTATTTTGGCTGTCCAATTAATTTTCAGCATTCTTCTATAAAACCATATCTTTAGCCTTCCCTATTACCAGTGTCTCTCACCATCAGGCGAGCCTACTCCAACTTCCGAGGTACTTGTAATTTACGTTCCCCAAGTCAAGAATGAGTAGTCAACATTTTAGCAGAGTAACTAGAAGTTTCTTGAGATATTCATACGTGCATTGAAATGTATCCTTCATATACCCAGACATTGAGTGCCACAACATCTACATACTCTACACTCTGAAAATCTCACTGAAGGCTTTTGGAATTCATCATAACACCTGGGAGGCTGCAGCCAGAGACCAAAATTTGTGGCGTGCATCATTACGCAAAGGGTGCAGTCATATGTGAGGCAACCAGGACTGCAAGAGCTGTGAAGAAAAGGCAGGACAGAAAAACCACTGCAGGAAATCCTCCTCCAGAAACGTCAAGCATTCCTTGCCCACATTGTCAAAGAACATTTGGAGCCAAAATAGGCCTTATCAGCCATCTTAGAACCCACGGCTCCATACCTTCAACCCCACTGGATGAAATGAATCGTCATCATCATTCTTGATGGACAAACAACAACAACAACACTCTAGTACAGAAAGGAAGCAACAAAGACAACACTGACCAGTGGACACAGCAGCTAGAAGTCACTTGAGCACTTGTGGAGATACCCATGCATGCAAAGACATTTATCCTTCACAAACCCAGACACTGACTGTCACACCCTCATCATTATGTAATAGGTTCTTTGCAGAATGTCACTCCCATTAAAGGGTTGCCCACAATTCTTGATCCTTGCCACCTATGCTGCTTCACACACTTCCAAGGTTTCTGCAATGTCCAGTCTCCATCTATCTGCTTCACACACTTCCAAGGTTCTGCAAATGTACAGTCATCCATCTAGCTGCTTCATCACACTTCCGAAGGTGTCTGCAATGTCAGTCTCCATCTATCTGCTTCACACACTTCCAAGGTTTTCGACAGATGTCCAAGTTCTCATCTATCTGCTTCACACACTTCCAAAGGTTTCTGCAATGTCCAGTCTCCATCAATCTGCTTCACACACTTCCAAGGTTTCTGCAATGTCCAGTCTCCATCTAACTGCTTCACACACTTCCAGAAGGTTCTGCAATGTCCAGTTCTCCATCTAACTGCTTCACACACTTCCAAGGTTCTGCAATGTCCAGTCTCCATCTATCTGCTTCACACACTTTCAAGGTTTCTGCAATGTCCAGTCTCCATCTATCTGCTTCACACACTTTCAAAGGTTTCTGCAATGTCCCATCTCCATCATCTGCTTCACACACTTTCAAGGTTTCTCCAATGTCCAGTCTCCATCTATCTGCTTCACACACTTACCAAGGTTTCTGCAATGTCCAGGTCTCCATCTTATCTGCTTCACAACAATTCCAAGGTTTCTTGCAATGTCGGCAGTCCTCCATCTATCTGCTTCACACACTTCCAAGGTTTCTGCAATGTCCAGTCTCCATCTATCTGCTTCACACACTTTCAAGGTTTCTGCAATGTCCAGCCTCCATCTATCTGCTTCACACACTTTCAAGGTTTCTACAATGTCCAGTCTCCATCTATCTGCTTCACACACTTCCAAGGTTTCTGCAATGTCCAGTCTCCATCTATCTGCTTCACACACTTCCAAGGTTTCTGCAATGTCCAGTCTCCATCTAACTGCTTCACACACTTCCAAGGTTTCTGCAATGTCCAGTCTCCATCTATCTGCTTCACACACTTCCAAGGTTTCTGCAATGTCCAGTCTCCATCTATCTGCTTCACACACTTCCAAGGTTTCTGCAATGTCCAGTCTCCATCTATCTGCTTCACACACTTCCAAGGTTTCTGCAATGTCCAGTCTCCATCTATCTGCTTCACACACTTTCAGGTTTCTGCAATGTCCAGTTTCCATCTATCTGCTTCACACACTTTCAAGGTTTCTGCAATGTCCAGTCTCCATCTATCTGCTTCACACACTTCCAGGTTTCTGCAATGTCCAGTTTCCATCTATCTGCTTCACACACTTTCCAAGGTTTCTGCAATGTCCAGTCTCCATCTATCTGCTTCACACACTTTCAAGGTTTCTGCAATGTCCAGTTTCCATCTAACTGCTTCACACACTTCCAAGGTTTCTGCAATGTCCAGTCTCCATCTATCTGCTTCACACACTTCCAAGGTTTCTGCAATGTCCAGTCTCCATCTATCTGCTTCACACACTTCCAAGGTTTCTGCAATGTCCAGTCTCCATCTAACTGCTTCACACACTTCCAAGGTTTCTGCAATGTCCAGTCTCCATCTATCTGCTTCACACACTTCCAAGGTTTCTGCAATGTCCAATCTCCATCTATCTGCTTCACACACTTCCAGGTTTCTGCAATGTCCAGTCTCCATCAATCTGCTTCACACACTTCCAAGGTTTCTGCAATGTCCAGTCTCCATCTATCTGCTTCACACACTTTCAAGGTTTCTGCAATGTCCAGTCTTCATCTATCTGCTTCACACACTTCCAAGGTTTCTGCAATGTCCAGTCTCCATCTAACTGCTTCACACACTTCCAAGGTTTCTGCAATGTCCAGTCTCCATCTATCTGCTTCACACACTTCCAAGGTTTCTACAATGTCCAGTCTCCATCTACCTGCTTCACACACTTTCAAGGTTTCTGCAATGTCCAGTCTCCATCTATCTGCTTCAACATTTCCAAGGTTTCTGCAATGTCCAGTCTCCATCTATCTGCTTCACACACTTCCAAGGTTTCTGCAATGTCCAGTCTCCATCTATCTGCTTCACACACTTCCAAGGTTTCTGCAATGTCCAGTCTCCATCTATCTGCTTCACACACTTCCAAGGTTTCTACAATGTCCAGTCTCCATCTATCTGCTTCACACACTTCCAAGGTTTCTGCAATGTCCAGTCTCCATCTATCTGCTTCACACACTTTCAAGGTTTCTGCAATGTCCAGTCTCCATCTATCTGCTTCACACACTTTCAAGGTTTCTGCAATGTCCAGTCTCCATCTATCTGCTTCACACACTTCCAAGGTTTCTGCAATGTCCAGTCTCCATCTATCTGCTTCACACACTTCCAAGGTTTCTGCAATGTCCAGTCTCCATCTATCTGCTTCACACACTTCCAAGGTTTCTGCAATGTCCAGTCTCCATCTATCTGCTTCACACACTTTCAAGGTTTCTGCAATGTCCAGCCTCCATCTATCTGCTTCACACACTTTCAAGGTTTCTACAATGTCCCGTCTCCATCTATCTGCTTCACACACTTCCAAGGTTTCTGCAATGTCCAGTCTCCATCTATCTGCTTCACACACTTCCAAGGTTTCTGCAATGTCCAGTCTCCATCTAACTGCTTCACACACTTCCAAGGTTTCTGCAATGTCCAGTCTCCATCTATCTGCTTCACACACTTCCAAGGTTTCTGCAATGTCCAGTCTCCATCTATCTGCTTCACACACTTCCAAGGTTTCTGCAATGTCCAGTCTCCATCTATCTGCTTCACACACTTCCAAGGTTTCTGCAATGTCCAGTCTCCATCTATCTGCTTCACACACTTTCAAGGTTTCTGCAATGTCCAGTTTCCATCTATCTGCTTCACACACTTTCAAGGTTTCTGCAATGTCCAGTCTCCATCTATCTGCTTCACACACTTCCAAGGTTTCTGCAATGTCCAGTTTCCATCTATCTGCTTCACACACTTTCAAGGTTTCTGCAATGTCCAGTCTCCATCTATCTGCTTCACACACTTTCAAGGTTTCTGCAATGTCCAGTTTCCATCTAACTGCTTCACACACTTCCAAGGTTTCTGCAATGTCCAGTCTCCATCTATCTGCTTCACACACTTCCAAGGTTTCTGCAATGTCCAGTCTCCATCTATCTGCTTCACACACTTCCAAGGTTTCTGCAATGTCCAGTCTCCATCTAACTGCTTCACACACTTCCAAGGTTTCTGCAATGTCCAGTCTCCATCTATCTGCTTCACACACTTCCAAGGTTTCTGCAATGTCCAATCTCCATCTATCTGCTTCACACACTTCCAAGGTTTCTGCAATGTCCAGTCTCCATCTATCTGCTTCACACACTTCCAAGGTTTCTGCAATGTCCAGTCTCCATCTATCTGCTTCACACACTTTCAAGGTTTCTGCAATGTCCAGTCTCCATCTAACTGCTTCACACACTTCCAAGGTTTCTGCAATGTCCAGTCTCCATCTAACTGCTTCACACACTTCCAAGGTTTCTGCAATGTCCAGTCTCCATCTATCTGCTTCACACACTTCCAAGGTTTCTACAATGTCCAGTCTCCATCTACCTGCTTCACACACTTTCAAGGTTTCTGCAATGTCCAGTCTCCATCTATCTGCTTCACACATTTCCAAGGTTTCTGCAATGTCCAGTCTCCATCTATCTGCTTCACACACTTCCAAGGTTTCTGCAATGTCCAGTCTCCATCTATCTGCTTCACACACTTCCAAGGTTTCTGCAATGTCCAGTCTCCATCTATCTGCTTCACACACTTCCAAGGTTTCTACAATGTCCAGTCTCCATCTATCTGCTTCACACACTTCCAAGGTTTCTGCAATGTCCAGTCTTCATCTATCTGCTTCACACACTTCCCAGGTTTCTGCAATGTCCAGTCTTCATCTAACTGCTTCACACACTTCCCAGTGTCTGCAATGTCCAGTCTCCATCTATCTGCTTCACACACTTCCAAGGTTTCTGCAATGTCCAGTCTCCATCTATCTGCTTCACACACTTTCAAGGTTTCTGCAATGTCCAGTTTCCATCTATCTGCTTCACACACTTCCAAGGTTTCTGCAATGTCCAGCCTCCATCTATCTGCTTCACACACTTCCAAGGTTTCTACAATGTCCAGCCTCCATCTATCTGCTTCACACACTTCCCAGGTTTCTGCAATGTCCAGTCTCCATCTATCTGCTTCACACACTTCCCAGGTTTCTGCAATGTCCAGTCTCCATCTATCTGCTTCACACACTTTCAAGGTTTCTGCAATGTCCAGTCTCCATCTATCTGCTTCACACACTTCCAAGGTTTCTGCAATGTCCAGTCTCCATCTATCTGCTTCACACACTTCCAAGGTTTCTGCAATGTCCAGTCTCCATCTATCTGCTTCACACACTTCCAAGGTTTCTGCAATGTCCAGTCTCCATCTATCTGCTTCACACACTTTCAAGGTTTCTGCAATGTCCAGTCTCCATCTATCTGCTTCACACACTTCCAAGGTTTCTGCAATGTCCAGTCTCCATCTATCTGCTTCACACACTTCCAAGGTTTCTGCAATGTCCAGTCTCCATCTATCTGCTTCACACACTTCCAAGGTTTCTGCAATGTCCAGTCTCCATCTATCTGCTTCACACACTTCCAAGGTTTCTGCAATGTCCAGTCTCCATCTATCTGCTTCACACACTTTCAAGGTTTCTGCAATGTCCAGCCTCCATCTATCTGCTTCACACACTTTCAAGGTTTCTACAATGTCCAGTCTCCATCTATCTGCTTCACACACTTCCAAGGTTTCTGCAATGTCCAGTCTCCATCTATCTGCTTCACACACTTCCAAGGTTTCTGCAATGTCCAGTCTCCATCTAACTGCTTCACACACTTCCAAGGTTTCTGCAATGTCCAGTCTCCATCTATCTGCTTCACACACTTCCAAGGTTTCTGCAATGTCCAGTCTCCATCTATCTGCTTCACACACTTCCAAGGTTTCTGCAATGTCCAGTCTCCATCTATCTGCTTCACACACTTCCAAGGTTTCTGCAATGTCCAGTCTCCATCTATCTGCTTCACACACTTTCAAGGTTTCTGCAATGTCCAGTTTCCATCTATCTGCTTCACACACTTTCAAGGTTTCTGCAATGTCCAGTCTCCATCTATCTGCTTCACACACTTCCAAGGTTTCTGCAATGTCCAGTTTCCATCTATCTGCTTCACACACTTTCAAGGTTTCTGCAATGTCCAGTCTCCATCTATCTGCTTCACACACTTTCAAGGTTTCTGCAATGTCCAGTTTCCATCTAACTGCTTCACACACTTCCAAGGTTTCTGCAATGTCCAGTCTCCATCTATCTGCTTCACACACTTCCAAGGTTTCTGCAATGTCCAGTCTCCATCTATCTGCTTCACACACTTCCAAGGTTTCTGCAATGTCCAGTCTCCATCTAACTGCTTCACACACTTCCAAGGTTTCTGCAATGTCCAGTCTCCATCTATCTGCTTCACACACTTCCAAGGTTTCTGCAATGTCCAGTCTCCATCTATCTGCTTCACACACTTCCAAGGTTTCTGCAATGTCCAGTCTCCATCTATCTGCTTCACACACTTCCAAGGTTTCTGCAATGTCCAGTCTCCATCTATCTGCTTCACACACTTTCAAGGTTTCTGCAATGTCCAGTCTCCATCTAACTGCTTCACACACTTCCAAGGTTTCTGCAATGTCCAGTCTCCATCTAACTGCTTCACACACTTCCAAGGTTTCTGCAATGTCCAGTCTCCATCTATCTGCTTCACACACTTCCAAGGTTTCTACAATGTCCAGTCTCCATCTACCTGCTTCACACACTTTCAAGGTTTCTGCAATGTCCAGTCTCCATCTATCTGCTTCACACATTTCCAAGGTTTCTGCAATGTCCAGTCTCCATCTATCTGCTTCACACACTTCCAAGGTTTCTGCAATGTCCAGTCTCCATCTATCTGCTTCACACACTTCCAAGGTTTCTGCAATGTCCAGTCTCCATCTATCTGCTTCACACACTTCCAAGGTTTCTACAATGTCCAGTCTCCATCTATCTGCTTCACACACTTCCAAGGTTTCTGCAATGTCCAGTCTTCATCTATCTGCTTCACACACTTCCCAGGTTTCTGCAATGTCCAGTCTTCATCTAACTGCTTCACACACTTCCCAGTGTCTGCAATGTCCAGTCTCCATCTATCTGCTTCACACACTTCCAAGGTTTCTGCAATGTCCAGTCTCCATCTATCTGCTTCACACACTTTCAAGGTTTCTGCAATGTCCAGTTTCCATCTATCTGCTTCACACACTTCCAAGGTTTCTGCAATGTCCAGCCTCCATCTATCTGCTTCACACACTTCCAAGGTTTCTACAATGTCCAGCCTCCATCTATCTGCTTCACACACTTCCCAGGTTTCTGCAATGTCCAGTCTCCATCTATCTGCTTCACACACTTCCCAGGTTTCTGCAATGTCCAGTCTCCATCTATCTGCTTCACACACTTTCAAGGTTTCTGCAATGTCCAGTCTCCATCTATCTGCTTCACACACTTCCAAGGTTTCTGCAATGTCCAGTCTCCATCTATCTGCTTCACACACTTCCAAGGTTTCTGCAATGTCCAGTCTCCATCTATCTGCTTCACACACTTCCAAGGTTTCTGCAATGTCCAGTCTCCATCTATCTGCTTCACACACTTTCAAGGTTTCTGCAATGTCCAGTCTCCATCTATCTGCTTCACACACTTCCAAGGTTTCTGCAATGTCCAGTCTCCATCTATCTGCTTCACACACTTTCAAGGTTTCTGCAATGTCCAGTTTCCATCTATCTGCTTGACACACTTTCAAGGTTTCTGCAATGTCCAGTTTCCATCTATCTGCTTCACACACTTCCAAGGTTTCTGCAATGTCCAGTCTCCATCTATCTGCTTCACACACTTCCAAGGTTTCTGCAATGTCCAGTCTCCATCTATCTGCTTCACACACTTCCAAGGTTTCTGCAATGTCCAGTCTCCATCTATCTGCTTCACACATTTCCAAGGTTTCTGCAATGTCCAGTCTCCATCTATCTGCTTCACACACTTCCAAGGTTTCTGCAATGTCCAGTCTCCATCTATCTGCTTCACACACTTCCAAGGTTTCTGCAATGTCCAGTCTCCATCTAACTGCTTCACACACTTCCAAGGTTTCTGCAATGTCCAGTCTCCATCTATCTGCTTCACACACTTCCAAGGTTTCTGCAATGTCCAGTCTCCATCTATCTGCTTCACACACTTCCAAGGTTTCTGCAATGTCCAGTCTCCATCTATCTGCTTCACACACTTCCAAGGTTTCTGCAATGTCCAGTCTCCATCTATCTGCTTCACACACTTCCAAGGTTTCTGCAATGTCCAGTCTCCATCTATCTGCTTCACACACTTCCAAGGTTTCTGCAATGTCCAGTCTCCATCTATCTGCTTCACACACTTCCAAGGTTTCTGCAATGTCCAGTCTCCATCTATCTGCTTCACACATTTCCAAGGTTTCTGCAATGTCCAGTCTCCATCTAACTGCTTCACACACTTCCAAGGTTTCTGCAATGTCCAGTCTCCATCTATCTGCTTCACACACTTCCAAGGTTTCTGCAATGTCCAATCTCCATCTATCTGCTTCACACACTTCCCAGGTTTCTGCAATGTCCAGTCTCCATCTATCTGCTTCACACACTTCCAAGGTTTCTGCAATGTCCAGTCTCCATCTATCTGCTTCACACACTTCCAAGGTTTCTGCAATGTCCAGTCTCCATCTAACTGATTCACACACTTCCAAGGTTTCTGCAATGTCCAGTCTCCATCTAACTGCTTCACACACTTCCAAGGTTTCTGCAATGTCCAGTCTCCATCTATCTGCTTCACACACTTCCAAGGTTTCTGCAATGTCCAATCTCCATCTATCTGCTTCACACACTTCCCAGGTTTCTGCAATGTCCAGTCTCCATCTATCTGCTTCACACACTTCCAAGGTTTCTGCAATGTCCAATCTCCATCTATCTGCTTCACACACTTCCAAGGTTTCTGCAATGTCCAGTCTTCATCTATCTGCTTCACACACTTCCCAGGTTTCTGCAATGTCCAGTCTCCATCTATCTGCTTCACACATTTCCAAGGTTTCTGCAATGTCCAGTCTCCATCTATCTGCTTCACACACTTCCAAGGTTTCTGCAATGTCCAGTCTCCATCTATCAACTTCACACACTTCCAAGGTTTCTGCAATGTCCAGTCTCCATCTATCTGCTTCACACACTTCCAAGGTTTCTGCAATGTCCAGTCTCCATCTAACTGCTTCACACACTTCCAAGGTTTCTGCAATGTCCAGTCTCCATCTATCTGCTTCACACACTTCCAAGGTTTCTGCAATGTCCAGTCTCCATCTATCTGCTTCACACACTTCCAAGGTTTCTGCAATGTCCAGTCTCCATCTATCTGCTTCACACACTTCCAAGGTTTCTGCAATGTCCAGTCTCCATCTATCTGCTTCACACACTTCCAAGGTTTCTGCAATGTCCAGTCTCCATCTATCTGCTTCACACACTTTCAAGGTTTCTGCAATGTCCAGTCTCCATCTATCTGCTTCACACACTTCCAAGGTTTCTGCAATGTCCAGTCTCCATCTATCTGCTTCACACACTTCCAAGGTTTCTGCAATGTCCAGTCTCCATCTATCTGCTTCACACATTTCCAAGGTTTCTGCAATGTCCAGTCTCCATCTAACTGCTTCACACACTTCCAAGGTTTCTGCAATGTCCAGTCTCCATCTATCTGCTTCACACACTTCCAAGGTTTCTGCAATGTCCAATCTCCATCTATCTGCTTCACACACTTCCCAGGTTTCTGCAATGTCCAGTCTCCATCTATCTGCTTCACACACTTCCAAGGTTTCTGCAATGTCCAGTCTCCATCTATCTGCTTCACACACTTCCAAGGTTTCTGCAATGTCCAGTCTCCATCTAACTGATTCACACACTTCCAAGGTTTCTGCAATGTCCAGTCTCCATCTAACTGCTTCACACACTTCCAAGGTTTCTGCAATGTCCAGTCTCCATCTATCTGCTTCACACACTTCCAAGGTTTCTGCAATGTCCAATCTCCATCTATCTGCTTCACACACTTCCCAGGTTTCTGCAATGTCCAGTCTCCATCTATCTGCTTCACACACTTCCAAGGTTTCTGCAATGTCCAGTCTCCATCTATCTGCTTCACACACTTCCAAGGTTTCTGCAATGTCCAGTCTCCATCTATCTGCTTCACACACTTCCAAGGTTTCTACAATGTCCAGTCTCCATCTATCTGCTTCACACACTTCCAAGGTTTCTGCAATGTCCAGTCTCCATCTATCTGCTTCACACACTTCCAAGGTTCTGCAATGTCCAGTCTCCATCTAACTGCTTCACACACTTCCAAGTTTTCTGCAATGTCCAGTCTCCCATCTAACTGCTTCACACACTTCCAAGTTTCGCAATGTCAGCTCCATCTATCTGCTTCACACACTTTCAAGGTTTCTG
Source organism: Cepaea nemoralis (assembly GCA_014155875.1). NCBI lineage: Eukaryota > Metazoa > Mollusca > Gastropoda > Stylommatophora > Helicidae > Cepaea > Cepaea nemoralis. The sequence continues at coordinate 61,468 of JACEFZ010020342.1, forward strand.
CAATGTCCAGTCTCCATCTATCTGCTTCACACACTTTCAAGGTTTCTGCAATGTCCAGTCTCCATCAATCTGCTTCACACACTTTCAAGGTTTCTACAATGTCCAGTCTCCATCTATCTGCTTCACACACTTCCAAGGTTTCTGCAATGTCCAGTCTCCATCTATCTGCTTCACACACTTCCAAGGTTTCTGCAATGTCCAGTCTCCATCTATCTGCTTCACACACTTCCAAGGTTTCTGCAATATCCAGTTTCCATCTATCTGCCGGCGGACCCCTGTCCTTTTTTCCAGGAACCTTGCCTTCCATCACTGTTCTTATCAATCCATTGTGATGTTTAATATGACCAAAGCGTTCCAGTTTCTGGTACATGATGCCACTGATGAGTCATTTCTTCTAGTGTTCAGATCTGGTAGAATATTAGCATTTTTCTTCTTCTTGATTGAAAACATTTCTAAAAACTTTTCTGTAACATTTAAGCTCAGAAACCCTGATTTTAATTTTTAGTGAGGATTTATGTGCACGTGTGCCCAAAAATAAAACTACGTCTTATTTTCTGATGCACTCTAGCATAAAATGGGAGTGACTAAAGAATGAAAAGTATGATTGCAGTGAAATGTCTCTGGGTGAACTTACTTGAAGTCTTGACCTTTCAACTGCTTGAACTTGTTGTGTTCATAGTTGTAGCACGGGATTTGGTTGTCATCTCTTGTCCAGGAGTGAGGGAACTGCCCGGGTCTCAGCCCACAAAATGTACCTCCAGGATCCTCATCCTTGGACCCTGTTTTGTTGGCTGACTTGTCAAAACAATGGTGGCCAATCACTGAAAGGGCAGGAATGTCATTCACATTGGAACTCAACCTGAGTCCATATTTCCTGAAATGGTAAAAAAAAAAATATGATGCTCATTGTAGTGGGACCAAAATATGAGATCTGCAAACTTTCTGTATTTTCTACAATTAAAAACCAGCAAGTAAGTTACAAATTGATATGTGGAAGCTGATAGTGGTAGTTTCCAAATGTGTCATCTGGTGGCGGCATTATGATTAACTTAGGTTAGCAGACTGCTTGTTGAATGTGCGGAGCTGATAACAATTGCTACCAAGGCTGTGGAGTGTACAAAGGGGGAACAATGTGTTGTTGTGAGATTTGTTTGACCAAAAGGACTTCCTGAAAATTTTTTAACATTCGCCTCATAATTCTGCTTAGCCTTGAGTGATATCCACCTGTCTGGTCCATCTTGGAAATAAATGGTAAATGTTTTTCAGATGACGCAGAAGCTGAATATCAGGCATGAATGAGACTTGCGTTACGTTGAGAAAATAAAATGTAATTAGAATAATAAATGGTGTTCATGTCTGTATCTCATTTATCTTTTAAAATATCTATTTGTAATTTACCAACATCCAACTGTATGTTGTGCAGAAATCAGAATGAGAACTGGAATGGCCAAAGTAGTATTTCATAACATGTTTAAAATGCTATTAGAAAAACTAGTACCTTATTTGTGAAAACAGTAAGTCATTAAATGTTATATATATTCTAAAATATTGTATACACTACGAATGAATGCTTAAAGAAGTGCTAAATAAACTAGAATGAAATGAGAAATCAAAGAGATTAAGATTCAAGATATTTGAATCAACAAACAATTAATCACCTGTTGATAACCATGTTTGAGGGAAAGATGATGGCACCAGTGGATGCTGAAATTGGATTGGCCTTGTCCTTAGAATAGCCGTGATGGCATAGTGGTTACTGCACTTGTTTACAAAGACAGTGGTCAGGGTTCAATCATCTGGAGTGGGAGGATTCTGTTTCTGACAGTACAGATCTAGGACTCATATGAAATGGGTACAAGATATTTGTCAGAACATCCTGAGATTACGTGGGAAAGAAAGGCAACATAGGTGAGGCTTGAAAACTGCACACCCTTCAGGCAGTATCTTACCTGTAACATCATGCTTAGAACTGTTGTGGCATGAGCTATATAAGGAAGGTCCAAGAAAGAGAGGTTAGACATGATAACCTGATCAAGTACTGCTGAGATGAAGACAAATGAGGACAGCATGACAACAGCTTGCTATTGAGAGTGTAAAATGGATGAGTTTCTTACTGTTCTACAAGATGCCCCTGGTTTTATTAACCAAATGATGTTTTATTCTATGTAGGAGTACTTAACAAATACCAGATTGCACTGCTATTTCTTAAAGGACTTATCTGGCTTTGATCACATTCTGCAAAAAATATACATCTGATAAGCACATGACTGCCAGAGTATCTGACGATTGTCTTAAAGAGGCTAATGAAAGCCAAACATTATATACAACTATAAGAATGAGATGAACTGTATTTTTTGGGTCATGTGATGAGAAAGAAGAACAGGAAAACATCAAGACAACTGGAGAGCTCAGTGGTTGAAGAGGCAGAGGCAGACAGAGAAATTATGGTGATTGGACTGAGATTGTGGCGTGGAGGAATATCATCAGCAGAGTTGATTCAAAACACCAAGGACCGAGATCTATGGAGAGACATGATTGCCTACACCAGGTGGCAGGGCACATAATGATGATAACCACATCTTTTTAGTGAGATATAAATGGTTTTATTGAAGCAAAGCTCTCCTGTACCTTGCTGGATCTTTGAGAAGGCCCTTCAGTCTGTCCAACTGGTTACTGGAATAAAATCCTTCCATTGTCATCTCAGTTGCAGGCAGCAGCCGATGGAAGTATTGCCTGACATCGTCTGTCACCACACGGGACTTCCAGTCCTCAATTTCCCTGAAAATATGTACAAGAACTTTGAAAAAAAAACATTCCACTGTGTGCACCTATCTGTGTGCACCTATCTTGGGCATGAGGGTGCCTGAGGCAGGAGAAATGGCTAGGGATTGAGGAGCTTTTCAAAAGGCTGTGATGAGAGGTAATGATACCTACCCAAAGCATATTTTATTTTCTGTCTTTTGTGTGAGTTAAGAACCGATGTCACAGCACTCAGAACATTCCCATATGTGCTCTGTCCTCCTCTTCAACAGCCAACAAAGAGTCCCTACACTAATGGTACCAGTTTTTTTGTTTTCCCCGCATATCCTTTACAGGACATCGCTGTCAACATCAGCATCTTTCAGCTGATTGTTGATTTCTCGGCAAGATTACGCTCAGTAGTTTGCCATTGCTTTCTGAGCGACCGGCTCACATACCTTGTAAGTTACAGATGTGAAGAGAACCGCTACCGATTCTCACGCACGTCACGTTACTCACGAGAGTATGCGGGATTACGGAGAAAGTCGTGTAACCTCTAGACCAGGGAGCCCGGCAATGGTACCAGTAAGTGGTCTGATTTTGTGTCCGTCTGACCTTTACTCAGAGTCCTGAATGTCGGTCAGATCCTCTAGTCACTTCCTGTAGCACCATTCTTTCCAGGCCGTGATGATCTAACTGTTCCTCTGCACTATAAACATGATCACAAAAAGCCCAGACCACATCTGCCTTATCATGTATACCCAGCCAATCTGTCAGCCTGCTCATTTCCCACCATACCATCATGTGGTAGTAAAAAAATCCAAAAGATGCTCTCTATTTTCGATTGTTGAATTGTAGTCTGGCCACTTTTGTGTGTGAAAGTGAGTGCAATTTCTTTTTTTCTATCCCAAGTAACACACTAGCTATTCTTCATGTGTACCAACCAAACATGTCATGTGCAATTTATTTCTGACATTTAGTGAGAACATACTAAAGAAACGAGTATGAGTTCAAGGATTAACATCAATGCATTCAGGACATTCTTACATGTGCTCCATCAGCTCCTTTAGTAGTAGCTACAAGAGTTCCCAAGCTGATAGCACCAGGGACTGTCTAATTAAATGTCTACCTATATTTTCCCCTATGCACTGAGTGTTGCCTAGTTCCTGTGCTCATTCCCAGCTGAATCAGCCCTGCCAGGTGTGGATCCTCTGTTCTGCTGCACTTTCCAATTGTTCTAGAGAACCTTCACTACATCAGCCTTGTAACAACATAGTTTGCTGCCCACAGGAACACAACATCAGCCTTTTCCCAACATAGTTTGCTGCCCAGAGGAAAACAACATTAGTCTCGTCACAACATAGTTTGCTGTCCAAAGGAACGGCAGAAACCTGTTAATTTTCTCACACACCATGTCCAGGGCAGAAAATCCGTGATATGCCCTTGACCTTTCATCTTGTTGATAGATGCAAGTAGCTCCATGTGGAACACACCAATTTCTATTTTACGGAGAAGGCTTCATGAGTCCGTTACAAAAACAACATTTTGATCTGTACCACTCTCCAGCCACCAGAATGCTGCTGTTACAGCCTCCACCCCCATTCTCATGTGGAAGTCATCGTATCATCATAATAAAATTTGCCAACATTATTGATTTATTTTTTTTGCATATCCTTCACAGAACATCGTTGTCAACACCAGCATTTTACTGCTTTTATGATCTCTAGGCATGTTTACATTCAGTAGTTTGCCATTGTTTTCTGAACGACCGGCTCCCATACCAATTCGTTAAAACCCAACGCAATGCGGTCTGCTGCCAAATCCCGCACAGCTGTGTTTCGAATGCAGGTAAGCGAAATTACGAACCACGTCCATAATGCCTTCGCAATGGAGACCGATTTTGTTTTACTAAGTGTATATTTGGCCCTTTTGAAAGTAATACACCTGCGATCTTGTTGTTATCAAACAATTGGGCAGCCGCTGTGACCTTTCGGCAATGAAAGAGTTGAAGGACCTTCAAGAACGGCACTGACCTGTTTGACCAGGCTTCACCTTCAATTCATGTAGTTGGCTGGCACCAGAGTCTCATCAGTATCTGCCAGCCAAGTCCTTACTGCACTGATTATATAGACCTTGTCTCTATTTCTTTCTATTTGTATTGGTGCATTATTTGCCAGTTGGTCTGCATGTTCATTTCCTTTTAACCTGGCATGTCCTTGTGCATACATGCAGGTGTGTAATGTGAAGTGTGACATCCGAATGCTGTCTATCCATTCAGAGTGTAAACTGCCAGTTGTGATTTTAATTTTCTGATTAACTAGCAATAACGGCCATGTGGGTCTTCAGAAGCCATAGCGATTTGATTTTTTCAACGGAAATAAAAACAAATAGAGAAGCTCTAGTCAGTTGCATATCCTTTACTGGACATTCCAGTCAACCCCAGCAATTTGTTTTGTCATTTATGATTTCTTGGCAAGTTTATGTTCAGTAGTTTGCCATTTCTTTCTGAATGACCGGCACTCATACATTTGCATGGAAACTAACGCAAGACAGTCTGCTTCCTAATCGACTGCAGCCGTGTTTCCATGTGGTATGCGATTTACGAACTGCATTCGTAACCCATTCACCACAGAGGTTCTAGAACAACTGAGTATAAAATGTATGCAGGTGAAGGAAATTAAAGTGAGAAAGACAAGATACTCTGGCGACAACAAACAACATAACAGTTTACTGATACCATAGTGGGAGAACAAGTTCAGGGGAATAGAGCTTGAGGTCATCACAGGTAGAAACAGACAGGCAAGGTCAAGATTTGGTCAGGATTCAGCCTCACAGAATGTACAATCAGGATCAGGATAGAACTGCTGGAGATCCAATAATGCCAACCTTTACCGCATGGAGACAGCACTGGACGATAGTGATCAACACAGAAAACAAGACATCATTTATAACAAGATGAGTGTTCATAAAGCCAACTCTGTGATGTTTTCCCATGAGGCACTATAACAAAAAACATACTGATGAAAACTAAAGTCCAACAATGAAACCAGACAACAGGATGTACAATCTTCACTCTTACTTCAATCTGGCAACTTTTTGTTCCTCAGACTCGCAGATCTCGCTAGTATACATAGACAGAGACACTTTGTTGCCGAGATCTGCTGGAGGCTTAGAATATAGGTCCAGGTCCTTCTTCCTGTCACTCCATGGATAGTGGCCTCTATCTAGTGGTGACTGGAATATGTTGGCGTGTAATCTGTTTTCTATCCACTCCTGCATTAGACAACAACAAAATGTGAACAATAACTACATTATCACTTCACCTTCTATGAACAAATACGTAATCTAGTTGTTTGAAAGATAAAAAAAGAACACTTTAAATGGAGAAAACAATCAAATATCAAACTCTCTTTACTGACAACACATCATAAGAAACCTAAGTGGCTAGCAATTTATCAACTCCTGCAGGTTTATAATAGGCAGAGAAAACATAAAAAACTCATGCCTTTCTTTGTGTCCCCATTTGTAAAGTGTTGTTTCTGCAGCTTGTCTGCTCATATAAGCAGTCTTGATATTTGTTTGTTGATTCTACATGAATTGTTATTCAACTTTTATAGAATGGTAAGTCAGTATTTCAGGTCTGCTATTTCCACATATTTGAGATGGGAAGAAGTATTTCAGGTCTTATTTTCATACATTCGAGATGGGAAGTCAGTATTTCAGGTATGTTATTTCCACAAATGGGTAGTCAGAATGTATAACACTGAAAACATGGGAATACCAGTTACTATTAAATAAGTATCTTATCACAAGCTGTAACACTGATCAAATGAGACAACCGGTTGTTGTTGTTGCTAAATAACTATCTTATCACAGTCTTACACTGACTGCACATGATGGATGCTTTCTACATTCATTTATCTAGCTGAACAAACAAATTATTGATTAAGAAAACATGCCAAATAGTTAGTCGACAGATTATCCCCACTGCACATCGAACCATTCAGTCCATAACTGCTCGGATCTCTCTTCAGAATCTCACTCTGCGTGTAGCGGCTGACGACATCAGCTCTGTGATGGTTAACTATTCTTCTTTTAACCCCCTGCATAGCACTCCTGCCTGGCTTCACTCCTTTTCATTTGATGTTCTCCCAGTCTGGTCAAGGTTGCAGATTTGCAATCATCTCATGATTCGTGTAGTTACTCTGCCTCTCTGACGACATTCAATATGTCAGCCTGGTCCACTGCTTGTCCGCTTTCCACATTAGCCTGGCCAGCAAGCCTTTCAGCTTGCTACATAATTTCCAACCAGTACCCTGGAATAACATAACACTGGCACAAGTTCAATCCCAGCTTGAGTGAGGCACATGACCCAGCCTTGTAAAATGGGTATCACAGATTTCCATGGAAAGGAAAGTAGCAAGGACATAGAGTTACTCACCTCACCTCACCTCATAATGCTGAACCTAGTAAAGGGTCTATTACTTGACACTCTTATTGTAGAATGGGAATGTTTACTTTAGAAAGAACATGGTACTTGAATGTTGAAACTAACATATATATTCAGCAGAAATGTAAACACACCTCTTTAAGTTCATCCAATCGTGCTGAGTCTGGCTGATTCTTGTGGGCATAACTCTCGCGGACACTTTTCTTCCTAGCGCTAGTCCAGCCATCCTCAGTTTTCCAGCGAGCCCGACTGGCCGCTGCTGAGTCCTTCCTCTCCTGTTCCACATCAACAGGGCAGAACAACCCAGACAGGAATTCTTGATTGTAGGCATACCTGAAAGTTGATGTGTACATTTACAACAGAATAACCCAGACAGGAATTCTTGATTGTAGACATACCTGAAAGTTGATGTGTACATTTTACAATAGAACAACCCAGACAAGAATTCTTGATTGTAGGCATACCTGAAAGTTGATGTGTACATTTACAACAGAATAACCCAGACAGGAATTCTTGATTGTAGGCATACCTGAAAGTTGATGTGTACATTTACAACAGAATAACCCAGACAGGAATTCTTGATTGTAGGCATACCTGAAAGTTGATGTGTACATTTACAACAGAACAACCCAGACAGGAATTCTTGATTGTAGGCATACCTGAAAGGTTGATGTTGTACTTTACAACAGAATACCCGACAGGAATTCTTGATTGTAGGCCATCCTAAAGTTGTGTGTCTTTACAACAAAACCACCAGACAGAATTCTTGATTGTAGGCATACCTGAAAGTTGATGTGTACATTTACAACAGAAGCAACACACAAGCACACACATAAAAACATGAACATACAAGTCTGCAAGACTACAAACATACACATATAACTCATCACCATATCTCATCATCAATCATGCCTCTCCCGATAAGCATCGGATGGTCATGGTTCACGTGTCTCAGCACAATCACTACTGTCTTCAATCAGGTCTGGGTTCTTCTGCCGAATATGCCATGTGACCAAGCTATCTTTGCTTCCCCTTGCTTTTTCCCAGTTAAGCTTGCCAGTTGTCACTTGGTTTTGAAGTTTAGTTTTTCAAATAATGTGTACATTTACAACAGAAGCAACACACAAGCACACACATTAAAACATGAACATACAAGTCTGCAAGACTACAAACATACACATATAACTCATCACCATCATCATCATCATCATCATGCCTCTCCCAATAAGCATCGGTGGTCATGGTTCACTGTCTCACACAATCACTACTGTCTTCAATCAGGTCTGGGTTCTTCTGCCGAATATGCCATGTGACCAAGCTATCTTTGCCTTCCCCTTGCTTTTTCCCAGTTAAGCTTGCCAGTTGTCACTTGGTTTTGAAGTTTAGTTTTTCAAATAATGTGTCCGAAAAAACTTGACTGTCTAATTTTTCTAATCCAATGGTTCTCAACCGGTGGGGAATCCCCTCCCCCCTATTGTTGGGGGGGGGGGGGGGGGGGGGAAAATTAAGATTATTTCAAAATGGCATTAATACCAGAACTGATTACTTGAATTGTTTTTTCCCCTCCTACTTTACTGTTCTGTATTTCTTGCCCCTTCTGATTTCGTTTTATACTGTAAGTAGAACACCACATCATGTTTTATGTAACCGTCTAGACTGTTCTAGTATGTGTTTATTAAAGTTTAGCTTCCTTTTTTTATGTATACTGTGTAAGGGGGGGGGGAATTTATAGGAAGGAAATACAAAGGGGTGGGGAGAGAATGACAATCTGAACATATGGTGAAGGGGTGCATGGGCCACAAAAGGTTGAGAACCACTGAGACTCTAATCAACTTATGGTTTTCATTGGGTTATTGGTAGGGTAGGGGTATCCCCTATCAAATGAGAAGTAAGGTGCTTGTGGTGGATTGAGCAGGTGGTGGATGGAGCAGGAGACATATGGTATTTAGTTATGTTCTCAAGTTTGATAACAATAGGCAGACGATCCATAAAGACCATGAATGCAGTAGCTGACTGTGTGGTCACTGCCTAGAAAGAAAGCAATGGCAAACTACCTTCTTTTCAGATACCTAGCATATCGTGTCTGAACACAACAATCCATCCTACCTGAACTACAATACAACAGACAGCAAAGGACATAACAGAAATAAAGAAGACAGCGAAGAAGGAATGGATGACAGAGGAAATTCTCCAGTTGATGGACATTAGAAGAAAAAGTAAACAAAATCAAGATGATATACAAAGAATACCTAGAGAAATAGTAAGAAAATGTAAGGTAGCCAGATATGTTTGGCTAAATAGTCAGTGCAAGTGTACTGAAGATCAATGAGATGACACAAAATCTCTGCACAAAAAGATACAAGAACAAACAGGCATTAGAGGCTATTTACATGTCCTCCGGAGACAGGTATTAGAGGCTATTACACTTCTTCCGGATCCCGTGGGTAGGGAGATAAGATACCTAGCCTTCTCAGATAAGGGTGAAAAAAGAGGAGGTCCCATGTGCAAGGTTTGCATGTTACAAATTGTATGACAGCTGGAATTGTTAAGAGTAGGCCTTAAGGCCATTGTCTTGGCAACTGGTAGACAGAGCCTGTTACCTTAGATGGAATCTGTCTAGAGGAAGCATACCTGACACACATGCATGCTGACGCTGACACACTGACCTGTGAGGTGCTCAACTAAGTCTGATGCATTTCCTTCAAAAGAGGAACAAAAAATAAAAAGAAAGCATATAGCAAGTAGTAGGCTGAAAATAAAAGACGCCACATAAAGAGCCTGACCTGGTAGTAGGATCTATCTTATGCAAGTGCCGTCTCAGTTGTTCCTTGACGAGCTCCGTACTGTTCAAATACTGTGTGCTGTAGTTGTAGGCTGGGTCTAGGTGCAGGGAGAAGACAGCCTGTTTGTTCTGCTCCCTTTCAATGTGTCTTGATTTACTCTTCATGTACCATCATTCTGAATCACTCACATCAGAATATTATTCTGATTTACTCTTCATGTACACATCCTTCTGAAATCACACATCAGAATATTATTCTTGATTTACTCTTCATGTACACATCATTCTGAAATCACACATCAGAATATTATTCTGATTTACTCTTCATGTACACATCATTCTGAAATCACACATCAGAATATTATTCTTGATTTACTCTTCATATACACATCATTCTATGAACTCAAACATCACGAATATTATTTCTTGATTTACTCTTCATATACACATCATTCTGAAATCACACATCAGAATATTATTCTTGATTTACTCTTCATGTACACATCATTCTGAAATCACACATCAGGATATTATTCTTGATTTACTCTTCATGTACACATCATTCTGAAATCACACATCAGAATATTCTTCTTGATTTACTCTTCATGTACACATCATTCTGAAATCACACATCAGAATATTATTCTTGATTTACTCTTCATATACACATCATTCTGACATCACACATCAGAATATTCCTCTTGATTTACTCTTCATATACACATCATTCTGAAATCACACATCAGAATATTCTTCTTGATTTACTCTTCATATACACATCATTCTGAAATCACACATCAGAATATTCTTCTTGATTTACTCTTCATATACACATCATTCTGAAATCACACATCAGAATATTCTTCTTGATTTACTCTTCATATACACATCATTTGGAAATCACACATCAGAATATTCTTCTTGATTTACTCTCATATACACATTCTGAAATCACACATCAGAATATTCTTCTCTGAAGTACAAGAACATTACTAATTTTGTTTGATGTTCGCTCGCATTTAACTCAATATGTAGTACACATACACATGTAGTAGTGACCACTACAGGGGAGTGGACTGGACTCATGTTTGCGTGTGGATCAGCTTTCCCTATAACCAGTATCCCTCACCATCAAGCAAACCTTTTCTGACTTCTGAGGTACTTATAATTTACGTCCCCAAGTCAAGGGCGAGGGGTCAACATTTTAGTCCAACTGACCAGTTTAAGGGTTGAACCCGCTACCTCAGCATCAGCACCTCATGTATTCTCATAACCTTCAGGTTATTATTATCATCATCATCACCAAGGTCTGAGCCCTTGGGCTGGTTATGAAGCTTCCGGATCATTCCACAATAGAGCAGAAGAACAGATAGATTATCATGGCTTGGAAGGATCTGGTGCTGCACGGAGTGACCAGAGGATCTGGTCAACACTCAAAACACTGAGGAAAGTCCTGATGGACACATAATTTAGACTGCTCCTGGTACTATTGGTTTTGGGACTCTTTACTGGCTGTTAAAGATGGGGACGGAGCATGCATTAGTATGATCCCCAGTGTTATGTCAGTTGTTAACTCAATTCTAGTATTTCGACTAGTCACCTCTGGTAACCTGTATGTTGACTCATTTTACTGCCTATAGTAACCTTGCAGTGTAGGACAAGCGGGGGCTTGAGCCTGTAGAATTAAGGCCACGTGGCTAGTGCAGTCGCCGTGAACTGTGCAGGTTAGAGTTTTATTTTTGCCCTGGACAGAAAAAACTCCACACCTTACCGAGGATTCAAACCCGGGTCTCACGAAGGAGATCCGGCATTCTAGCCACTCGGCCAGCCGCTCCACATATGTGGAGGAATTTTGAGTTACATACTGATCTGAAGCAATGAGCTTCCTGTTTCTATTACCAGCTTTGACCTGAAACTTACTCTTACAATGGCTTTATATAAAGATGGTCAACTTCGTGTGATTTTTTAGCCATCTGAACTGGCTTAAGGTATCATATCTTGTGTTTCTCTTGTACCTTGCGATGTTGAGGTGAAGCACAAACAGCTGGAAAGTGCCAGTTTATGGGCTTCATATAAGGAGATTTCCATGGACTATGTTATTCCTTCTGTCCATCATTTACATAGTCAGCCTCCTCTTCTGGTTCCATTTGGTCTGTACATACTGCTTGTCTTACAATATACAACCCTTACATGTTTCCATGCCAATGTGGAACAAACTGCCCTTGTCGTTAGACAGATACATAACTAGATAAAACACACTCGAGTGAAAGAGGAACTTAGAGGAACAAAAGTTAAATATGCCTGACATGATAAGCTGAACAAGAACACAACAATACTAACAATATTAGTCTCAATGAAGTTTCGAGGCTCTGTGTCTTTCACGAGGCTCTCCTCCTCATGGGATTGAGTCTGGCTGTCGATGGCAAATATCCTGCGGAATGCCTTCCAGCTGGCTTGGCTTGGGTTCAGGAACATCTTGCTCAATGGTGTCCTCAGAAACAGAATACTTCAGCTCTGAGGAAAGGCATAATGTGAATATAAGGAGGTAAGTGAATACATAGTGCGGGAAAATTGGGTAGATGACTACAAAGTGAGAGAGTAAGTAGTAAGTAAGTAAGTAAGTAAATCTTTATTTTCCAAGGGTTGAGAATTGGGCACGCAGGCCCGTCTGACATTCTGCCCTTCTTCTCTATTTCCTCTCATACATTCTTTCATTCAACATCTCTTAAGAAGCAATTCTTTGACAACAAAAGAACAATAATCATTAAAACGCATGAAAAATAATCAATAATACATGACTCGTGGAGCCAATGTTTAACATGGGCATCATGAATACCCAAGGTGGATGTAACGTGTCATACATATGGGAATGTTTTTTGCTGGTGTCGTTCGAGATAATTTACCATTATTATTGTCTTTGTTGCTTTTTTTTAAGGGGGCATGTAGTCTGTCCTGAGGTAGTGTTCAAACAGGTTGCGACTGTATGTATAATGATTGGTGGTGTCTGATTTCTTGTGGAAGATGGTTCCACAACTGAGTGGCAGAGTATGCTAAGCTTGTTTTAAATAAGTCTATCCTAGGTTTAGGGACATGGAGTATATTTAGTCGTTCGCTATGTCTTGCATTATATTTAAACAATGGCCAAAGGTAGCTTAAACAAAGTAGGTGAATATAAAGGGAGAGGAAACAGGTAGGTAACTATAAATTGAGGGAAAATAAGGTTGGTAACTATAAAGTGAGGGGAAAATAAGGTAGGTAACTATAAAGTGAGAAAAGAATGGAGGTGGAGGCGGTCAGTGCAGCTTTCCGCTGGATAGAAAACACGATACATACACACATTGTGATTGTAACTGACTCAGAAAGCATGCTGAGAAGTTGAAAACAGGTAGGCTTCGTGCAGAGTGGCTTGCTTCGCTTCGGAGGTCACGGGTAGTAGGCATCACCTGGATCTTTTCTCCTGGGCATGCCGGTGTGCTGGGAATGAACAGGCGGACAGATTGCTGGCTCGGCAAAAATTTGGTGGAGTATTGATGCAGGACAAGGCAGACGTGGTTGCGGCCTTGTGGGAGCACGTGTACACCTCGGAGGAGCAGATGGAGCACCATGGTCTGGTAAGAATGAGACAACGGGTGTGACGAGGGGTTTCTGGCCGACGCTCGGCGCTCGGAGGAAAGGCGAGACGGACATATAATCAGATTGCTACTGGAACTATTAGTGTTGGAACTCTTCGCTGGCTGCTGAGGATGGAGACGGAGCGCTTATGGGAATGTCCCGAATGCTGTGATGTCGGTTCCTAGATCAATCAATCAATCAATCAAAGTGAGAAAACAAAAAAAGGTAGGTACTATAAAGTGAGGGAAAATAAGGTACACAATTATAAATTGGTGATCATGTGAGTTGGTGAAACATAACCGCCCAAGCTTATCAGCATGGCACATGATGAATGAATGAATTATAAAGTGAGGGAAAATAAGGTGGGTAAATAAAAGTGAGAGAAAAATAATGTATGTAATTATAAAGTGAAAAGAATTACTAATAAACTATAGACATTCATCAATTGGTGCCCGCACAGAATAGTGCCACTAGAGTGTTATAATAGAATCACCAATGGAGAACTCACAGAGAGTTAGTTATATGTCCTCTTACAGGAATGTTGCAACTCAACCCCAGCATTTATTGGTTGTTTGAGACTTACCAGGCAATGTGTGTGCAGTAGTTTGCCACTGCTTTCAGAATGACAGACACCCCATACCATTGAAATCAATGTGACGCGATCTGTTTCCAAATCACCCTCAGCTTTTCTCGGACCCTCGACTTTGTGCGACGGGGAATTATGAAACTGCGTCTCGTTATCCTCTAAGCTGCAGCACCGTTCATGGAAAGAACTAAACCCATTTCAGTCAGTCAAGACGTGAAGAAAAGATGATGGATAGGAAACAGATTGAGAAAACCTCCTTGTCTGGAACCCACAGGTGAACAAAACAGTGGAAGACATAAAAACACATGCAGAAGATAATTAAGGCAGCGATGAATAATATGGGGAGAATACAGAGGAATGGGAAGAGTGGACAAAAGGTGGAGTGGCTTGACGTGAGTCGGTTGGGGCCTATGCCCCAAAGAAAGGTAAAAGAAGAAGAAGAAGAAATACAATCAGAGTTAATATTCATTGATGCAAGGTAAGTGAACATAAAAAAGGCAAGCATAAAGAAGGTAAATACAAGGTATGTGAATATTAGGAAGACAAATATAAAATAGGAAAATACAGTGGAAGTCAATAAGTAAGTCAAATGAGAAATGGAAAAAAATTTAATACTTACCTCAGAATTCCGAGCTGTGTATAGCCATACACAGCTCGGAATTCTGAGGTAAGGATTAAAATTTTTGCAAATTTTCATTTTCTCTTCATTGCTTTCAATTTTTCATCTTTTTATTCTTCTTGTCCTGTCGTCACGTTCTAATGTAGTCACAGGAGATCTCTGTGATTATATGTTGTGTTTTGTGAATGTGTTTGATTGCTGATGAAAGCTAATCGCCGCAACGTCCTGTATGTGTTGTAATTCTGTTATGTAAAGCTGCACTACTTTGTGTCATTTTATATTGTTTACATTTTCATAGCTTTACCGCAGTTCCTCCAAATTTTATTCATATTTTTACTCTGTTTTCTAAACCACGTTTTCACTTCACATTCAACTTCGGCGTCATTCGCGAAATGTCTTCCGCCTAGGTGGGTTTTTAGTGGACCAAAAAGGTGGAAATTGCTAGGGGCTAAGACGGGGCTGTAAGGTGGATGTTCCAGAACTTCCCACCTTAGTTGGTTAATCTTCTCCTGAGTTGCTCTTTGGTTGTACACTCCATAAGTACAGTCGCCATCTTGTTTATGCCCTGCACATGCACATGAGACACCTAGCACCACCTGACGAATGGGAATATAAAGTTCGATGTTACTGTCACCTAATGACACCTGTAGAAAACACCAACTACATTTACCTGCCATCCCACAGAACTGTGTGACTTACTTATTGACGCACCGTCATATAATGTGAATATATTAGGATCCATGGGTTGTAAAAGGTACTAGGAAAGTTTTTTGTTTCATACATTCTTTTTTTTTAAAACTTTTCTATCATTCATGATTCACTGAAGACACAAACCTTCAATATCTTTCTCTGTGTAAGGTACTCCAAACTCCCGGCTCAGTGACACAACCATTTCAGCCGTAGGAAACAGGTCGTATTTCACAACATTCCTTATTCTGTCCATCTGAGTGATCTGTGTGGGACCAATAAGTCAGGATTATTCACGTGTGCTATAATCTGAGTGATCTGTTTGGGACCAAAAAGTCATGATTATCACAGTGTTCTATAATCTGAGTGATCTGTGTAAGACCAACAAGTCAGGATTATCATAGTGTTCTATAATCTGAGTGATCTGTGCGAGACCAACAAGTCAGGATTATCATATGTTCTATAATCTGAGTGATCTGTGTGGGACCACAGTCAGGATTATTCACATGTTCTATAATCTGAGTGGTCTGTGTTGTGACAACAAGTCAGGATTATCACATGTTCTAAAATCTGAGTGGTCTGTGTGTGACCAACAAGTCAGGATTATCACATGTTCTATAATCTGAGTGGTCTGTGTGTGACCAACAAGTCAGGATTATCACATGTTCTATAATCTGAGTGATCTGTGTGTGACCAACAAGTCAGGATTATCACATGTTCGTGACCAATGTCACGATTATTATGTGTGCTATAATCTGAGTGATCTGTGTGTGACCAACAAATCAGGATTATCACATGTTCTATAATCTGAGTGATCTGTGTGAGACCAACAAGTCAGGATTATCACATGTTCGTGACCAATGACACGATTATTATGTGTGCTATAATCTGAGTAATCTATAACAGTGCTGAGGTTATAGAGCAGAGACAATGTCCTCACTGTATTTCATATATTTATTCAATGAATACATCGTAGATATAAAACAGCATACAATGACTTTCTGGACAGATGTTATTACAATAGGTGTTGCTGATCCGAGGTACAGATGGTAACTAACTATTCCTACCCCCCCCCCCCCCCCCCCTACCCCCCGCTTCACACTTTGAGCTTCCCTAGTTACGTCCAACGGGATGCTTGCAGCCGTGCCTTGTATACTAGTCTTTTCCCTTTGCACACCCACCCATTAAACCCCCTAACAGAGATGATGCTCTGTTATAGATCTGTGTGTGACCAACAAGTCAGGATTATCAACATGTTCTATAATCTGAGTGATCTGTGTGTGCCAAGCAAGTCAGGATTATTCCACATTGTTCTATAATCTGAGTGATCAGTGTGAGACCACAATCAGGATTATCACTGTTTCTATAATCTTGAGTGATCTGTGTGTGGACCAACAAGTCAGGATTATCACATGTTTCTATAATCTGAGTGATCAGTGTGAGACCAACAAGTCAGGATTATCACATGTTCTATAATCTGAGTGATCTGTGTGGGACCAACAAGTCAGGATTATCATGTGTTCTATTATCTGAGTGATCTATGTGTGACCAACAGGTAATGATTATCACATGTTCTATAATATGGGCAGTATGTGTCACAAGATTGCTCTTACTTTAATATATGAGAAGTCCTATCACTTTACTGCTGGCTTCCTGGCCAAGAGGTTAGCTACTTTTCTCCGTAATCTCGTATACTCTCATAAGTAACGTGACGACGGTGAGAATCAGCAGTGGTTTGAATCACGTCGGTAACTAATGGTATGTGAGCCGACTCCTCAATAGCACTGGCAAACTACTGAGAGTAATCTTGCCAAGAAATCACCATCCTTGAAAGATGCTGATTTTGACAGCAAGTCCTGTAAGGATTGCAAACATGTATTGTTATAACTTTACTACTGTGTTGGCAATATGTGTCACACAATTGCTCTTACCTTAATTTATGTGTAGTCCTACAACTTTACTACCAATGGGCATTATGTGTCACAAGATTGCTTTTACCTTAACAAATGTGAAGTCCTATAACTTTACTACCACGTGGGCAGTATGTGCCACCAGATTTTTACCTTAATGCTAAACAAGATCTGTCCTTTCTAGTTACCTGGTGCAGTTTGGTAAGTGCATCATAACATGTTCTAAACACAATGTCCCTGACATACAGGAGTGGCTGCTGGACGATCACTGACAGAGGTTCATGAAGCTTCACTCGGCACAAGTTTACATCCAGGGACCCGTACAATCTCTTACTGAAGCAGAGGTCTGAGTTGTATAGTACACGTACACCTACGGGAAAGAGAAAAAACGTAAAAAAGGAAAAAAAAAAAAACAAAAGATAGAAACAATGTAAAATCTCATTTATAAACTACATACATACACATAGATACCAGAAATAAACATTTGGATTCAAACATTACATTAAGAGCACCAGAAGTAAAAATTTCCTCAACAGAATATGGCAAGTCAAATGTCAATTGCCCGGGAAGGTTACATAGTCAACAAATGCCTGAAGAAGTCAGATGTGTCGGCCGAAAGGTGCAAATATCGCAGCTCTGCTATAAACAGGCACAACACATTTACATCTAAAACAACATTCCGGACGAACGCAGAAGAAGAAATGTCGATTGTGACTAAAAAGCTCAACAAATAAAAGATACATAACAAAATCTTCTTCTTATAGTCCATGCCGTGTGGTGTTAGTGATTATGTCTGCCCACAGGACTGTCTCGCGTACTGCCAATAAATTCTGATACTGATGTTCCTTCATGCCATAATGCCAAACTGTTCAGCATCTTCTCTCTTGGTCTCCCCCTGCCTCTCCTCCCCTCCAAGTTTCCTGTTGTGACAACACACTCCAGCTTTCCCCTTGCATGACATATCTACGAAATGTGGACCGTCTTCTTCTGATGTGTATAACCAGTTCTCTTACTTAACTAAAATACATTTTGTCATGTTTGGACACAAAAAGTACAGATTTCAGGCCCATTAAAAAAATCCTAGTATAATAATCGTTCTTCTATCTTCCTTTGCCTCATTACCTGTCACATTTATAAAGTATATATTAGTTATTGTTGCAATTTCAGATCAACTTAATAAAAGATGTATAAATAAATGTTGCAAAGGAGAGAGATAAGAATGGGGTGCATACCAAATTATTAACCCTCATGAAAGTAATTTTTGTTCCCCCATGGTCACTCTGATAAGACAAACATGCTAACAAACTAGGAAATATGCAAACAAGAACAACGCAACTCTGACATGTTGAAGAAATCCTTACCCTATTCATCAGATTCAAAACACAGAAATAAATAATAAATGTGCTTATCCGACTGAGAAAACAGAGTCATGTGTCCACCTGAATATGTCTAGTAGCCTATGATTCTATGTTAAACATCTGTGTGCCAAATTCTGTAGAGAAGGTTTGCCCTAGGGTACAGATTTACATGTTATAAATATGCTACTGTGGGTAGTAGCTTTCCCAGTGTTTGGAGTTCTACCATGTTAGTCATCAATTATTACCTACTCTGTAATATACAATTTCTGAGACCTTTAATGTACACACATGGGAATTCCTATTGTTCTGTTCTTTGTGAGAAAACTCTGTATCCAATCCATTATCACAGGATAATGGGGGAAATGCCAGTCTCCCTGGCGAAGGGGTTAAGGGTGCTGTTCATAATCCCGTATACCCACGTATGAAACATCGCATCTCATTGGTTTCTTACAGAAAGGTATGTGAGCAAGCCATTCAGAAAACAATGGCAAACTACTGAACGTAAAACTACCCAAGACATCAACAGCAGCTGAAAAATGCTGAGGTTGACTGCAAAAAAAAAAAATAAAAATGGGGGAAATCTTTATTATTTACCCTAAGTTATTATAAGGTGCTACTATTGTTACATGTTGGAGGACAACATCAACAGATGGACAAGAAGAAACTTATATGAAAGCACCATGAAGATGCGGGACAGATGGTATTGCAGATTCATGACAGCTTGCCATCAATGTGAAAATCGCACTTGATGATATTTTTTGGTGTTAGTTAATTTTGAACTCAAGCGTTGTACATATATGTGCTACTACTGCCAGTAGTTGCCACTACTGGAAGTGCTCTACTGATTTTTGTGTGTGGATTAGCTTTCACTATTACCAGAATCCCCCACCATCAGGCGAATCCACTCCAACTTCTGAGCTACGTGTAATTTACGTCCCCAAGCCAAGATGGGGAAATCAACATATTAGTCCAGCTGACCGGTGTAGGTGTTGAACCCGCTACCTCAGCATCACCTTAGCTGTTATCCATTCAGCTATGTTGACCTGATGATGATTATGATTGTGGGAACTGTAGAGCAATGATCAGGAATGTATGAACTCTCAAGAGCTGAAGTTCAAATGAAAGTGTTGCATTTACCAGAGGCATTAGGCTGAGGCAAGGTCTCCCAAAGGACTTCGATAGCCTTATCTGACAGGCCTTCCAGTACAAATATGTGCTTCTCTCCGTCAAGAACATGGAAGCCAGTGACGATATTCAGGTCCAGACTGCACTGCTGCACTCTACGGACAGGATCAAAATCAAACGTGCCAGAAGACAAACAAACACAACATTATAATATACAGTACACAGCCTGCAGGTAAACACCAAAATGTCTCATGACACCATTCACAAGGGAGCTACGTTTGCCTGGTGGATACACTCACCTGCTGTCCTGGTGTTCAGGGGTTCGATCTGCAATGGGGTGGGTTAGAATTATTAAAACTGACCTAGGCTATCATGTCGACCCAGCGTAAAATGGGAACCTGGAAATGTCTTGAGAAGTAAAGGCAGCCGGAGTGACACTGACCACGTCACCCACTACTGCCGACTGGTCTACAGAAACATGGGTCCAGCAACATATGACCTTAAGGCAGGTGTGACACTGACCACGTCCCCCACTACTGCCGACTGGTCTACAGAAACATGGGTCCAGCAACATATGACCATGTCATCTTAAGGCAGGTGTGACACTGACCACGTCCCCCACTACTGCCGACTGGTCTACAGAAACATGGGTCCAGCAACATATGACCATGTCATCTTAAGGCAGGTGTGACACTGACCACGTCCCCCACTACTGCCGACTGGTCTACATAAACATGGGTCCAGCAAACAGATGACCATGTCATCTTAAGGCAGGTGTGACACTGACCACGTCCCCCACTACTGCTGACTGGTCTACAGAAACATGGGTCCAGCAACAGATGACCATGTCATCTTAAGGCAGGTGTGACACTGACCACGTTCCCCCACTACTGCCAACTGGTCTACAGAAACATGGGTCCAGCAACATATGACCTTAAGGCAGGTGGTGACACTGACCACGTTCCCCCACTACTGCCGACTGGTCTACAGAAACATGGGTCCAGCAAGCATATGACCTTAAGGCAGGTGTGACACTGACCACGTTCCCCCACTACTGCCGACTGGTCTACAGAAACATGGGTCCAGCAAGATATGACCTTAAGGCAGGTGTGACACTGACCACGTTCCCCCACTACTGCCGACTGGTCTACAGAAACATGGGTCCAGCAAGATATGACCTTAAGGCAGGTGTGACACTGACCACGTTCCCCCACTACTGCCGACTGGTCTACAGAAACATGGGTCCAGCAAGATATGACCTTAAGGCAGGTGTGACACTGACCATGTGTCGTAGTTTTTCCTGGGGTGAGGGAAGCATACTATTACATCTTAATAACGGGATAGATGCACTCTGGGACTACCATAAATCTCAGTCTACAGACCCCACCAGCCCTTGGATTCCGGTCTCTCTCACTATCAACCGCTGGACAATACCTTTTTCACCTCTCATCCAGAACAGATGACACGACTCTGGTGTCTACACATAATGACTAGATGATATAATGTACAAGAGGATTATCAACAAGGGGAATGTTCATGAGAGAATCCTGGCCACCGCCAGGAGATAGAAGAAATGGCTATCTGGATTAGTCTCAGGCCGTCTCACTCATCACTGTACACTGGGTACGATACCACAAGGTTAAAGAGGTCACTCATCTGCACACGTAGCGTGGAATGTCTCTGCCGAGGTGTAGTCTCAACTGGAATGACTAGCACGTCAATGTGGTGACTCCAAGTTGCGGTGGTACGTGATGACTCCGGACTAACATCCCTGTAGAAGTTCTGAAGGCCTGTCCTTCAAGCTTCACTGGTAAGGCCTGTGCTAGACAACAGTCCTAAGAAGCCACCATAACATTTAACACACATTTAACAATGTCAAAGTTCTGGAAACAGATGGTGGTCTCTAATGGGATCAGGATGGGTATAACTGGGCCTATAAGCACAGAAAGTTGGCACAGTTCAAGTTGACTCTGTCACTCAAAGTCAGTACTGGTAGCGCGTGACCCGGTAAGGAATGTCACAACTGTTCATATTCCTACATGGTAGACTGTTCCCGGAACACCAGGCCATCATGAAATAAAGGGTAATGTAGTTCTTCTCTACCCGTTTGGCTAGTGGGTCACTAATGTCAAAACTGTTCACAGACAAGAGGACACGATACTCGCCCGTGTGTAGCCATCATAATACTTGGTGGACTGACTGAAGATCATTTAGCGTTTTAGACGGGACTGGACTGTGGCGTAGTGACTTCCCGGCACGTGGTGTGGTGTAGAAGCCTCACTTCACGTCACGTAGGTAAGCCAGCCATTTAGCCTTCACCAAGTCATCTTCCTCTGGTCCCGTCACGTAAGTCTCTCAGAAAGTAGAACCTTACGACAAACTGTGCATTCAGAATTGAGGAGCTCCCGTCCCAACACTGGACGTTCTGTCGGTTTTCTTTGATAAACAGCAAGACACTGGCTTCCTCTCTCCCATTTACGAATTAACACAGTCGTTCAAACACAACGTCTTGCTCTCACGGCCGGATCTCAACTGAGCCTCTCTTTGTTCTGAGAAGGTTCTTGCGCATGCGTTAGCGGAACTGGTTGGGTTGAGCTGTCGTCACACGAACAGCCTAGAAGATCAAGGGCCACCAATCGCCCTTGCGTGGGGTACATTAATACCTCGGTTGTATCCCTTCGACTAGATCTTAGACTTACTGGAAAAGGGGAATTGGACTTGTGGGAGTATTGCTAGGTGAATTCTCAGCCGTTCCATGACATAGGCCCCCTCTTAAGAGAGTTGACCGCGTCGACTGTCTCCTGCTGGATGTTCACTCCTAGCAAACTCGTCCTCTGCCTCTGGGACTGGATGCCTAGACAGAAAGTCAGCCCCAACATTCTCCTTACCGGGAATGTATTCCACCGTAAAGGTGTAGGGCTGAAGCAATCAACGACCAACGCATCAAGCGCGCGTTGAGCTTACGGGAGGTGGCCAAGCCCATCTTTGGTTGATGGTCTGCCTGTGTCCTCAAAGGTACAACCTCCCCATCAATTTGGGCAGTACTTGGACAGCCCGTCTCATATCAGTGATCGACAACCGCGCTTGCCCGTCGAGTCATTACGTTCGGCCGGACGACCATCCGACTCGCGTACGCAACGGGGTGCAATACCGACGGATCTTCCCTTCCCGGCGGTACCAGTGTCGTCACTACCGCTATGTCTCCCTACAAACATGTCTCGGGATTTGCGGTATCGTCCTCGATGGACGGTATAGTCTTCCCAGAACCCTCTGGACTCGGGTTTCCCTGGCCATCTCTTTCGATAGCGGGGCCAGTCCGTCGATCGTCGGTCGGAGTCCAGGGTATCTCGCGCCGCATCCGACGTTACCCACCCCTTCCGAACTGGGTTACTAGTGACTGACATCGCCGACAGGTGCAGAGATTTGTCACCGGACCTCTCCTCGTTTTTCCGCAGGAGATTTGCATGGAAAATTCTCAAAATTCCCCCGATCCGGATCTCGTAGTTGGTCTTGGACACTACCCTGACCACGGGATAAGGTCCTTGCCATCCTACCTCGAGCATATTGGTCCTGCTTGGACCCCACAATAATACTCTATCTCCCACCTTAAGACCTAATCTAGTCTTAGTCCGATTTGTGGGTGTAGCCTTCTGGCACTCTGGGCATGACTTTACTAACCGGCGTACATCGCCAGTCATTCGTGGCCAGTAATAATGACCGGAAATTCGCTGCAGCGTCGCTCTGACACCCATATGTCCATTCCCGGATAGGTTACTACCCGATATGGTGTGTCCCCTCTGAAGAATTGGGAGACGGTAGTCCGTCGGGACCACCAACTGCCCGTGCAGTTCATCTCCCCTTCCGGCTCTCCGGTAGAGCAGCCGATTCTTCAGATACTACTGGCCCCGTTGCGTGGGTCAGCACTTTTCTGCAGCTTCTTGTAGCACGGACGTAGTGTCGCGTCTTCGCTCTGGGCGGTGCGCAAACCCCCTAGCTGGGTTTTCGAGCTGGTTGTGTTTGCCTCGTCTTTCCCCGTGTGGGCGCAGGTATGTATGTCGCCTAGGTGGATTGGCTTCTTCGGCACCCCTAGAAATACATATTTACTCCCCAGAATCACGGGATATAGGGGATCGAGTAATACCGCGGCTGGGATGCTGCCCGTGACGTATCTCGACCTAATCTCTACGTTAGCGATTGGTAACGTCATGGCTACCGCACTCTTCATAGCCGGCTGTATCTCGATGCTTTCCCCAGTGAGTTGGTCTGGTCCTCACTAGACTGGCGGCAATGACGGCTTCCCCGTCTAGGCCAGTGTCATAGAGACACTCAACCTGCTGGCCGTTGACTTCTATCAGTTCGACCACAGGTGGCCTCTCTTGATCCAGAGTCTCTTCGCCGACCTCGACCTTTTCGGTGGCAACAGCCTTTGGAGCCACTAGGCAGGCCGCAAAGTGTGAGCTCTTAGCCTTCGATCTGCAGTCCCTTGTATTGTGCGAGGGTGACTGGCAAATCGAACACCACTTCTCACTCCATTTCCGTTTCGGTGGAGAGTTATGTGGCTTCTTGCTCCCATCTTTCGACTTCTCTGGACTCTGGTCAGAGGATTTCTCATAAGGTTCTACCTTCTTGGCATGAGAGTTCTTCAGTTTCTTTCTGTCAGTCTTGTCCTGACTTTTACCCATGGAGGGATGGGTTTCCCCACCTTCACCATGCACCTCGACGAATCGTTCGGCCATTTTGGCTACTACCTCTAATCTTTCCGCCCCTTGTTCTCCCAAGAACTCTTTGAGCGGTTTCGACATATGCTTCCGCATCTGGTCGACGATCATCAGTTCTTCGAGACTGTCGTAATCGTGCGCGAACTGAGCTAAGTCCATCCATTTATGGAGGTAGGATCTAAGACGCTCGCCGTACGCAGCGAATAACTCACTCGGCTCTCGTTTCGCTTCTCGAAACTTCTTGCGGTAAGTATGCGACGTCATCTCGAACCGTTTCAGCAGCGCTGCCTTCAGTTCGGCATAATTATTCTCGTGACCCGCCGGTAAACGCGAATAGACCTCGTACGCGGTACCGCGCAACCCCTGGGACAGTTTCAGACACCACTTGTCTCGATCGAGACCCATGGCGACAGACATAGCCTCGAACTTTTGTAAGAACTGGTCGATCTTTTCTTTATCTTCCTCAAAAATCGGTAGAGGAAACTTCATGGCATGATAACCATGTCGACCTAAGGTAGGTGAACCAGGGAGTGAAGACCCTCCTACTGCTCCCTCAGTCTCTCTACTTGATTGTGCCCTGAGCTCGAGTTCCCGCATACGGTACTCATGCTCTCGCTTTTGAGCCTCTTGTTCGGCGTCGAACTTTTTAGCAGCTTGCTCAGCTTCGAACTTTTTAGCGGCTTGTTCGGCTTCGAACCTCTTAGCGGCATGTTCAGCTTCAAACTTCTTCAACTCCAACGCCATCCTTCTATCCTCCGCTTCTTGCTGTTTTCTCTCTCTCTCTTCCTGACGGAAGTCTCTCTCAATCCCTTGGATATACTCTGATAGTGCAGTGCCGGTGAAGCCCATTCCTTCGCCGGTTGCCCGCACTTCCTCCATATTTAATTTGGTGGATGCCATACTTAGAGAGTATATGTTAGTAGTGTGAGTGATCTGTAAATCATGCAAGATAGAGATATTCAATACACCAATCTAATCTATATATGACCTCCCAACACACCACAAGTCAATCTGTCTTTGCCAAGAGAAGAAACAGGACCAAAGACCTATGTAGACCTGAATAGAGATACTAGGAATGAAATGTCCTAACCACAATCACCAGAGCTGTCTCATCAATATCCCGGACGGGCCCCCAAATAATGTCGTAGTTTTTCCTGGGGTGAGGGAAGCATACTATTACATCTTAATAACGGGATAGATGCACTCTGGGAATACCATAAATCTCAGTCTACAGACCCCACCAGCCCTTGGATTCCTGTCTCTCTCACTATCAACCGCTGGACAATACCTTTTTCACCTCTCATCCAGAACAGATGACACGACTCTGGTGTCTACACATAATGACTAGATGATATAATGTACAAGAGGATTATCAACAAGGGGAATGTTCATGAGAGAATCCTGGCCACCGCCAGGAGATAGAAGAAATGGCTATCTGGATTAGTCTCAGGCCGTCTCACTCATCACTGTACACTTGGTACGATACCACAAGGTTAAAGAGGTCACTCATCTGCACACGTAGCGTGGAATGTCTCTGCCGAGGTGTAGTCTCAACTGGAATGACTAGCACGTCAATGTGGTGACTCCAAGTTGCGGTGGTACGTGATGACTCCGGACTAACATCCCTGTAGAAGTTCTGAAGGCCTGTCCTTCAAGCTTCACTAGTAAGGCCTGTGCTAGACAACATTCCTAAGAAGCCACCATAACATTTAACCCACAGTTAACAATGTCAAAGTTCTGGAAACAGATGGTGGTCTCTTATGGGATCAGGATGGGTATAACTGGGCCTATAAGCACAGAAAGTTGGCACAGTTCAAGTTGACTCTGTCACTCAAAGTCAGTACTGGTAGCGCGTGACCCGGTAAGGAATGTCACAACTGTTCATAATCCTACATGGTAGACTGTTCCCGGAACACCCGGCCATCATGAAATAAAGGGTAATGTAGTTCTTCTCTACCCGTTTGGCTAGTGGGTCATAATGTCAAAACTGTTCACAGACAAGAGGACACGATACTCGCCCGTGTGTAGCCATCATAATACTTGGTGGACTGGCTGAAGATCATTTAGCGTTTTAGACGGGACTGGACTGTGGCGTAGTGACTTCCCGGCACGTGGTGTGGTGTAGAAGCCTCACTTCACGTCACATAGGTAAGCCCGCCATTTAGCCTTCACCAAGTCATCTTCCTCTGGTCCCGTCACGTAAGTCTCTCAGAAAGTAGAACCTTACGACAAACTGTGTATTCAGAATTGAGGAGCTCCCGTCCCAACACTGGACGTTCTGTCGGTTTTCTTTGATAAACAGCAAGACACTGGCTTCCTCTCTCCCATTTACGAATTAACACAGTCGTTCAATCACTACGTCTTGCTCTCACGGCCGGATCTCAACTCAGCCTCTCTTTGTTCTAAGAAGGTTCTTGCGCATGCGTTAGCGGAACTGGTTGGGTTGAGCTGGTCTCACACGAACAGCCTAGAAGACAAGGGCCACCAATCGCCCTTGCGTGGGGTACATTAATACCTCGGTTGTATCCCTTCGACTAGCTTTAGACTTACGGGAAAAGGGGAATTGGACTTGGAGTATTGCTAGGTGAATTCTCAGCCGTTCCATGACACCATGTTCCCCCACTACTGCCGACTGGTCTACAGAAACATGGGTCCAGCAAGATATGACCTTAAGGCAGGTGTGACACTGACCATGTTCCCCCACTACTGCCGACTGGTCTACAGAAACATGGGTCCAGCAAGATATGACCTTAAGGCAGGTGTGACACTGACCATGTTCCCCCACTACTGCCGACTGGTCTACAGAAACATGGGTCCAGCAAGATATGACCTTAAGGCAGGTGTGACACTGACCACGTTCCCCCACTACTGCCGACTGGTCTACAGAAACATGGGTCCAGCAAGATATGACCTTAAGGCAGGTGTGACACTGACCATGTTCCCCCACTACTGCCGACTGGTCTACAGAAACATGGGTCCAGCAAGATATGACCTTAAGGCAGGTGTGACACTGACCACGTTCCCCACTACTGCCGACTGGTCTACAGAAACATGGGTCCAGCAACATATGACCATGTCATCTTAAGGCAGGTGTGACACTGACCACGTTCCCCCACTACTGCCGACTGGTCTACAGAAACATGGGTCCAGCAACATATGACCATGTCATCTTAAGGCAGGTGTGACACTGACCACATTCCCCCACTACTGCCGACTGGTCTACAGAAACATGGGTCCAGCAAGATATGACCTTAAGGCAGGTGTGACACTGACCATGTTCCCCCACTACTGCTGACTGGTCTACAGAAACATGGGTCCAGCAACATATGACCATGTCATCTTAAGGCAGGTGTGACACTGACCATGTTCCCCCACTACTGCCGACTGGTCTACATAAACATGGGTCCAGCAACATATGACCATGTCATCTTAAGGCAGGTGTGACACTGACCACGTTCCCCCACTACTGCCGACTGGTCTACAGAAACATGGGTCCAGCAAGATATGACCTTAAGGCAGGTGTGACACTGACCACGTTCCCCCACTACTGCTGACTGGTCTACAGAAACATGGGTCCAGCAACATATGACCATGTCATCTTAAGGCAGGTGTGACACTGACCACGTTCCCCCACTACTGCTGACTGGTCTACAGAAACATGGGTCCAGCAACATATAACCATGTCATCTTAAGGCAGGTGTGACACTGACCACGTTCCCCCACTACTGCCGACTGGTCTACAGAAACATGGGTCCAGCAAGATATGACCTTAAGGCAGGTGTGACACTGACCACGTCCCCCACTACTGCCAACTGGTCTACATAAACATGGGTCCAGCAAGATATGACCTTAAGGCAGGTGTGACACTGACCACGTCCCCCACTACTGCCGACTGGTCTACAGAAACATGGGTCCAGCAAGATATGACCTTAAGGCAGGTGTGACACTGACCACGTCCCCCACTACTGCCAACTGGTCTACATAAACATGGGTCCAGCAACATATGACCATGTCATCTTCAGGCAGGTGTGACACTGACCACGTTCCCCCACTAGTGCCGACTGGTCTACAGAAACATGGGTCCAGCAACATATGACCATGTCATCTTCAGGCAGGTGTGACACTGACCACGTTCCCCCACTACTGCCGACTGGTCTACAGAAACATGGGTCCAGCAACATATGACCTTATGGCAGGTGTGACACTGACCACGTTCCCCCACTACTGCCGACTGGTCTACAGAAACATGGGTCCAGCAACATATGACCTTAAGGCAGGTGTGACACTGACCACGTTCCCCCACTACTGCCGACTGGTCTACAGAAACATGGGTCCAGCAAGATATGACCTTAAGGCAGGTGTGACACTGACCACGTTCCCCCACTACTGCCGACTGGTCTACAGAAACATGGGTACAGCAAGATATGACCTTAAGGCAGGTGTGACACTGACCACGTTCCCCCACTACTGCCGACTGGTCTACAGAAACATGGGTCCAGCAAGATATGACCTTAAGGCAGGTGTGACACTGACCACGTTCCCCCACTACTGCCGACTGGTCTACATAAACATGGGTCCAGCAACATATGACCATGTCATCTTAAGGCAGGTGTGACACTGACCACGTTCCCCCACTACTGCCGACTGGTCTACATAAACATGGGTCCAGCAACATATGACCATGGCATCTTCAGGCAGATAAAGGTGACCTTTGCTTGTTATTTTACGCCAGCATTCACAATACGTCATGTGGGATAAATTCACGGGACAGTAAATTTATACTTATAACATCCTATATTATATAACAGCAAACATACATTAATGACAGGAATAACAACAAGTAAAGACAATACAACTGAGAAACATAAGGTCATAATGAAAACATTCAGCACTATTTTAAAAGCCATACAAAGTACAGAAGATGTAAAGATCTTTTATGCGCTCTTTTTAATGCTGTTTATTAGTTGGTATTCATTTCTCTAAGGTTGTTCTTGATACCATCACTCCATCTTTTACATGGTCTTCATTATATTTCTATGTGGCAGATAATACCAGGGCATTCTTGTGAGTTGACCAAACCATTTCATCTGTTGTTTTTTTAATGAACCACCTTTTGGAATGTTCTAAGATGGCGGTGTCATCGCCGACAGCTATTTTGGGAGAGTCATCATCATCATCAAGTGCCGTGCCAGCTGGCGTAGGCGTTCATGGCTCTCCACAGATCTCGGTCTTTGGTTTTCTGGATCAACTCTGCTGCTGATATTCCTCCATGCCACCGTCTCAATCCATCCAGCATCATTTCTCTTGGTCTGCCTCTGCCTCTCTTCCCCTCGATCTTTCCAGTTGTCACGATGTTCTCCAATGCCTCTCTTCTCATCACGTGACCGAAGAAAGCTGCTTGTCTCTGTCTTATTGTTGTATATAGTGTTCTAGTTTTATTAGCCTGTTTCAGGCAGTCGTCGTTAGTTACTCTGGCAGTCCAAGGAATTCGCAACAATCGTCTCAGGAACCACATCTCTGTTGCTTCTAATTTCTTCTTACTTTGTTCATTTACATTCCAAGATTCACTGCCATACAGCAAAACTGGTTCTACATAGCATCTCAGCACTCTCTTTCTTATATTCAGTGATAGTGACTTATTGCACAAGATACTCTTCATTTTCTGAAATGCGGCTTTTGCCTGCCCTATTCTGCTCCTAATCTCTGTTGTACATCTTCCATCTGATGTTATAAATGCCCCTAGGTATCTAAAATTATCCACTTGGTTAAGGATTTTTCCTTCTATTTCTATGTCACATTTTGGTGTCACCATTTTCTTTGATATTACCATTGTTACTGTTTTCTTGATATTCAAGGAGAGTCCTTTCCTTGCACTCTGTTACTACAACGTCTAATAATTGCTGTTGGTCTGTTGAATTATCCGCCACCAATACTGTGTCATCTGCATAGCGTATATTATTTATATTATAACCTCCAACTAGTATTCCTGGCATCTCTTTGATCTCTCTCATTATTACTTCGCTATACAGGGAGAAAAGATCTGGTGACAAGACACACCCCTGTTTTGGGAGTGTATTTCTGAATTTTATCTTTCAAATTGTTAAAAATAGTCAGCATGTTGACTTCAGCATATCCTATTCTGAATCCTTATCCAAGAAGCCTTAACATTGAAATCTTACTGCTCAATAGGTCAGAGAGAAGTTAAATCTCAATAGAAAGCAATGGAAATAACAGAAACAATTTCCAACCCTATGCTGGGATTCAAATACAATCATTTCTGAGGAAGAGGCAAACTTCATAACATCTCAACCATGCAACTGTGCTTACATCTGATTATGTCTCATTCAATCAGACTAAACATCAGTTGTGTTGTTTCTGTTAATCTGTTAATTGTAAAGCAGTGATTTGTGAGCCTCAGAAATGACACACCTTACTGCAACATATTTTTTAACGATCAGATATTTCTTCTCACTTTTATTTCAACTCTCTCGGACTCCCAGTGTTCTGACCAGACTGCAGTGATACAAACAGTTTCCAGGCCCACTACTTGTAATCTAAATACCATGACTGTAATGATACAGCATGGCATTAGTTGACCAAATACAGAGACCACCGAAGTTGGGCCAGACTGCCACATAGGCTGTGGGTGTGACCACATCCCAGATCCAAATTATATAATGAACTGGGTGGCTTGCCTTTTGAGATATAGCAACACCCACTGGTGGGCAATCTGTATCCAGAGTCAGAATAAACTATGTGTGTCCAGCCAGCGGCCCAGCTTATTGTCATCTTGACCTTGTCATATTGTTGGTTCATGATCTCATAAGGATTTTACCATCAAACTCCTATACCCTGAACAACTCTATGATAGTGCAGTCTCTGCCTAAATTCTGCAAACAGATCTGATCCTAAATCCAGCCAACAGATTTGAGCTTAATCCAGCCAACAGATCTGAGCTTAGACGCAGCCTTATAGCTCTGGGCTCAGGCCAATCTTACAGCTCTGAGTCTAAGCCCAGCCTTACAGCCGTGAGCCTAAACCTTGCCTTGCAGATCTGAGCCTAAACCTTGCCTTGCAGATCTGAGCCAAAATGCAGTCTTACAGCTCTAAGCCAAAACCCAGTCTTACAGCTCTGAGCCTACGTCCAGTCTGACAGCTAGCTCTGAGCCTAAACCCAATCTTAAAGTTCTGAGCTTAAACCTAGCCTTACAGCTCTGTGGTTAAACACAGCCTTACAGCTCTGGGCTGAGACCAGCCAGCATCATATATTTGTCTGATTATTCCTAAAAGGTAAGAAAGTGAGAAAGGAAACTGTCAATACATTGCAATAGATTGAAAATACCACCTCCTCCTTTTCTAACAGCAAGTTATGGACCAACATATACAGACATGTAATTTAGTTAGTTAGTTAGTTAGTCACGGTTCCAACTTCACAGCAACGGTTCATCCCCCATTATGTAATTGTCTTCATTCACCAGGTAAGCAGACAGACAGGCAAATAGACAGACAAGAACGAACAAACTTTATTTTCAACGGGTAAAAAATTGGGCTCGCAGGCCCGTCTTACATTCAACCCTTCCAACCACTCATCTTTCGCACATCAATGATCTATTATAAGGCAAACGGACAGACAGGTGTAAGCAGGCAGCACTCACATGGATAGTTTATACATGGAAAGAGCGGCATCAATGGCATGTTGGGACATGGTGTCGAGACCCAGAGCCCTGGCGTTGAAGCTCATGACAAGAGTCTGGATGTTATGTAGCAGCTCCACGTTGTGGTAGTCAAAATAAAGATGATTCGATTGAACGGGCACTGAAAATATCAAGATGATTTGATTGAATGGGCCCTGAAAATATCAAGATGATTCAATTGAACGGGCATTGAAAATATCAAGATGATTCGATTGAATGGGCATTGAAAATATCAATATGGTTCGATTGAACATTCACTGGAAATATCAAGATGGTTCAAATGAACGGGCATTGAAAATATCAATATGGTTCAATTGAACATTCACTGAAAATATCAAGATGGTTTGATTGAACATTCACTGAAAATATCAAGATGGTTCAATTTAACATTCACTGAAAATATCAAGATGATTTGATTGAATGGACACTGAAAATATCAAGATGATTCGATTGAACATTCACTAAAAATATCAAGATTGTTCGAATGAATAGGCATTGAAAATATCAAGATGGTTCGAATGAACAGACACTGAAAATATCAAGATGATTAGAATGAACGGGCATTGAAAATATCAAGATGGTTCAATTGAACAGGCACTGAAAATATCCAGATGGTTCGAATGAATGGGCATTGAAAATATCAAGATGGTTTGAATGAACAGGTATTTACTGCTCCTAATAATCAAAGCCTTCTGACATCTGCCCCAAGTTTTTGCCACCACTTCTACTATGTAAGTAAGGCGCTTTTTATACCTTAAGGTGCAACGGACATATGGTACTAGACCCCCATTTGTATAGACCAGCCGGACTCAGTGAGTGGTGCAGTCAGTATCATACTGAGCATCTTCCCTATTTGTATAGACCAGCCGGACTCAGTGAGTGGTGCAGTCAGTATCATACTGAGCGTCTTGACCTTGCAGGATTTCCTGGTGGTTATTTTAAGCTGGGTCAACCTGGGAGCCAGGATTCATTTTTTAAATCGACATATTAATTGTTCTAGGTAAGAAATATTGCAGGCTGTTGGCAGTTTAAGTAAATTAAATGTGTATAAAAGCTTGATTAGATTAAACATGTAATGAAAGTGTAATTAGATTAAATGAACATTGGAAATACAAAGATACTTTATATATATTTATTTCAATGAAATATGCAATGTAGTCTTTAGAAAAGAGGTTGGTTGGTGTGGTCAGTGGATACTTTACACATACCTTTATGAAACACATGCTTGAAAGAGCGGATATTACCACAGTGCACTCCCTCCTCAATCAGAAACGCCTCTGATGGCTGGGCCATGTATCTTGAATAGAGGACAAACGTATTCCCAAAGATCTATACGGAGAACTAGCCACAGGGAAGAGGCCAACCGGAAGACCCCCAAATGCGATATAGGGATGTGTGTAAACAAGATATGAAATCCATGGGCAAAGACTCAGACATGTGGGAAAGAGATGCAACAGACAGATGTTACTGGAAAAGAGATGTATGAAACAGACTGGTGCTCTTTGAGCACAATCTGATCCAACAAACCGAGGATAGGCGGCACAGGCATAAAATGCAGTCACTTACTGCGGGACCAGCCTGTCTTACAGATGCAGAAGCTGTGATAGAGTGTGTCACTCTCGCATTGGACTGCAGCCACCAGCGTAGCTGCCAGGTACCTCCCAAGCGGCGCAACTTTATAGTCCTATAGGACTGAAAGAGGCATACTACTACTACCTTTATGAAATATGCAATGTAGTCTTTAGAAAGGAGATTGGTTGGTGTGGTCAATGGATACTTTACACATACTTACCTCTACGGAATATGCAATGTAGTCTTTAGAAAGGAGGCTGGTTGGTGTGGTCAATGGATGGGCGAGCTGAATCTTCACCTTGAGTGTGGCGTTCTCCTGGATATAGTGGCCAGTACTAAGTGGCTGGTCAACTGAGAGTGTGGAGATAATTGAATGATCAAATCACAGAACTCACAAGTAAATAGGAATAATGAAGCCACAAATAATATCTAGCACAGTTTATTGCCAGGCATACTTTGCTGTATCTCATCAGGTGCATACTACAGAATTAATCTAACATTTATAAAAGCAATGTAATGAATCCTTTCACATGTTTCACTGTGTTACCACAGTGGTTGTAATAAGACTATCATGTATATGCAATCCAGTCAACTCTCCACTCTTATTTATTGTGAGCCCATTGTGTCAATAAGACTATTATGTCTTTGTAGTCTAGTCAACTCTTCACTCTTGTTTATTGTGAGACCATTGTGTCAATGAGACTATCTTGTCTTTGTAGTCTAGTCAACTCTTCACTCTTGATTATTGTGGGCCCATTGTGTCAATGAGAATGTCTTGTCTTTGTAGTCTAGTCAACACTCCACTCTTGTTTATTGTTAGACCATTGTGTCAATGAGACTGTCTTGTCTTTGTAGTCTAGTCAACTCTCCACTCTTGTTTATTGTGAGCCCATTGGTCAATGAGACCGTCTTGTCTTAGCCTAGTCAACTCTCCACTCTTGTTTACTGTGAGCCCATTGTGTCAATAAGACTATCATGTCTATGCAATCTAGTCAACTTTCCACTCTTGATTACTATGAGCCCATTGTGTCATAAGACTATCATGTCTATGCAATCTAATCAACTCTTCACTCTTGATTACTATGAGCCCACTGTGTCAATAAGACTATCATGACTATGCAATCCAGTCAACTTTCCACTCTTGATTACTGTGAGCTCATTGTGTCAATGAGACCGTCTTGTTTTAGCCTAGTCAACTCCCAACTCTTGTTTACTGTGAGCCCATTGTGTCAATAAGACTATTATGTCTATGCAATCTAGTCAACGCTTCACTCTTGTTTATTGTTAGACCATTGTGTCAATGAGACTGTCTTGTCTTTGTAGTCTAGTCAACTCTTCACTCTTGTTTATTGTGAGCCCACTGTGTCAATAAGACTATCATGACTATGCAATCCAGTCAACTTTTCACTCTTGATTACTGTGAGCTCATTGTATCAATGAGACTGTCTTGTCTTAGCCTAGTCAACTCTTCACTCTTGTTTACTGTGAGCCCATTGTGTCAACAAGACTATTATGACTATGCAATCCAGTCAACTCTTCACTCTTGTTTACTGTGAGCCCATTGTATCAATGAGACTGTCTTGTCTTAGCCTAGTCAACTCTCCACTCTTGTTTACTGTGAGCCCATTGTGTCAATGAGACTGTCTTGTGTCTGTAGTCTAGTCAAATCTCCACTCGTGTTTACTGTGAGCCCATTGTGTCAATGAGACTGTCTTGTGTCTGTAGTCTAGTCAAATCTCCACTCTTGTTTACTGTGAGCCCATTGTGTCAATGAGACTGTCTTGTGTCTGTAGTCTAGTCAAATCTCCACTCGTGTTTATTGTGAGCCCATTGTATCAATGAGACTGTCTTGTGTCTGTAGTCTAGTCAAATCTCCACTCGTGTTTACTGTGAGCCCATTGTGTCAATGAGACTGTCTTGTGTCTGTAGTCTAGTCAAATCTCCACTCGTGTTTACTGTGAGCCCATTGTGTCAATGAGACTGTCTTGTGTCTGTAGTCTAGTCAAATCTCCACTCGTGTTTACTGTGAGCCCATTGTGTCAATGAGACTGTCTTGTGTCTGTAGTCTAGTCAAATCTCCACTCGTGTTTACTGTGAGCCCATTGTGTCAATGAGACTGTCTTGTGTCTGTAGTCTAGTCAAATCTCCACTCGTGTTTACTGTGAGCCCATTGTGTCAATGAGACTGTCTTATGTCTGTAGTCTAGTCAAATCTCCACTCGTGTTTACTGTGAGCCCATTGTGTGAATGGGAATGTGTCAGAAGAGTTACATGATTCCTTCTGTAAGTGATAAATAAATAAACTTAGTTAATTTGGATCTTACACACCCACTCACTGTCACTGAATGTAAGAGAATGCTGAAATGCTATATAGAACCAGTTTTGCTAAATGGCAGCAAATCTTGGAACGTATATAAACAGATGTGGAAGAACTTAGAAGCAACAGAGATGTCATTCCTGAGACGATTGTTGCAAATACCTTTGACTGCCAGAATAACTAACAACGATTGCCCGAAAGAGGCTAGTGAAACTAGAACATTATATACAACAATAAGAAAGTGACAGCTTTCTTTGGTCATGTGATGAGAAGCGTGGTATTGGAAAATACTGTGACAAATGGAAAGATTAATAGGAAAGAAAGCAGAGGCAGACTAAGAGAAATGATGCTGGACAGACAGATGGCTGTATAGAGGAATATCATCAGCGGAGTTGATCCAGAACACCAAAGACCAAGATCTGTGGAGAGACATGAACGTCTTCTTCAACTGGAAACTAGGAATTCTTTATTTTGTCTTCTCTTGTTCAGTAGACATAGTGATCGTTCTGTTAGCAAAACTAACCCCTGACAATTTGTACCATGCTACATTGTATTTCATTGGTAGTTTCCATTTTTAACTTATTGAAAAGAAGATTTCTAGAACATAACAACAGCCATATATACCTGGTCCATCCACGGCACCTGGTATTCCCACAAGTCTACCCGAAACACTGGGAGAGATTCCCAAGATGTCAGGGACATGGCAATTAAGGATGGGAATATCAATCTCTAGCATACGGGCTCCAAGGAGCAGGTCAGAGAAGTCAACTTTGGCCACTCCATAAGGATCCCAGGGTTTGTTCCTCTTCTGGAATGGATTATAAAGTGTTCGCCGACCTACAGAAAAGAAATTTCCTTTGTAAAGTAAAAATATCAAATAAAGGACTTCTTTTCATGCCGTGAGATATACTGGGTAATTTTTGTAGACCTATCGGCACTTAAGCCAGTCTCCGTGGTGAAGGACTTACAGACACGGTTCGTAATCCCATATACCCATGTTCGAAACACTGCTGAGCGTGATTTGGCAGCAGACCGCGTTCTGTTGATTTTGCATTGGTATCAGTGCTAGTCGTTTAGAAAGCATTGGCAAACTACTGAATGTAAACTTGCCAAGCGATCACAGCAGCAGAAATGCTAGTGTTGACTGCGATGTCCTGTAAAAAAGGATATGCAAAAAAAAAATCTACACTCAAAGGGTGAAATGGTCATTATCTCACTGGTCACCTTCACTTCCCCAGATATTTCTTGGTACCCATTTTAGGCTGAGTCTGACCCGGCCTCCTCAAGGGGGGTTCAAACATACATATTATACAACCACCAGGCAGGAATAGTAGCCACAGCACTACAGAATCTTGCCCTCTGTACTGTGTTCATAGACAATAGCAAACTGCCATTGGAAATCTAATGCTTAATGACTCATCAACAATATACTGCCTTCATCATCAACATCATCATCATTATGAATCATGATCAAGCTACTGTTTACATCGTCATCATCATTGTAATTACATCATGATCATCATTGTAGTTGTATCATCATGACTATTGTTGTCGTCATTGTTGTTATGAATCTACTGCCTTCACATTCACCAGATCTTTGTCATCATTGTCAATCAACATCATATAAAAGATATCATCACCAACAATCTTGTCATTATCGTATCAATCATTCCATTATCATCATCAATTTTATAGTTATCATCATCAATTGCCACACTCAGTTTCATCATCATCATCATGAATCCCCATCCATTAATAGTCATCATAAATATGCAAAAACTGGAAAACATGATATGATATTCTTCATCATCATCAAGTGTCTTACTGGCTGGCATGAGCGATTATGCTTCTCCATAAATGGTGATCTCTGACGGTATGGATCAATGTATGTGTTGACTCCCTTCCGTGTTATGTCACAAGACTCAAACATTTTCTCTCACTGTCTTCCTCTATCTCTTTCCAGAAATCATTCCAGGTTGTCACAACATGTTTCAGTTTCAGTAATGCAGCTAAAAATTATGACTGCCTCTTTCTGATGTTTGTGATAAATTGTCTTTGTGACTTAGCCTCCCACAAAATGTCCAGACTGCTCATTTTGGCTGACCAATTAATGTTCAGCTTTCTTCTTTAAAATCACATCTCCAAGGCTTCTAGGGATTTTTTTATCTGTTTATTAATTGTCCAGGATTTGCACCAGTATATTATGATATTAACAATATCAATTACTGTATCAAATTTATATACATGAACCAGTGCCCCTTTAGGATTCTTGAGGAGCATGAAACCTGTAATATAGTTGCTTCTCTATCTATCGTGGGCCTGAACCAACATACTTTCAGTGATCATGGCAGTTTCTGTGCCAGCTCCTCACAACTATCTGTCAAGACAATTGACACAGACAGGACAGTGGGCGGGTGGGTGGATGGACGGACAGACGGATGTACAATTAATGCTGTAAACATACATCAAACGACAATTTACAATTCAACTTTTTGAGACAGGCAGGCAGATAGACACACACACATACAACCAGCAGTTCAGTGAAAGATGTCGACTGCTAACACACCAATCATGCCAGGCCTAGAGCCTGCAGGCTGGGTTAAGTGTAGTAATTATTATTTCTGTCATAATTAGTATCTGTGGAACTTATATAAGGGGCGTTCATTT
This sequence comes from Cepaea nemoralis, assembly GCA_014155875.1. Classification (NCBI taxonomy): domain Eukaryota; kingdom Metazoa; phylum Mollusca; class Gastropoda; order Stylommatophora; family Helicidae; genus Cepaea; species Cepaea nemoralis. Next base: position 100,303 of record JACEFZ010020342.1, read on the forward strand.
GAAATCCGTTCGTGCCGCACCGCGCGTAATTGTATATGTTGAACATTATCATGTCATAGTCATGTGATAAGTACTGACCAATGAATAAAAGTGAACGTGCTTATCGTCCCATGATGCACAGGTTCTGTTTCTGACCGTTGAGAAAATGGCCAGGTTGATCCAAAATCCATCCAAAGAAGCTCAAAGAGCGGTGATTCAGTTTCTTTCATTTGAAGGATATCGACAAGTGGACATTCATCAAAGAATGCAGGCAGCATACGGTAACAAATGTGTGTCGAAGACAACAGTGACAGACTGGGCATGATTGTTTTGGAAAGGACGTAAGTTCACGACAGATCGACGTCCGGGTCAAGCGCATATTGTTGCAATAGAAAAAACCATCGCCAAAATTGATGCAGCTGTACAGATAAACCGTTGTCGAAGCATATGTTCGCTAGCAAAAGAATTTGATGTGTCAATTGGGACAATTCAAAAGGTCATTCGTAAGAAACTGCAATATCGGAAGGTGTGTTCACAGTAGGTACCACGGATGTTGACCGACCACCAAAAAGAGGAACGCATGGGATGGTGTTTGAACCAATTGCTGCATTACAGAGTGGAGGGTGAGGCATTTCTCTTCCACTTAGTGGAAGGCGATGAATCATGGTGTCACCACTTTGAGCTGGGCAGCAAAAGAGAGAGCATGCATTGGAAGCATGCTGGATCACCAAAAGCCAAAAAATTCAAGTTACAGGTTTTCGCTGGTAAGGTTATGCTGAGCGCATTTTTTGACCATGAAGGGCTATTGGTAGCCGACTTTAAAGAAGCTGGTGTCAACATCAACTCTACCCACTACATGCAAACACTAGACAAGCTGCAAAAAGCCATCAAGAATAAACGACGTGGCATGTTTTCTCGTGGTGTGATTTTGTTGCATGATAATGCTCGTCCACATGTCGCAAAGATTGTGCAGGAAGCATTAGCAAGGAAGAAGTAGGAAATTCTACAACATCCAGCCTATAGTCCTGATTTGCCACCATGTGATTTTCATTTATTCAGACCTCCAAAAAAAAGCTCTCAAGGGGCAACGATTTAACACAGATGCAGACATAATGAATGCGGTAAACACTTGGTTCAGTGAGCAACCACAATCCTTCTTTGCGGACGGTATTCGCCGCCTACCTAAGCAATGGGATACTTGCCTGAATGCCTACGGCGACTTCTTCTGACCAAACCATGGTGCATAATTCATTCAAAATAAATGCTTTGTTTAACCCTTTAACAGGCACAGCGCCTGATAGCGTTCGATGCGTTAAACGGGCATAGCGCTCAATCGCGTCTTTGACGACTAGTCGTTTTAAAAATGCGATCTCTCGGTTTTCCGACACTTCCGATGACTACTTTCACTTTCGCCGATAGCTTGACAACGTGGCCGCCATTTGTAAACGCGCTACAATGACTTTGAACAGACGTTAACAGACTTTTTTTGATAGTTTTCGGGATTTTTACGCTGTTTTTCAAAATGGATTTCGGCGATTCTTCAAGTGATAGCCGAGATTTCGCTCTGTTCAATTTAAATGACATTAAAGGGCACGAAGTTGATTATTAATCGGAGCTAGATATCAGTGCAAAGCGTTACTTTGCATTAGCAGTCGTGAGTCGGACTTTAAAGAAAGTGATTATGATTCTGAAAATTGTTTGTAAATTGCCGTATAGATGACGGAAAATCACAAACAACATGCCGTATTTTGTAAATATTTGTGTTCATATATGGATTACCGGCAACAATCACGTGAGTAACATATTCTGCATGCTTTTCCCTTCATTGTGTTGTTTATTTAACTAAAATCGGTTGACTAACACTGTATTTGTGATGTTTTTACTAACGCAACCCGAAATTTTAGCGAACCTGAAAAAATCTTGCCCGTTCAGGGCTAAAAAATGGACAATCGTCTGCCCTGTAAAGGGTTAATTCTACCACACCTGTTAATGTTTCTTTCATGCATTTGTATTAAAGCCATTGGAACGGGTTTCAAATGAACGTCCCTAATACAATTTTGGATCAACCTTGAACTCATCATCATCATCATAATGTGCCATGCCAATAAGAGTAGGCTGTGATATCCTGAATGATCACCAGAGCCTCATATCAAGTCCAACCTGGAACTACTTTTACAAATCAAATCTCTCAATTTAAATACTCAAAAGTAAGTTAGTCATCATCATCATCATCTTCTTCCACTTTTGCTGTTAAGCATCATGGGGAGGAATAGTTGACATTCCAGCTACCGCTGGGTGGCACTGGATAGTGTCATTCCGTGTGATTGTACAGTCTTTGATGTTGTCAGTTCATTTTATTCTCGGGCTTCCTCTGGCTCTCGTAGCAGATCTCCTTTGATGTAGGGAGGGCCATAGCTGGTAGCTGATGGTGTTTGGCCATCTGATCTTCTGTCTTTTAATATATGTGGCAGAAGGTGTTGATCCAGATTGCTCATTTTGACTGTCCAATTAATTTTCAGCATTTTTCTATAAAACCACATCTCACCTGTTTACTAATTGTCCTTGATCTCCAGCAGTTTGTTATATTAATAATATCATTTGTCAATCGGTCTCGGATAGTTAAGTTGGCAGCTCTCCCCAAACATCTCATCTCACAGGTGTTGATTTGCTTAAGTGTGATATGGATAATGTCCAAGTTTGACACTGGTATCATAGGGTTGGTGTGAGTATGTTATTTATTATCGGTCGTTTTGCAGACATGGGTATATTTGGATGTGTTTTGTGCATGTTTTTTAAGATCAGCGTGTTCAAATAAGGATGAACTGGAGGTCAGCAAGGTAGAATGGACAAGAATGCGCATTCTTAAACATCCTGTATGATGATGCCGGGTTATGGAATTCAACCCCATCACCGGACATTTGGTCAAAAATGGTGACTTCTCGTCCTTGACTTGGGGACGTAATTTACAAGTACCTCTAGAGTTGCAGCGAGTTCACCTAATGGCAAGGGACACTGTTAATATGGAAAGCTTATCCACACAAAAAATTCAGTCCAGTGCTTCTAGAAGTAGTGTGTATGGACTACGCTCAAGTTCAAAGCGAGCAAGCGCCAAAAAAAATATAAGGGTGAACCTATCACAGGTCCAACAAACTGGTAGGAAATTTATTTGTTCACGTAGCACTGCTCAAGAATGATGGAAGTCAGTAAAGGACACTTTTATACATACCTCAGGGCATACTGGGCAAATGTTGCCCGGTCTATATTTTTATATTTACACAAAACTAAAACAAAACAGCGAGTTAAAATATACAAAAAGCACTCACTCTCTACTGTTCCAACATGAGAGATCTTTTCATCTTCTAGGTCATCTCCAAACAAAGTTGGTTTCATTGTCACCAGTTCTGGCTTTCTGTCTCGATCATGAACCTCGATGTCCATCCCCGACCCATTCAGATACTCTCTCAACTGTGCAGATTCAATTTGTCCTTCAATACAAATACAATATAGAAAAATACAGTCTTTTCAGTAAAATGGCCAGAATCTGAATATATTGGTAGAATGTGTTCAACTCTTAGTATACAATGTTGATGCTGGTGAGAAGTGGTTACGAACACAAACTGCATGCCACATTCGAAACACAGCTGTGAGTGATTTGGAAGCAGACCACAGTGCGCTGGTTTTCATACAATGGTATAAGTGCCAGTCATTCAGACAGCAATGGCAAACTACTGAACATGCCAACAAATCACAAACTGCCAAAAAATGCTGGGGTTAACTGCGACATCCTGTAAAGGACATGCAACTAACTAGCACACAATGTAAAAGTGGCCAGGGTTGTACAGTGGCTAGCACACTTGCTTGCCAGCCTGCTGGTCATTAGTTCAAATCCCCATCCAGGCAAATTTTTAAAATGTGATCAACGTTATCAGCTTTGAGGTCCTTCCCCTGCACCAGCCAGTGAAAGAAATCTGGCAGCATCCTGACAGGCAGGGTCATGAGCTTCTCTATGACTACAAGGTGGACACATGCACAAGGAACTCTCTACCTGACACCTCAAACATGACTCACTGAGTGCTAGCAGACTCAGTATTTAGTGACGTCTTTCTGAACCCCATGTAAGTATATGTAAACCGTTTTCATGGTATGAGGCCTGTTTTAGTATGTGGTGGTAGCTCCATATTTTTAGATCGATTGACACAAACAAAAAACGTCATTACTGTCTATAATACTTTGCGGTGTAGGTAGGAGTAGGAGGAGAGGACGTCTTGAGCCTGGGGAGTTAAGGCCACCTGGCTAGTGCAGTCACGGTGAAATGTGCAGGTTAGGGTTTTCTTCCTCCTCCCCTCCCCCCACCAGAAAAAAAAATCCATCACCTTACCGAGGATTCAAACCCGGGCCTCTCAAATGGGAGCCTAGCATTCTAGCCACTCAGCCAGATGCTCCTCACTAGACAGGTCGTGTGTCAGAATCACACTGGCCACCTTTACTGTCCTGGAACTTTCCAGGTGCTTATTTCAGGCTAGATTGACCTGGGAGTCCACGTGACTGAACAAATACCCCCTGCCTCAAAGGGGATCCGAACACATGTCCACAGATTGGCAGACAACCGTGATGGCCAATGGGCATGCAGGTCCTGTAATATGTAAACAGCAAACAGGAACATTTCCAGCTCCACAAGAGGTAACCAGTAGCAACATGGCCGTTCTCAACAGATCTGTTGACGGGCTGGCTATATCCCTTGGACATTTAGTTGGAGCCTGTTCACAAAGAGATATCTAACACCTGTGGATGCAACATATCTATAATAATTTCTATGTCTAATTTCAGCTAGTCCATGTATGATTCAAGAAACTAAACATTTGAAACTCAGCCTGTTATCTAATTTACTTCAGCATATGTGTGGACCAGTGGTCTCTGTACAATACCAGTATTCTTATGTATGTAATACTAAAGTCATAATGATCGATTAGTGGAGCCAAGAGATAATCAGTCAGAGAGATGAAGACTCAATCATCCTTAGTTTATATTTATAGTTATACCAAGTCTGGTCATCAGTACCAACAGCAGTATTGTTACCAACAACAGTATCATTATCACCAGCAGTATCATTATCACCAGCTGTAACATCAAGTGAATCCAATCCTCAGACAGCTCTGTCAATAACACACACAAAGACCAAAGAAGAAACATACCAAGCAAGATGATGTTGGTATCATGCCAATAAATGTCCTTGCCATGCTCTATGCCAGCGGTCAGGTGATCCTGCTGTCCTAGAAACTTGTACTTGCAGTAAGCAGGCTGACATCTGTATAGACACAGAAGGGTGCAGACTTAACATAAGTCATGTTTCTTTGTTGTTCGCTCGCTGACCTTGAACTCAAGCAGTCCATATATGTACTACAACTTCTAGTATACTGAACTGATTTTTGCATGTGGATGAGCTTCCTCTATTACCAGTTTCCCTGGCCATCATGCATACCTACTGTGACTTCTAAGGTACTTATAATTTACATCCCCAAGTCAAGTATCGGTCTCCCTGGCCTAGGGGTTAGCATCTTTCTCCGTAATCCCGTATACTCTCATGAGTGACGTGATGTGCACGAGAATTGGCGGCGGTTCTCGCCGCGTCGGGGACTTATGGGGTATGTGAGCCGGTCGCTCAGAAAGCAATGGCAAACTAATGAGCGTGCTCTTGCCTAGTACATCACCAGCAGCTGAAAAATGCTGGTGCTGACTGTAACGTCCTGTAAGGGATATGCAACATTTTTTAAAAAGTCAAGTAGAAGAAGCCAATATTTTATTCCAACTGACCGGTGTAGGGGTTGAACCTGCTACCTCGGCATCAGCACACAGGATGTTTAAAAACAAGCTCTCTTATCCATTCAGCCTTGTTGACAACCACAGACATAAGTAATGTACTCAGTCTATCTACCACCACTATACAAATATGTAGAGGATACTTTTAGGCATCTTGAGGTGTAGTGGGTAAATGGTTCTAGCCCCATATCTGTATAGACCACCTGGCAGTGGACGGCTCATGCGGTCAATATTATGCCGACTGCCTTTATTTCCCAAGACATTTCCTGGGAGCTATTCTCGACTAGGTGACCTAGGAACAGATCCGTTATTAAACACCTGCCTGGATGGGGATTTGAATACACGACTACAAGTCTGGCAAGCAAGGGACACTGTGAAACACCTCAAACCTGTGGAGGAAACTGGCCCAACCCAGGCCTAATCCCGGCCGGATGTACTGTGCTGAATCTTGACCTAATCACATCCTAAAATGCCTCTAAACTTATGTGAAGTTCCAATACCCATCTTGTACATACCACTGATCTTGGAGAGGTGAACAAGATAGACGTTCAAGCTAGGACACAGATAAGTGAAATTTATACTTTCATGTAGTGTCGTTCGTGTATTTGTTAATCTATTTTTGTTTGTTTGTTCTGTGCTGACGAAGGCTTTGGCCGCAATGTCCATTGTTTTTTGTAGTCGTGCTTTGGTAAAGCTCTCAATCTACTTCTCGTTTTTCAGTGATTCATTCATTGGAGAGGTGAAGAAGAGCTCGGCAACACTCCCCATGGAAATGACACTTTGGTACTAGACTGGGAGAGAAGTCTCCACACCAACTTCACTGACCAGGGCCTACACAACTGGTTCTGTGGCTATGGGGTTATGGACAATTTGTACTCCTGCATAATGCGTTCGATACACAGCTGCGGCTGATTTGGAAGCAGATCGCCTTGCGTTGATTTTCAAACAATGGTATGAGTGCCTGTTGTTCAGAAAGCAATGGAAAACTACTGAACATAAACTTGCCAAGAGATCACAAACAGCCAAAAAATGCTGGGGTTGACTGCAACGTGTTGTAAAGGATATGTAACTAACTATCACACACAACCTGAATGCCAGAGTATCAATCTTTAGAGTAAGCACTCAGTTTTCTGAGGATCCACCAGCCAACCAAGACACCAGCACCAACAGTGGAGAATAGAAACAGAAAGCCTATATTCTAAATGTTAAAAGAAGGGTACAGATCAGAAATAACAATATCAGGAAGCTAGTAAGATCAGTGAGATACTATTTAAAAAAATACAAAAAAAACCCTCAGAAAATAAGATAGTATAGTCATATAACAAGATGACCAAACCACAGTGACCCAGAACCTCTAGCATGTAGAAAATGGAAACAACAGAAAGCCTACATTCTAAATGTTAAAAGAAGAGAAAAGATCAGAAACAACGATATCAGGAAGCTAGAAAGTCCAGTGTGATACTACATTAAAAATAAAAATAAGATGGTATCGTCGTATAACAAGATAACCAGAACACAATGACCCACAGAGAATTCTAGCATGTAGACAATGGAAACAACAAGAGGTCAGTTTTGCAGACAGATAGATTTCTGCAAAGAATGGATCAATGGAATATCTGAGACTGACTACCACCATACATGAAGCACACAGCAAAGCTGGTATCAATTGTTACTTAATTGGTACTTAGTATCTGGCGGTGTGAAATGGGTTCGACTCTAGATCCACTTACTTCAGTTTGAGATCAGCATATGATATAGGAGTGGCAGGCATGCTTGTGGCAGCGTAGATCTGAACAACCACTGGGTTCAGTTCTTCCTCCTGGGTCTGTGACATCAAGGGACAGTCTACGGAGACTTCAATGAACATGTCCTCAACACCAGTAACCGGGTTGTCTAACCGGTTGATTATAGTCTTGTTTTCTGTGTAATAAAAACATTAACAAACAAAAGGTAACAGTATGCAAAGACTACCAACATTTTGTGAAGATGTGGAACTGAATATGACCTACATCACTGTATATGTCCTAACTAATTACATATGTTCTAAGTCATTGCATATGTCCTAACTAATTACATCTGCACATGTTCTTAGTTTGTACACATATCCTAAGTCACTCAAATGTCCTAAGTCACTGCATATGTCCTACATTAATGCCTACTAAGTCACTGTATATGTCCTACATTAATGCCTACTCAGTCACTGTATATGTCCTACATTAATGCCTACTCAGTCACTGTATATGTCCTACATTAATGCCTACTAAGTCACTGTATATGTCCTACATTAATGCCTACTAAGTCACTGTATATGTCCTACATTAATGCCTACTAAGTCACTGTATATGTCCTACATTAATGCCTACTAAGTCACTGTATATGTCCTACATTAATGCCTACTAAGTCACTGTATATGTCCTACATTAATACCTATGTCCTAAGTCACTGTATATGTCCTACATTAATGCCTACTAAGTCACTGTATATGTCCTACATTAATGCCTACTAAGTCACTGTATATGTCCTACATTAATGCCTACTCAGTCACTGTATATGTCCTACATTAATGCCTACTCAGTCACTGTATATGTCCTACATTAATGCCTACTCAGTCACTGTATATGTCCTACATTAATGCCTACTCAGTCACTGTATATGTCCTACATTAATGCCTACTCAGTCACTGCATATGTCCTACATTAATGCCTACTAAGTCACTGTATATGTCCTACATTAATGCATGTCTTAAGTCACTCATTTGCCCTAAATCATAGCATACGTCCTAAGTAACTCATATGTCCTAAATCACTGCATATGTTCTAAATCATTGCATATGTCCGAAGTCACTGTATATGTCCTAAATGAATGCTTATATCCCAAGTCACTATATACGTCCTAAGTTAATGCATATGTCCTGTGTCACAGCGTATATCCTAAGTTACACATGACTAATGCACAGCAATCAACATCACTACAATGTGCATCACAAACTGCTGACAATGTTTCACTGCTAAAAAATTAGAAATATAAACACTCACTTCCAAAGAGCAAAGAAAGTTTCACTGGTACCATGCAGAGCCCAAACTTCCTGATCTGTTCAGCAAGGACTTTGCCATGATCAGAAAGATACTTCTTCAACTCCTTCTCATCTTTGAGCCCAGGTTTGGCTTTTTCTGTGTGGTAAACAAAGCAACACAACTGTATTAAACACATGCTCCCTGGTTTATGAATGTGTTGTAAAATTGTATCTGCAGCAAACCCTAATACAACCAGCATATTTTTATTTCTGACTGTTATCTAATGCAGTGGTTCCCAACCTTTTTTGGCCCGTGCCCCCCTTCATCATATTTTCAGAAAGTCATTCCCCCCTTTCGTATTTACTATCTAAACATCCTGCCACGCCCCTACACGGTATACGTAATAATGGAAGTTAAATTTAATAGCACATACTAAAACAAGTCTAGACATCCACATAAAACATGATTTGTGGGTCTACTTACTTTATAAATTGAATTTTAGAAGGGTGAGACGTACAGAATCGAACAGTATGAAGGGAAAACAATATAAAGTAATCGGTTCTTGTATTAATGCGATCTTGAAATAATCTTAATTCCCCCCCCCCCCCCTGGAAACCCTAAAATTCCCCCCTGGGGGGGGGGGGGGGAATTCCCCACCGGTTGAGAACCACTGATTTAATGCATCATTTTCTGTGTTGCAAACAACACAACCAACACAATTTGCTTCCTGACATTAAGTTTGCCTATTCTTGTTTGTGCAGCAATCACACAAATGATTTTTAGCTGATCAATACCTAATTTTCTGTGCAGCAAAAACAGCACAACATGTTGATTCCTGGTTGATTTATGTATTCTTTTAGGTGCAGCAAACATGGCACAAGTTGATTCTTGAGTGATTTATGCAACACAGATTAACATCTCACAGAGAATGTCACCTCACAACACAGACTATCATTGCACAGAGAATGTCACCTCACAACACAGACTATCATTGCACAGAGAATGTCACCTCACAACACAGACTGTCATTGCACAGAGAATGTCACCTCACATCACAGACTGTCATTGCACAGAGAATGTCACCTCACAACACAAACTGTCATTGCACAGAGAATGTCACCTCACAACACAGACTATCATTGCACAGAGAATGTCACCTCACATCACAGACTGTCATTGCACAGAGAATGTCACCTCACAACACAGACTGTCATTGCACAGAGAATGTCACCTCACATCACAGACTGTCACTGCACAGAGAATGTCACCTCACATCACAGACTGTCATTGCACAGAGAATGTCACCTCACATCACAGACTGTCACTGCACAGAGAATGTCACCGCACATCACAGACTGTCACTGCACAGAGAATGTCACCTCACAATACAGACTATTATTGCACAGAGAATGTCACCTCACATCACAGACTGTCATTGCACAGAGAATGTCACCTCACAACACAGGCTGTCATTGCACAGAGAATGTCACCTCACATCACAGACTGTCATTGCACAGAGAATGTCACCTCACAACACAGACTATCATTGCACAGGGAATGTCACCTCACAACACAGACTGTCATTGCACAGGGAATGTCACCTCACAACACAGACTGTCATTGCACAGAGAATGTCACCTCACAACACAGACTGTCATTGCACAGAAAATGTCACCTCACAACACAGACTGTCATTGCACAGAGAATGTCACCTCACAACACAGACTGTCATTGCACAGAGAATGTCACCTCACAACACAGACTGTCATTGCACAGAGAATGTCACCTCACATCACAGACTGTCATTGCACAGAGAATCAGGCACACCACATCACATAGACTGTTACCTCATAACACAACAGACCGTAACCTCACATCACAAACAGAATGTCACTTCACACTGAATGTCACCTCACAAAAGACTGTCACTGCACAGAGAATGTCACTTCACATCACAAACAGATGGCATATCACACTGACTACCACCTCAACATCACATAGACTGTTACCTCATAACACAACAGACCGTAACCTCACATCACAAACAGAATGTCACTTCACACTGAATGTCACCTCACAACAGACTGTCACTGCACACAGAATGTCACTTCACATCACAAACAGATGGCATATCACACTGACTACCACCTCAACATCACAAACAGATTGACATAACACAACAGACTGTCAATCTCACTTGACAAATTGATGGCCATCTCAACAGACTCTTACCTCCCAACACAACTGTCATCATAAATAGTCACTTCACAACATTAACAGGCGATAATCCTAAATAAACAGTCACCTCACACCACATACTGTCATGTCACATAGACTATCACCTCACACACAAGAGCTGCCACCTCACACAGTTGACTATCACCTCACAATGCAAGAGTCATCACCTCACACAGACTGTCGCTTCACATAGGCTGTCACAGCACCTTGGGCGTTACCTCACAACACAGACTATAAGAACACAGACTGTCACCTCACATATAGTGTCATCTCACATAAACTGTCTCCTCACACAGTTGACTATCATCTCATAACACAAACAGACTATCACCTCACACAGACTGTCACCTCACACAGACTGTCACCTCACACAAACCATCACCTCACACAAACCATCACCTCACACAGACTGTTAGCCTTTAACACAATCAGACTGTCATCTTACAGCTGCTGCCTCATATTACCACCCCTAACTGTATTAAAAAATGTGGGATTTTCTCATGGCTACTGATGGTGCCAGATTTGTTTTATTTGGGGTTTTCACAAATATTTGAAGTGTACAGTTAGTTATTTTCACAATCTGTTTTTCAAGACAACTTCCCATAACACAGTTATACAAGGCACAATTAAACAGTATAACCAGTGGGGAAAAATGAAACAAAGAGTTAATCAAGTTATTGGCCTTGATTACTGGCTTTCCCAAATACCAGCACCAAGTACTGGTTTTCCATCTTTCTTTAACTGATTCACAGCCATAGGACAGTATATCATCTGAATTGAACTACCCTGGACTGCCGCAGTACAGCAGATCATCTGAATGTTGACAGTTCATTATTTGTTTCATTGCCCGTATCTTCCACAGTTTTTAATGCCCAGTAAATACAAATTTACACCCAGAAAAGATATGCCTTTCCAACAATACCAGACAAGACGCGTGGAGTTTAAATTGTTTTAGAAAAATAGATTTGAAAGTGGTTTGTTTTTATTATTTTAGAAATGGCAACGCCCTCCAGTTTTCTACCTCATCAATCTACGCCATCTAATCGTTTTAAATAATTTTAGATTATAGTTATACTGATTTAAAAGAATTTGTGAAAGATTCTAAAACTGATAGCACTGCAGTAATGTGGTTATTCAGTTAAACTGTTTAGAAGTTGGACATTATGGAAAACAAACCTAACAGTGAAAGTTTGTCATCATATGATGGCATTTGTCAAATTATGCTTGCTCTAATGGGTCACACTTGTGCCCCTAAGTTTGCTATGCCTAACACAAATAAGCTGAGGACTATTTAAATAATTAAATTTATAAGAATAATAATTATAACTAAATAGAAAACAGTTTATATATTGTTTCTTGGTACAAATCTGCCTCGTGTGTCCCGGACTTTTTCTATTTTGTGTAAAACTGATGTGCTTCAAAAAATGAAGTTTTAATTGTGTTTTATTGGTGTTAAGGAGCAGTTCTTGTGATATTAGTGCAGAAAAGTGGTAAATTTATCATTATTCAATAAATTTCATTGGATTATCATCAACGATTGAGTAGTGCCTTAGTAAGTGGAATATTTAAATAGTTGTCACACCTGTGTTCAATTTTTTAAAAACAAAATTGTTCCTTGTGCAATCTCCTTTAATTTGATATATAAACAATATTGCTGCTACCATTTTAACCATTTTTAGATCATTACTGCGCCACACCTGTACTTCCCGTTTTCTGCCATCAATTTCTGTTTGGTCCAAACCCACTTTTTGTTTGGCAGTGAATTAGTTAAGAGTTAAAAAGTTCTTACCAGTTTTGCCCTTGCCAGCTCCTTTCTTCAGCCTTGGTGAAGGCCTATCCTCTAAGTTCCCAGCCTCAGGATGAAGAAACCTGGCCAGTAATGACAACACATAATGTAGTTAAAATGCATAAACTGCCAATATAATGATTTCCCAGACACGGCTGGTATCTTGGGTTTTGTACCACTGCTAATGCCTGTTTTGACCCACTGCTGGTGCCTGCCCAGTGGATGTCTTGGGTTTTGTACCACTGCTAATGCCTGTTTTGACCCACTGATAGTGCCTGCCCAGTGGATGTCTTGGGTTTTGTACAAGTGCTAGTGCCTGTTTTGTACCACTACTAGTGCCTGTTCTGTGGATGTCTTGGGTTTTCTTCTTCTTCTTCTTCTGCTGCATTCATCCGGAGTTTCATTTTTTTCGGACGTGACTGCGTTGTGCCTGTTTACAGCAGAGCTGCGTTCTTGCGCCGTTAGGCCGACACATCCGACTTCTGCGGGCATTTGTTGACCGGGTTAACCTTCCCGGGGTCTTGGGTTTTGAACCACTGCTCATGCCATCCTTGTATATTTCTTAGGTTTTCTGCCACTACTGGTTCCAGCCTAGTATATTTCTTAGGTTTTCTGCAACAACTAGTGCCTGCTCACTAAATTTCTCGGTTTTTCTTTTTCTGCCGGTGCTTGCCCAAAAGAACACTTTTTAATGTCTTCTTTCCCTACATCATTAGATATATACATTTAACTGTTCGCTTTGTTTTTCTTGGACCATAACACGTAAAAGCCTATGGATCACTGAGTGAACTCAAACAGAAGGCAGTGAGCTTTATCCAAGAGGCAACATTGCAGATATAGACACCAAACATCAAGTAAACAAAAGAAGAAGAGGAGAAGAAGAAGAATAGCAGCCATATTTGAGATTTCAAATGAGTCCACATAATGTATTCTTGAAGGATATGCTGAACCACCATTTCAGAATAAAAACATTTGCAGACAGAATGTGCTAGCTCGGAATGTTTTCTCATGTCAGTTCGAGTCATGTATTATTGATTATTTTTCATGCGTTTTAATGCTTATTGTTCTTTTGTTGTCAAAGAATTGCTTCTTAAGAGATGTTGAATGAAAGAATGTATGAGAGGAAATAGAGAAGAAGGGCAGAATGTCAGACGGGCCTGCGTGCCCAATTCTTAACCCTTGGAAAATACAGATTTACTTACTTACTTTCTTTTTGCGCTTGCTTGCTTTGAACTCAAGCGTAGTCCATACACACTACTTTTAGTAGCATTGGCCTGAATTTTGCATATGAGTTAACATTCCCTGTTACATCCCTGTCGCCATTAGGTGAACCCACTCCAACTTCAGAGGTACTTGTAATTTACATCCCCAAGTCAAGGATGAGAAGTCAACATTTCAGTCCAATTGACCCATGTAGGGGATGAACCCCTTACCTCAGCATCAGTACACCGGATGTTTAAGAATGCATATTCTTATCCATTTGGCCATGCTGACCGTCGCTCAGAATGCCTGAAACCAGAGATTGGCAAGCCTACAGTCACCTTTAAGAAGAAGAAATTAAGCACCCACAAAACATACCTGCTGGGGTAAAAGCATGTGTCCATTAAGATAGCACAGCAAATGATGAAGAAACAAGCAACTCCAAATAATAAAACATACTTGACTAGAAACTATAGAGGAACAGAGATGTCAGAGGATCACTGGCAGTGGTAAGGAGACTTGCAGGAAACCAGCAGAAAAATGAGAATTTCAGGACACAAGCTTGTCTACTCCTCCTTCTATTCCACCAGTTACATTAGTGAAGTGTTGGAAGGAGGGGGGTGGTTATTTATTTCTCTAAGGCTGTTCTTGATACCATCACTTCATCTTTCATGTGTTTTTCCTCTTGCTCTCCATCCATCATATTTCTTCAATGTGGCTCTTTTTGGCAGTTGGTACTAGGGCATTCTTGTGAGGTGGCCAAACCATTTAAGTCCTGATTTGACACATTCGTATTCTTATCTGTGAATTTACTATTTAGGCGTGAAAGATAGAAGAGACTTGAAAGGTATACATTGTTATCTGTGAATTTATCACAGAGGCTTGAAAGATTGAAATTATCATTTGTGAATTTATCATAAAGGCTTTACAGATAAAAATTATTATCTGTGAATTTATCATAGAGGATTGAAAGATTGAAATTATTATCTGTGAATTTATCAAATGGCATGAAAGACAGAAATCCTTAACCCTTTACAGGGCAAAATGCTCGGGAACGTTTGTACCCCCAAACAAGCAAATCTCCCGAACACGTCCGTGACTATTAGGCATTGTAAAAACGCGATCTCTCGGCTTTCCAAGACTTCCGATTGTCTACGTTCGATTTCGCCGATAGCTTGACAACGTGGCCGCCATTCGCAAGCGTGTACTTTGAATTTGAACAGATTTTTAAATAGTTTTTGGGGGTTTTATGCTTTGTATTTCAAAATGGATTTCGACGATTCTTCAAGTGATAATGGAGATTTCGCTGGGTTCAATTTAAGTGACATTGAAGGGCACGAAGTTGACTATTAATCAGAGCTAGATATCAGTGATAAGCGTTACTCTGCGTTAGCAGTCGTGTGTCGGACTTTAAAGAAAATTATGATTCTGAAAATGTGTTTGTAAATTGCCATGTAGATGACTGACAATCATAAACAATATGTTGTATTTTGTAAATATTTGTGTTCATGTATGGATTACCGGCAACATTCATGTGAGTAACATAATCTGCATGCTTTTCCCTTCATTGTGTTGTTTATTTAACTAAAATCGGTTGACTAACACCTTATTTGTGATGTTTTACTAACGTAATGTGAAATTTTACCTAACCTGAAAAATCTTGCCCATTCAGAGCTAAAAAATGGACAAGCGCCTGCCCGGTGAAGGGTTAAATGCAAATTTACCATAAAGGCTTGTGAAATAGAAAATTCTTACTTGCGACTTTTCCCATCTTTTGTGGGCTGCAATAAGAGCATCTTAGATTCTGCACTGACATTACTAGTAAAGCTCTGCGAAACTGAGAATGAAAGTAACAACAGGGTTGATTGATTAAACGATTCCATAGAAACAGAACAAACCACAATGCATTGATAGATATACTAATATATACAAATTCCACACAAACTAAAACAAAATTCTTCCTCTCTCTCTCTCCCCTGTCTTTCTCCCTCTCTCTCGCCTATCTTCTCTCTCTCCCATTCCATCTTGCTCTCGCTCTCTCCCCTGTTTCTCCCATCTCTATCCCTTCTCTCTCCCTCTATGTCCCATTTCCTCTTGCTTTGTGGCCGTTTCTCTCCTCCCCCCCCCCCCCCCCCCCCCATCTCCCTGTATATGTGTGTTAATGCAAGTTATACGACCTGTATGCACTTAGTTCTCTACACTCTAAAAGTTGAATTAAAGTAACAAAGAAAGAGCAGAATAAAGGATGGGGGAGAGAGGAGAAAGACAACTGACATTCAAATTCAAATACATCAGTGGATACATTTCAACATTTGGCTCAATTTGTCCACATCTACCCTGAGGAAATAAGTTTTTTCCACACACACGCATGCATGTACATATGCATGCAGACACACACTCCCTTGATCTAGATGAGTGGTTATCAAATCTGTTCACCTCAGGACCACGACCATTTTCTTTAGATTTCTGAGGATATCATGAGCTTTCATTCATGTGGGAAGTACTGTCAATGTTTACATGCTATGAGGTGACTGCAAACACTCAAAGACCCCTTTCACACAGTTTTGAGACCCACAAGGATCCATGAATCATACTATGAGAAACAATCCACCAGTCAAGTCTAGCGGCCTCACACTCAGGACTTCTGTAGTCTTGGGGAACCCCAGGGACCCACAGATCACACACTGTGACACAATCTGCTAGTTTGAGTCTAGTGTCCTCACACACCCAAAACTTAATGTGGTCTTTGGAACCTCCAAAGATCAGTGGATCAGACTTAAAGAAACAATTTACCAGGCACTGTCCAATGGCCTGATACACTCAAGACTACTTATTCTTTTGCAATTTAGACTTCTAGTTAAGTTGAGCTGAGTCAAGAATCAACATCGTAGCAGCCAGGACATTCCCATTCGTGCTCTGTCCGTATCTTCAACAGCCAGTTTCCTGTCAATATGGTGGCGGACGGCTTGCAAATAAGGCTACTGTGGAGGGCGGACAAGCCATGGACCATGGCTGATATACTGAATGCTCTACGAGAAATAAGTTGTTTGTGAGAACCAAGTGATGACTGAATCTACAACCATGGTCAGACTGCGAGAACCACAAGTTAAAAGAGGCGTGGCCAAACAAGAACACTATGCAGGAAGACAAAGAAGATTAATAAACCAACACAGAACTGGTGTCGTTAGCTACAGGTTTTACTGAGGAGGGGATCCGAACACTTATGGACTATGGTTCGATGTGCAATGATGACGATCTGTCGACTAACTATCTATCTAACTAGCTAACTAACTAGATTAACTAGCTAGCTAACCAACTAGCTAACGAACGAACGAACATACTATTTTCAAAGGTTAACAAATTGGGCATGCAGGCCCGTCTTACATCTAACTAACTTGCTAGCTAGCCAGTTAACTAACTAACTAACAGTCCCAATACTAATGGAACCAGTAGCAGTCTGATTGTGTAATGGAGTAAATGCCTACAACCATACATGCCAAGCCATTTGTAGGCCAGTTCTTGGTTGACTGATTTTTTCTACAGGGTGAAATAGCCAGTCTGAGGCCAACCAACTTTAAATCCAAGTCCTCATGTTGGACTGGTAGTACATGGTTCCGTCGCTCTGCTACTGAGTGAGTGCGTGGGCGACACCGTGAGCTGTGAAATTTCGTGTGGAATGCTTTTACATCTGTCCTGTACAGTGAACTGCATGTTCAGAACAATGGCTACCGGCGGTTGCTGAATTGACTGTTTTGCCCTTTCGGTTCACGAGTGCATTTTTCGGGAGACTCCTGGGAGTCGGCGCTGAAGCTGCGGAGTTCGTGCTTTGTGGGACACTTTCGGTAGGTCGCCCTGCGGTAAGAGACCGAGCCATGTGAGAAAACCTGGGTCAATGAAGTCTTTCTGGTGACTGCCGAGTCCTTAGTCCATCGACGATGAACTGTAGTGAGTGTGGATGAATTTTGTGCTGGCATTCTGGCGGCGACATTATGCACAGCGTACCTGTGCTGGCTTGTTGGATTGCCAAGACTCCTGTCTATTCCACTTTTCACACTGGACAGTGGGGAGAATTTTGTGTGATATTCGCTGGCACGGGAATGGAGCATAATCGGGACGACCCGTTGCCATGAAGTTGGAACCTCGACTAACTAACTGCCATGGTATTAAGTGAATGAGCTATAGCTCTGCCACAATGGAACACACAAATTTAGAGCAAAAATGAAACATTTACCACACTTTTTCCTTTCTGATACAAGGGGCCTCCTCTGTACTCCCTTCTTTGGTTGCCTGGCAACATAGCTTTTCACAATATCTGTAACCATTGCTTTGACACCCCCAATGTCTTCTGGCTTTTCATCTATAAAATAGCAAAGATCAGATCAGTTATCTTCACATACAAGGTCAGATGCAAGGAGTCTCTCATAAATTCTTTGATCCCCATGTCTTCTTGCCAAAAAGTGCTGGGGCAGATTGCAACATCCTGTTAAGGACATACAACTAACTTTTTTTTTTAAAAACTGTCTTCATGATGTTGCAGAGTAGCCACCTCATTCCAGTTGACCCAGCCTTAAATGGGTCCCAGATGATTGTCTAGGGAGGTATTGGCGTGATACTGACCCACTATGACCCACCGGATGCCAAGAGGTCTATAAAGATATGGGTCAAGTACCATATGCACTAATAGGCATGTACAAAAGTCCTTTTTAATTTTAGAATATTTAATTTGTGTGTGAATTTATGACTGCATAGGTTATAGGTTAAAATAAAATAGGTTAAGAGTTAATACACTGCTTTATTAGTATTGTGATACAAAGGACAGTTCCAAAAAAAAGGATAGTTTTTTCAAACAAAGGACAGTTCTAAACAAAGGATAGTTCCAAACAAAGGACAGTTCCAAATAAAGGACAGGTTGGCAGGGCAGTGGTTAATCTATAGTAGTTTCAGGACTAACTTAGCAAGGAAAGGTGAATATTTCAGGTCAGTCTAATGTAACTGTCTCAAGAGACCAGGCAAATAAGTGAACATGATTTCAAATTACAGCACACATTTGGGACTTCCAGGCTAGGTTACATGACAAAGGAATAGCTCTAGAAATATTTGTAGTCAAATCTTATTGTGAGAGTATAATAAATAATTCAGTGTTGACATATTTCTAAAGCTGCAAAGAAGACAAAATAACAAGATGAGCACATTCATCATAGACAGCTTCCCATGAGGATAGTCTAGAACAGTGGTTCTCAAACTTTTTGGCCCATCTCACTCTTGACTAAATGTTCAGAATGTTATTTCCCCCCCCCCTTGCCGTATTCCTCCCTATAATCCCCCCCCCCCTCCTACACAGTATATGTAACAATCGAAGCTAAATTAAATAACCCATACTAGAACAAGACTAGATGTCTACATAAAACATGATTTGCGGGTCTACTTATGTTAGAAAACAAATTTCAGAAGGATGAGAAGTACAGAACCATAAAGTATGGAAGGAAAAACAATATCAAGTAATCAGTTCTTGTATTAACGCAATCTTTAAATAATCTTAATTTCCCCCCCCCCCCCCAAAAAAAAAAACCTAAAATTCCCCCCTGGGGGAAGGGGGGGGGAAAATTCCCAACCAACTGAGAACCACTGGTCTAGGGTGCTCTCGAGAGCTTTTTGTTTTGGACAAATGAAGTTACAGTAGTGCCATCTCAGAATTATAGGAAAGAGATTTGGTTTAGATAACAAGAAAAGAGAAAGGAACAGGCATCTAATTTCAGAAGAAGAAACTGTCATCAAGGTAGCAATCATTGTGTAATAACTGAAGTAGGCTCACAGAGAAGCATCGGAGACCACCAGAGTCTGAGCTGTGTAGGAGATTGTGCCACCTACATGTTGTTTAAGATACTACTTAGGAGAGAGTTTTGGTGAGATTGATTGGTGGACAACTTTGTGTACTGTAGATAATCTTCATTAATGCATTATATTGATGTACTGCCGTGGTTCAGATTTATTCCTGGAGTTCTGCCATGACATCTTATGTTCATGATCACACCTGTTAGATGACCGAAGTGAGCCAACGAGGTTAATGAGAGTGTGCATGTGCAAACAATAAAAAAAAATAAACAAATACAAACTAAAAAGGAAGAAATTGCTTCAGGCAGATCAAATCTGGAAGAAAATGATATAAAGATAGATACCAGCACACACAAAAAAAAGAACCGGGAAACAAAAAAAAACATTCAAATCGCATAAAGACAACTCAGAAAGCATGCTGAGGAAGGTGAGGTCAGGCATGCTTCGTGCAGAGTGGCTTGCTTCGCTTCGGAGGTCACAGGTGGCAAGCATCACCTGGATCTTTTCTCAGGGGCATGCCGGTGTGCTGGGGAATGAACAGGCGGACAGATTGGCTGGCTCTGCAAAACTTGGTGGAGTATTGATGCATGACAAGACAGATGTGGTTGCGGCCTTGTGGGAGCACGTGTACACCTTGGAGGAGCTAATGGATCATCATGGTCTGGCAAGAATGAGGCACTGTGGAGTGACAAGGGTATATGGCCGACGCTCGACGCTCAGAGGAAAGGTGAGACGGACATATAATCAGATTGCTACTGGTACTATTGGTGTTGGAACTCTTCTCTGGCTGCTGAGGATGGGGACAGAGTGTCTATGGGAATGCCCCGAATGCTGTGATGTTGGTTCCTAGATCAATCAATCAATCAATCAAAGACAAACATTGACCAACAATAAATATATCAAAGCAACTTAAAATAAAGAAGAAGGTATACATATATTTCTTTAAAAGCCACAAACAAGAAAACAATTACCAAGACACAGAGAAAAAAAAAAGAGAGGCATAAAGCCAGACATGGTTCACACATTTACCTGGCTTAGGCTGTGGTAGCCTAAAGGCTTTAGGTTTGTCAAACCTAGCTCTTGAAGAACACATCTCCTTGGTGTTCCAGAGCCTAAGTTCTACGGTGTGGTTAAACATACTCAGCAGCACTTCCTTGGACACTGCTACAGTATGGCTGTAGATTCATTTAACAAGTGACTCTTAGTACACCACAGACTACACTTGGACTACAACATCAATAATTACTAATAAATACAAACATTTATTAACTAACACGTGTTTAGTAAGAATAGTAGGATTCAAATATATGGCGGTGACAGTGGTGGAGAAAAGGAGGAGGAGGAGTAACAGCAGCAGAAGAAAGACAAGGAAGAATAAGAAGAGATCATGAAAGATGGCACCCAAGGATAACTGTCTGGATGCAGATGATGAAAGACAGGGTATCCAAAGGTTCAAATCTGTACTCTAAACAGAACAACAAAGCTCAAACCTATATGCCCAGGCGAACCAAGTGACATCATCCTCCTGCCATGTTTTCACCACACGAGCTTCATGCTTGTCCATGTAAATCTTGCAGGCCATTCCATATGTGACCACGTCAGTCTTCAAGAGGTCTTCCCCAGGCAGCAGGTTGTACTCCAGATGGTAGTAGTTCTGAGCATGCAGAGCATCAAGCATCTGCTTAATGGGGGCATCCTTCACCTGTGGCTGTTCCTCTGATTCTGTGGTAGGAAAGTGATGCACACATATAGTGATACAGTTCTTTTGTTTACTCCATCATCCAATTACCTAATTCTTTATCAAACAACACATAATGCACTAGCCATTTCTTTTCATTTTCTGATGATAAGAGACAGGAGACCAAATGGAGACTAGCTGAAGAACTCTGAACACTCAGATGATGAAAGAGCGTGCAGATAAGGATGCCTGGATGAAGACAGACAATGAACAAGCATGCAGCCAGGGATAACTTAGTGAGGAACTGTGGAAACTGAGATGATGAAGTAGAGGGCATCCATGGATATCTTGATGTAGAACTCTAAAGATTTAGATTATGAATTAGACAGCATCCATAGAAAACTTGGTGAAAAACTCTGAAGATTTAGATTATGAATTAGACAGCATCCAAAGAAAACTTGGTGAAGAACTCTGAAGATTTAGATTATGAATTAGAAAGCATCCAAAGAAAACTTGGTGAAGAACTCTGAAGATTTAAATTATGAATTAGACAGTATCCAAAGAAAACTTCGTGAAGAACTCTGAAGATTTAGATTATGAATTAGACAGCATTCAAAGAAAACTTGGTCAAGAACTCTGAAGATTTAGATTATGAATTAGACAGCATCCAAGGAACACATGGTGAAGAACTCTAAAGATTTAGATTATGAATTAGAGAGCATTCAAAGAAAACTTGGTGAAGAACTCTGAAGACTGAGATGAGGAAAATGAGACATGGTTGGGTAATCTATGGTGCCTGCACCAAGCAAGGTGGAAGGTGTTGTTTACTGTCCTTCACCACCCCACTGGGTGTGACAACTGCTGACTGCAACAGCAGTCAACAACACAGGATGGGACAGGGTGGAGAGAAATAGTGGGGGGAGAGAGGTAGTGAGGGAGAGAGAGTGAGGAGAAAGAGGAAGGGGTGGGGGTAGAGATGGGGAGACAGGCAGGGGACAGAGAAGGGGAGATAAACGGAGAAAGGGAGAGAGGTTGTGGGAGGGGTGAGGGAGAGAGAGAGACAGAGATGAAAAGAGACAGAAAAATAGTCAGAGAAGGGAGGGGGCGTGAGGGGGGGGGGAGAGATACAGGCACAGACATAGATAAATAGGCAGAGAGAAACGGACAGAAAAAAGACTCAAAGAGATAGAGATAAAGAGGGAGAAAGAGAGACAGATAGACAGAGATACACAAAGAGACAGATAGACACACCCAGAGAGATAGACAAAACAAAGGAAGGAGGACTATCAAATCTAGCACTCTCTGCTCCAACTCTGTGGCCCTGATACACCTGTAAACCCACCAGGCTTGCCTGTGTGTATAACAGACTGTCCCATAGCATGCCCTGAAGTTGGGGTGTGAAGTGGTAGGCCTTCCCATATTCTAGATCACACCATATGAGGTGGGGTGGCCAGTTCCCTTCCTCATCTTTCCACAATTTCCAGAAAATTGTCTGGTACTCCATGTGTATGAGGCTGGGTCGGCCCCAGAGTCCCACCAGTTAGAAAAAAACTAATCCCCCCTCAGCAGGGAATTGAACCCAGACCACTGTCCTTGGCAGGCCAGCACATTAACCACTAAACCACCACGGCTCCTGTATATTCCTGATAATAAAATCCACGTTCCAAACAATATTTCATATCATATTTAATTGCTAATGAAACCATTTAACTGACATCTAAGCAACCGCTTTAACATGCTGACCTCTCGTCCTAGACTTGGAGGCGTAAATTACAAGTACCTCAGAAGTCGGAGAGGGTTCACCTGATGGTGACGGACACTGGTAATAAGGAATGCTAATCCGCACGCAATTATCATTTCAGTGTACTAGACGTAGTAAACACACATGTACTGTTGGAGTTCATAGAAGTACAAGAAGGAAGTAGAGACTAGAGTTGACACTAGACGTAGTAAACACACATGTACTGTTGGAGATCACAGAAGTACAAGAAGGAAGTACAGACTAGAGTTGACACTAGACGTAGTAAACACACATGTACTGTTGGAGTTCATAGAAGTACAAGAAGAAAGTACAGACTAGAGTTGACACTAGACGTAGTAAACACCCATGTACTGTTGGAGATCATAGAAGTACAAGAAGGAAGTAGAGACTAGAGTTGACACTAGACGTAGTAAACACACATGTACTGTTGGAGATCATAGAAGTACAAGAAGGAAGTACAGACTAGAGTTGACACTAGACGTAGTAAACACACATGTACTGTTGGAGATCATAGAAGTACAAGAAGGAAGTACAGACTAGAGTTGACACTAGACGTAGTAAACACACATGTACTGTTGGAGTTCATAGAAGTACAAGAAGGAAGTAGAGACTAGAGTTGACACTAGACGCAGTAAACACACATGTACTGTTGGAGATCATAGAAGTACAAGAAGGAAGTAGAGACTAGAGTTGACACTAGACGCAGTAAACACACATGTACTGTTGGAGATCATAGAAGTACAAGAAGGAAGTAGAGACTAGAGTTGACACTAGACGTAGTAAACACCCATGTACTGTTGGAGATCATAGAAGTACAAGAAGGAAGTAGAGACTAGAGTTGACACTAGACGCAGTAAACACACATGTACTGTTGGAGTTCATAGAAGTACAAGAAGGAAGTAGAGACTAGAGTTGACACTAGACGTAGTAAACACACATGTACTGTTGGAGATCACAGAAGTACAAGAAGGAAGTAGAGACTAGAGTTGACACTAGACGCAGTAAACACACATGTACTGTTGGAGATCATAGAAGTACAAGAAGGAAGTAGAGACTAGAGTTGACACTAGACGTAGTAAACACACATGTACTGTTGGAGTTCATAGAAGTACAAGAAGGAAGTAGAGACTAGAGTTGACACTAGACGTAGTAAACACACATGTACTGTTGGAGATCATAGAAGTACAAGAAGGAAGTAGAGACTAGAGTTGACACTAGACGTAGTAAACACCCATGTACTGTTGGAGATCACAGAAGTACAAGAAGGAAGTAGAGACTAGAGTTGACACTAGACGTAGTAAACACACATGTACTGTTGGAGATCATAGAAGTACAAGAAGGAAGTACAGACTAGAGTTGACACTAGACGTAGTAAACACACATGTACTGTTGGAGTTCATAGAAGTACAAGAAGGAAGTAGAGACTAGAGTTGACACTAGACGTAGTAAACACACATGTACTGTTGGAGTTCATAGAAGTACAAGAAGGAAGTAGAGACTAGAGTTGACACTAGACGTAGTAAACACACATGTACTGTTGGAGTATCATAGAAGTACAAGAAGGAAGTACAGACTAGAGTTGACACTAGACGTAGTAAACACCCATGTACTGTTGGAGTTCACTAGAAGTACAAGAAGGAAGTAGAGACTAGAGTTGACACTAGACGTAGTAAACACACATGTACTGTTGGAGATTCATAGAAGTACAAGAAGGAAGTACAGACTAGAGTTGACACTAGACGTAGTAAACACACATGTACTGTTGGAGTTCATAGAAGTACAAGAAGGAAGTACAGACTAGAGTTGACACTAGACGTAGTAAACACACATGTACTGTGGAGATTCATAGAAGTACAAGAAGGAAGTAGAGACTAGAGTTGACACTAGACGTAGTAAACACCCATGTACTGTTGGAGATCACAGAAGTACAAGAAGGAAGTAGAGACTAGAGTTGACACTAGACGTAGTAAACACACATGTACTGTTGGAGATCATAGAAGTACAAGAAGGAAGTACAGACTAGAGTTGACACTAGACGTAGTAAACACCCATGTACTGTTGGAGATCACAGAAGTACAAGAAGGAAGTAGAGACTAGAGTTGACACTAGACGTAGTAAACACACATGTACTGTTGGAGATCATAGAAGTACAAGAAGGAAGTACAGACTAGAGTTGACACTAGACGTAGTAAACACACATGTACTGTTGGAGTTCATAGAAGTACAAGAAGGAAGTAGAGACTAGAGTTGACACTAGACGTAGTAAACACACATGTACTGTTGGAGATCATAGAAGTACAAGAAGGAAGTACAGACTAGAGTTGACACTAGACGTAGTAAACACACATGTACTGTTGGAGATCATAGAAGTACAAGAAGGAAGTACAGACTAGAGTTGACACTAGACGCAGTAAACACCCATGTACTGTTGGAGATCACAGAAGTACAAGAAGGAAGTAGAGACTAGAGTTGACACTAGACGTAGTAAACACACATGTACTGTTGGAGTTCATAGAAGTACAAGAAGGAAGTACAGACTAGAGTTGACACTAGACGTAGTAAACACACATGTACTGTTGGAGATCATAGAAGTACAAGAAGGAAGTACAGACTAGAGTTGACACTAGACGTAGTAAACACACATGTACTGTTGGAGTTCATAGAAGTACAAGAAGGAAGTAGAGACTAGAGTTGACACTAGACGTAGTAAACACCCATGTACTGTTGGAGATCATAGAAGTACAAGAAGGAAGTAGAGACTAGAGTTGACACTAGACGTAGTAAACACACGTGTACTGTTGGAGTTCATAGAAGTACAAGAAGGAAGTACAGACTAGAGTTGACACTAGACGTAGTAAACACCCATGTACTGTTGGAGTTCATAGAAGTACAAGAAGGAAGTACAGACTAGAGTTGACACTAGACGTAGTAAACACCCATGTACTGTTGGAGTTCATAGAAGTACAAGAAGGAAGTACAGACTAGAGTTGACACTAGACGTAGAAACACACTGTACTGTTGGAGTTCATAGAAGTACAAGAAGGAAGTACGAGACTAGAGTTGACACTAGACGTAGTAAACACACATGTACTGTTGGAGATCATAGAAGTACAAGAAGGAAGTACAGACTAGAGTTGACACTAGACGTAGTAAACACACATGTACTGTTGGAGTTCATAGAAGTACAAGAAGGAAGTACAGACTAGAGTTGACACTAGACGTAGTAAACACCCATGTACTGTTGGAGTTCATAGAAGTACAAGAAGGAAGTACGAGACTAGAGTTGACACTAGACGTAGTAAACACACATGTACTGTTGGAGTTCATAGAAGTACAAGAAGGAAGTAGAGACTAGAGTTGACACTAGACGTAGTAAACACCCATGTACTGTTGGAGTTCATAGAAGTACAAGAAGGAAGTACAGACTAGAGTTGACACTAGACGTAGTAAACACACATGTACTGTTGGAGATTCATAGAAGTACAAGAAGGAAGTACAGACTAGAGTTGACACTAGACGTAGTAAACACACATGTACTGTTGGAGATTCATAGAAGTACAAGAAGGAAGTACAGACTAGAGTTGACACTAGACGTAGTAAACACACATGTACTGTTGGAGTTCATAGAAGTACAAGAAGGAAGTACGAGACTAGAGTTGACACTAGACGTAGTAAACACCCA
This sequence comes from Cepaea nemoralis, assembly GCA_014155875.1. Lineage (NCBI taxonomy): Eukaryota > Metazoa > Mollusca > Gastropoda > Stylommatophora > Helicidae > Cepaea > Cepaea nemoralis. The sequence continues at coordinate 127,291 of JACEFZ010020342.1, forward strand.
TGTACTGTTGGAGATTCATAGAAGTACAAGAAGGAAGTACAGACTAGAGTTGACACTAGACGTAGTAAACACCCATGTACTGTTGGAGTTCATAGAAGTACAAGAAGGAAGTACAGACTAGAGGTGACACTAGACGTAGTAAACACACATGTACTGTTGGAGTTCATAGAAGTACAAGAAGGAAGTAGAGACTAGAGTTGACACTAGACGTAGTAAACACACATGTACTGTTGGAGTTCATAGAAGTACAAGAAGGAAGTACAGACTAGAGTTGACACTAGACGTAGTAAACACCCATGTACTGTTGGAGTTCATAGAAGTACAAGAAGGAAGTAGAGACTAGAGTTGACACTAGACGTAGTAAACACACATGTACTGTTGGAGTTCATAGAAGTACAAGAAGGAAGTACAGACTAGAGTTGACACTAGACGTAGTAAACACACATGTACTGTTGGAGTTCATAGAAGTACAAGAAGGAAGTAGCAGACTAGAGTTGACACTAGACGTAGTAAACACACATGTACTGTTGGAGTTCATAGAAGTACAAGAAGGAAGTACAGACTAGAGTTGACACTAGACGTAGTAAACACACATGTACTGTTGGAGTTCATAGAAGTACAAGAAGGAAGTACAGACTAGAGTTGACACTAGACGTAGTAAACACCCATGTACTGTTGGAGTTCATAGAAGTACAAGAAGGAAGTACAGACTAGAGTTGACACTAGACGTAGTAAACACACATGTACTGTTGGAGTTCATAGAAGTACAAGAAGGAAGTACAGACTAGAGTTGACACTAGACGTAGTAAACACACATGTACTGTTGGAGTTCATAGAAGTACAAGAAGGAAGTAGAGACTAGAGTTGACACTAGACGTAGTAAACACCCATGTACTGTTGGAGTTCATAGAAGTACAAGAAGGAAGTAGAGACTAGAGTTGACACTAGACGTAGTAAACACACATGTACTGTTGGAGTTCATAGAAGTACAAGAAGGAAGTAGAGACTAGAGTTGACACTAGACGTAGTAAACACCCATGTACTGTTGGAGTTCATAGAAGTACAAGAAGGAAGTAGAGACTAGAGTTGACACTAGACAAAATACAAATTGAAATCTATAGTTACCGACCGGGATTCGAACTTGTCACCTCCAAATGATGGCGGCGCCTCACTGCAGAAACAAGTGTACTTCGACGCACGACCAACTAGACACCCCTGCAGCGAGGCGCCATCGTCATTTGGAGAACACTGATTCTAATCCCTGTCAGTAACTATAGCTTTCAATGTTTATATTGCCTAGTGTGTCCTCTAGTCTCTGCTACCTTCTCCTACTTCTAGGAACGCCAAACAACACATGTGTGTTTATTTATTAACTGTCTTAGTGGCTTCAAAGCGTTCCCCAATTAATATCTCTGTGTAACTAGACGTTGTATGAACTACACTTGAGTACAAAACGAGAGAACGTTAAAAAAATAGTATCCACGCCAGAAAAATTAAAAATGCTTTAAAGGCTGCACTTATTGACTACATAATAGAGTTAGCCACATTAACAACATTGTAACTTGAACAGTCATAGGCATAATAACGCACACGGTAATAATATCGCGGCTAATTCAAAACCGCTCTGAAGGTCCGTCCATGCGGTAGAACTGCTCATACAGCAGGTCAGTTCCAACTGCATGGGACAAAACGAAAACTCGCGGGAAAGTGGGTCATGGTATTTTACCTCCTCACGATTAGACGTAAAACGCACAACATGTTAATACCAGAATATATGAAACGTGTGATAGGCAATGGTAATTACGTGGTGAATTCTGCCTTATTTTTTTTTTTTTTTGCATTCGCTCGCTTAGAACTCAAGCGTAGTCCATACACTGTGCTACTACTTATAGTGCACCGGACTAGGTTTTCCTATTACCAGTGTCCCTCGCACATACTATCTCACGACATAAGGTGATCAGTTCTCTTCCTCGCTGTCTTTCCCCCAGGAACATGTTCAGTTGCCCATTTGATGACGCTAGGTCGAAGCTAACCAATAGTGGGTGAGAAACAGAAGTCATACCACTACTGGGTACCGACCCCCGTGATGGCTGAATTGGTCAGAAAACAGAAGTCATACCACTACTGGGTACCGACCCCCGAGATGGCTGAGTTAGTCAGAAAACAAAAGTCATACCACTACTGGGTACTGACCCCCGTGATGGATGAGTTGGTCAGAAAACATAAGTCATACCTATACTGGGTACCGACCCCCATGATGGCAGAGTTGGTCAGCAAGTGCGCTGACGACTGCTACGATGGCTATTTTTATTTGTAATCTTCTTCTTTTTCAGAAAACAGAAGAGAATTCTGATGCAAATATGATATGGTCGGACTCAACAACTGGGCACACACCTACCCATAGCCTGTATTTCGCCTACAACTGAAGCCCATTATATCAGTATTTAAGAGCACTAACTCAAGAACTAATCGTCATCGATGCACACCAAGCGACGTTAAAACTCAGTTGAAAGAATACATAGGAGAAGAACAGAGAACTCTGAGCTTCCGAATCACGTGGTCGGACTTAACTGCTGTGGTTACAATTTAAACTAGCTGAACTTGCAAATGGCATCAACTGTGTGTCGGAATTAGGGGATTCCCCCAAAATCTATGTTGTTAAAATAGTATGTTGTCTGCGTCTCTCACCTCAGTGCTGGAATATTTAATTTTTTTTTTTTTTTTCGCATATCCTATTTACAGGGCATCGCTGTCAACACCAGCATTTTACCGCCGTTGTTGATTTCTTTGCAAGATTACGCTCAGTAGTTTGTCATCGCTTTCTGGAATGACGATTGAAAATCAGCTGTGGGCATAGTTGTTGGTTCAGGTGGATGATAGAACTGGCTAATGATGACATCTGTCATTACTAGCCAGGTATATCATTAATACGAATCAACAACTATGTCATAACTAGACAGATATATCATTAATAATTAATATGAGCCAACAACTATGTCACCACTAGCCATAATTATTATAATAAACCAAAAACTATGTCATCACTAGCCTGGTCTATCATCCACCTGAACCAACAACTATGTCATCATTAGACAGAATTATCATTATAATAAACCAACAACAATGTCATCACTAGCCTGGTCTATCATCCACCTGAACCAGTAACTAAGTTATTATTAAACAGGTATGTCACCCACCTGAACCAACCAAAATGACATGATCAAAACGTGATTTCCATGACTGTGTGAGTCGACTATCACAAATGAATACGGTATTCAATACCCTCAATCCAATTTACCACGCATCATAACGTAGGTTTCAAACACCAAACGGTAGAACTACTATGGATAATGGACGTATTGTAAACGTGTGTATTCTAAACTCTGGCAGTTACACCGACCGAAGCCTCGCGCGTGTTAATGAGCGGTTCTCACTCTGTTTTGAAGTGCCTCCATCTCAACAATCTCACGACCTGTAAACATGATTCACGGAAATACAAGCACGTTCAGCCCACAGCGCCAAAGAACCAGCGATTTACCGCCAGGCAGTGCTAGCAAAAGCAATAGTCACATGGCAGATACCGCCGTTATAGTCTCAAGTGTCAAGCCTTCGATTATTCTAGGTCACCGCATAATGAGGTGGGGTGACTAGTTCACTTACTCATTGGTTTTCCTTATTTGATATGACGCTGTGACGAAGGTGTTACGAATGCAATTCGCAATTCCGCATACCGCGCTCGAAACACGGCTGTGGGCGATTAGGAAGCAGACCGCACTGCGCTTGTTTTCATACAATGGTATGTTTGCCGGTCCAATTTTTAATCACACTGTTCAGTATATTCGACAACCAACAGTATTTGTGACAATTGCCAATATTCGTGACCATTGTTAATAATATGTGACAAGGGGCGTATTTGTGACCAGGAAATGTTAGCAAATATTTGTAGTACTGGTTACATATTTTAAATAGTTTTACAGCTACTGAATGTAAAATTGCCCAGTACATCACAAGCACGTTAACAATGCTGGGGCTGACTACAACGTTATGTAAAAGGACATGCAACTAACTTTTTGACAACTATATCTTAACAACAAATTACCCCCGAAACTGCAACCGTAAAGAACGAAAGAAAATAATGCACCACATGGCGGCCTTTAAGAGCCAAGGGTTACAGGTCGCTTGTGCAGGAAGGCAAGCGGCACGAAATGCGCAGGCTAGCTTCTGAATGTTATCTTTATCGATAACAATTATTTCCAGAACGGGAACTAAAACTCTGGCTCTTGATGTCAGAGACTGGAATCATAACTCCTCGGCCACCTGCTCCTTATCGATAGAAACAATAGGAGAAGCAAACACAAGTACTGAATGGCTTTATAGAGCTATAACAGCAGGCTAGAGAGAGAGAGAGAGAGAGAGAGAGAGAGAGAGAGAGAGAGAGAGAGAGAGAGAGAGAGAGAGAGAGAGAGAAAGAGAGAGACAGACAGACAGACAGACAGACAGACAGACAGACAGACAAGAAGTAGAAGCGTGTGGGCATGTAACCCTTGCCATGCAGCCGCAAACAAAATTGTTACGTGCTGATCCTATGTAGCAAATTAACTCATCCCGCGACAGACATACCGTAACTTCTTCCGTCCCAGATGTGTTTTTTTTACCTTCACCAACACTGTCCTTATTACTACTTGGTAAACAAGAATGAGGGGAACTGCTCGTTTTTTTTTTGGGTGATTCATTCATTGCCTTTTATTACTACTTGGACACTTAGGCACTTGTTATATTCACACTCACAGGCGAATCACGGGAACTGTCATTTATAAAATGTTCAAGCGGGGAAAAGACTAGAAAGCCAACCTGCGGCAGGGATATGATGGCTTGTTTTAGTTGTACAGGCGTCTCATCCGCGCTGAATGGGTAGGCAGCATTCGAAAGCCACGTCACTTATCTGGATGTACGCAGCCGGGCACTCCGGCACAAAGGGCAATGAGCGCGTGGACTAGCTGGCAAACAATGCACCAATACAAGCAGGAAGAAGCATGAACAGGACCGATATCAGTCAAACAGTACGGGCCCAGCTGGTCGATACCGACGAGTCTCTAACGCTAGTTCGATGACATCAACTGGGAGTGAAGCCTGGCCAACCACGTCAGTGTCCGTCTTCGAGGTCGAGAGAGGAGACATTACAAGCTACTCCTGAGGGAACAGTGAGTAGAGATACTTTGGATGGCTGCTGCACCAAAGGACTGAGCACGCCTGGGAATACTCAATACGCGTGGAATGTCCGATCATGATACTATAACATAACATAACGTGTACAGCTGTGTCATTACTGCTCAGCTCTCCAAGTAGGATGCACGTTGAGTATGGGGAAGGTTGAGACAGCCGGGAAGCTGATGCTATCAGAGAAAGGAGTAAACAGAGTGAGGCACTACTAACTGGGCTGACAGTTCAGCAGCCGAACGTTTCAAGGACACATAAGGCAAATGGTTCTGATGGAATATGATCGCCTACGTCGCCAGGCAAAAGCAAATTATGATGATGATGGTGGTGATGCTTATGATGAAGGTGGTGTTGGTGATGACACTGGTGGTGGTTATATTGAGGTGGTGGTAGCGGTGGTGAAGATGGTGATGAGGAAGAGTATAAGGATCATGATAGTGATGACTATGACGACCATGATGGCAATGAGTTTAAAGAAAGTCAACAACTTATGAAATGGCTATACAATAAGAAACTCTGGCGGAACCAATAACTGCTTCTGACCAACCTCCCCAGAGCACGTCACCTAGCAACAACAGACACGGCAAACAATCGTATAGAATCAGGCTATTGGATAACGAGGCATGAAACCACCATAAGAACCTAAACACACGTCGTCAAATGGCCATTTCCGCCGTAACGGTTCAGAAGTATGTCAACAGTGGCGTGACTGTGAACGACCCGGTTCGTAAAAGCAACCCATGGTAATCTTTGCTATATCTTTCCAACTGTAGTAGCTGTACAGAGTGAACAGTATTGAGATAAGGGAGCTGGTAGAACAGCATTCACGTCCAGAAGACATCATTATCTACTAAGATGGGAACATGAAGCGCGAGTCAAGGTCAGCGCGTGTCGAGGTCAGCACGAGTCGAGGTCAGCACGAGTAGAGGTCAGCGCGAGTCGAGGTCAGCACGGGTGCACACATCACAAACGATTATGAAAACGACCAAAGAGGATAGCGACGCGTTCCAGGCACCTACATCACGCTTGGCTATGGAGATCATCGCTGTCTCCAGAGCACTAGCATTGGCAGCAGAACGGGAAGCCACACACATCATAATCATATCAGACTCCATTTCACTCCATGAACATCCATCCAACATGTGCCATGCCGGAAAGCGTGGGCGGTCATGACTAGCAATTTCACTCGATCACCAGAGTCGTGGATCAGTTCAGTGTTCTTGTCTCGACCATGCCGTGTGGCTAAGCTATCCAGGTATTTACTTCTCGGTCTTCCGCTTGGTCTGTTCCCTTCGATCTTGCCAGTTGTCACCAAGATCTCCAGTTCATTTCTTCTCATAACATGTCCAAAAAATTGTAACTGTCTACGTCTAATTTTTCTAATCAATTTACGATTTTCATGTGTTTCCTGTAGTACTTGGTCATTGGCTTTTCTGTCTGTCCATGGTATTCTTTGCATTCTCCTCAGAAACCACATTTCTACAGCCATCAGATCTTTTTCAGCTTGACTGCTCATTGTCCAAGTTTCACATCCATACAAAATTACAGGCTCTATGTAGCACCTCAACACTCTTTTTCTCGTTTCAATTGGTCAGTATGTTTTTCATCTTGCTAAAGGCTACTTTCGCCATGGCGATTCTTGTTCTAATCTCTTCAAGGCATCTCCCATCAGATGTCATTACTGTTCCGAGATAATTGTACCGATTCACTTGTTTAAGAATATTCCCATTTATTTGTATATTACATTGTGGTATTTCTTACTTCCTAGTGACGACCATAATCTGTGTCTTTTTACAATTTAATTCTAACCCATACTGCAGAAAATCGCAGTCGGCCAGTCTCTATTCGGAATGGATAGAGAGCATTCGGAAGTCGCGCTTAGCATCCCTCAACAGTATGCACGCACCGGGACATGCCGGAAGTTACAGGTAATGAACGAACGAACGAACGAACGAACGAACTTAATCTTCAAAGGGTAACAAATTAATGTAACGAACGCGTAACCAGCTATCAAACTAGGGCTGCCGGGTTGTGTAACTGAGAAACCGGGACATTTCTTGTAAGAATAAAAAGAATCAAAAGATGTTACACAAATTAATACTGCCAGTTTTTTAAACCTTCGCTCGATTTAAACTCAAGCGTAGTCCATTAGCGCGCTTCTGCTTATAATGCACTAGACTTATTTTTGCGTGTGGATTAGCTATTCCGGCATTCCTATTACCAGTGTCCTCGCCATCAGACGAACCCACTCCGACTTCTGAGGTACTTGTAATTTGCATCCCAAAGTCAAGGACGAGAAGTCAACATTTTACTCCAACTTACGGGTGTAAAGGTTGAACCCGCTACCCCAGCATCAGCACATCGGAATTTTAAGAAAGAGCGCTGTTATCCATTCAAATTTGGTCATTTAAAAACTATAAATTCAAGAGGCTCAACTTCATTGCAGTTGTATCCCGTATGGTCTCTTTCCTGCAGAGTGGTCTGTACTTGCAGTTTAGCAGGACATTAATTCCTCAACTGACGGAAACCGACTAACCGCAATGGCCAAAAGATAACGACAACGAAGCTAGTGCGGACAGTTTCCAAATTAAACAATGCTACTAAATGAAAATGAGAAGATGTGGATTTAATTAAATCTTTCTTTCCCTTTTTCTTTCGTTCGCCTGAAATTGAACTTAAATCTTTAATTTGTCAGGAAAGGAAATCCTAGACTAGCAGGTGCCCCGAAAGCATTTTTCGGGACAGTGAATTATTTCTTTACAAAGGCGGGACTGTCTAGAAAAACCGGGACGTCTGGCAACCCTATAGCAAATCAAAACTCGGTCTCTCCCCGCGGATCGGCTAACTCCATGCCAAAAGCGTCCCACAGAGGACGAAACTCTGTTGCTCCGCGACGACATCCAGGGATCCCCGAAAAACAAAATGTACCCGTGAACTGAATGACAATCCCAAAACGAGATTCTAAGCACAAGATAGACTGCTTGTCCACTTCGTTGCCGAGACACCCAGGGCCGTGCCGTGCCATGATATAGAAACGTGAGGCGCCACAGTAACGAGGCTTCGTAAGGGGGCGGAATTTGTAAAGAAAAAACATGTAAGGGGCGGCATTTCGAAGACTTGCACCATACTGAAAAAATCTACCAACACGGTACTGGAGACACCCCCCCCCCCCCTCTCCTTTCCACCTCCTTATAAAATAAACATAATACAATAAATACCAACACATGTAGTATTAATCTAAACATCTGGACTGCGCCTACGGAACAGCACCTGCTGGGTACTACACACTAACATGCACAAGCAAACCTTTTTGTTTGTCTTGGCGCGCCATTGGGAATCTTGTGCTATTGATTATAGATTATATTAATAGCCCTATTGGAGCTAGGCCTGGCAATCGAGTAGCCGTCAGTTCATTTCCGCTCGCCACCAATTCCCATATCCCCAGCCAGCAAGTTGCTTCCTGCAGTTTCCTTTCAGGATCCCATAAAACTCTGGACCTTTCCAGGTCTCCAAATCTCGGTAACAAATATGGCAGCAGTCATTATCACCATCGAGTGCCTTATTGAGGGGCGTAGGCGTTCATCTCGGTCCATGGTGGTCTGGATTAATTCTGTTGATGGTGTCCCCGCAGGCCACTGTCTTAGACCATCCAGCATCATTTCTCTTGGTCTGCCTCTGCTACTCGATTGCCAGGCCTATCTCCCCCACATCTCAACACACAGATTACCAGACAAAGTTAAAGATAAGAAAATGAGTTGTTTTTTAGTCGTGCAATGAGAAAAGACTTTAGGGATTATAGTAGGTACTGCCATCGGAAGACATGTCACCAATAATCTAAGATATGCAGATGATACAGTACTGATTGCTCATGAACATTGAATCTGCATCATTTAGTAGACGTGGTTACTGTACTTGCACATAGTGAGCAACTTGACTGAGAATTAAATTGTCACGAAACATATTATGGTTGTCACCTACACGACACTCGCACCTTGCCGTCTCGACAGACGATAGTTGTGCTTCAAAGAAGGCATGAATATCTCTCCTGCGACAGCGGCCAACCCCCGGCCAACAGCTGTGACAGGCTGGCTAAACCAGGCGTGGGTAGCCGATTCGGCTTCAAACCAATCGGTGAACCAAGGAATGCAAACCCAGCACGTGAAGACAGGATTCGGCAGACTGCACGGAAGAAATCATTGATGATTCAACGGGCAAGACGGCGTTTACCTGTAAAGCGTTGTGGAACGTGATGAGCACGGCAAGGCATGTAAAGCGCCCTGGTCATCAACTGCCCCTGTATTCGTCTCCAGTCGTCTTGACTTGTCTTGCCACTGGATTCAGATGGACTCAGGCGAGAGAGTGAGGTCGACGAATTGCGCAACTCTTCCTCACTATAATCCAGTTCATCGCGCAAGTCATTCTTCATCCAGCGTCATATATCACCTACAAGCCCTGTGGCGATGGGACGAGCGGCGAAGCGGCAGGCGTGGGTACGCAGGCAGTCGTAGTTGCAAACCTGCACATAGGCGGCTCAGGCTATATGGTCGTCTTCTACTGACTGGAGCAGCAGCGGAATTCGGCAGCCCCCTGAGCGACTAACCAGCCCGCTTTAGGAAAGCACTGCTCACCTCCATAGCATGAGGGAGGGGCTAGAAAAGTTCCCTAAACATTGTGTGCTCCATCATTACCTAACCAGCTAGCCGCGGTTGGTGGGTACCCTACACTGCGGTCGACATACAACTAAAGTAAAAACAGGTAAAGCAAAAAAGGCATACCTTGTTCCCTTAACTATCGGAACATGGAATGTACGCGCCCTACTTGATAGAGACGGCGCATCGGGCCCAGAGAGACGAACAGCACTGATTGGGAGAGAGTTGGGCAGGTACAACATCGACATTGCAGTCTTGAGCGAGACACGACTTGCAGAAGAAGGCCAAATCTGTGAAATAGGTGCCCTACACATTCTTCTGGAGTGGAAGGAAAAGCGAGGAAAGACGCCAGTCTGGTGTGGGATTTGCCATTAAGTCGGCCCTGGTTGGTAAACTAGCTGAATTTCCGAAGACTATAAATGACAGGCTTATGCCCAGCCAGCTCCAGGGAATAATAACACCGTGCAGAACATCAAAGTGAATGGTCATAGTCTAAGTGTTGTGGACAAATTCACCTATCTTGGCAGCACTGTGTCACAAGCTGCCACAATTGATGACGAAGTGAATGCAAGGATATCCAAGGCCAGCGCGGCCTTTGGCAGACTTTACAAGAATGTATTGGACAGAAATGGAATAAGCTTGCAAACAAAGCTGAAAGTCTACAAAGCAGTTGTATTTTCCACACTGCTATATGCTTGTGAAACCTAGACTGTTTACCAGCGACACGCTAGGAAATTAAACCATTTCCACACAGTCTGCCTTCGGAAGCTATTGAAGATTAAATGGCAAGACAAAATCCCAGACACTGAAGTCCTTGAAAGAGCGTCCATGCCCAGTATCCACACACTATTAATGAAAAATCCGATTCGTTGGGCTGGTCACTTGACTCGCATGCCAGATCACAGGCTCCCTAAACGATTTTTTTTACGGTGAGCTGCGTTGTGGTAAACGCTCCCAAGGCGGCCAGAGGAAAAGCTTTGAAGACACTCTGAAGGTCTCACTAAAAGCTTTTGGAATTCATGATGACACTTGGGAGACTGCTGCCAAAGACCGAAATTCGTGGCGTAAATCATTACGCAAGGGTGCAGCCACTTGTGAAGCAACCAGGACTGCGAGAGCTGTGAACAAAAGGCTGGACACAAAAACCACTGCAGGAAATCCTCCTCCTGGAACGTCAAGCATTCTTTGCCCACATTGTCAAAGAACATTTCGAACCAACATAGGCCTTATCAGCCATCTTAGAACTCACGGCTCCATACTTTCAACCCCACTGGATGAAATGAATGGTCATTATCATTCTTGATGGACAAACAACAACAAATATCTCTCCTCGGCACAAAGCCTGCGCTCAACTGTAGAGATCACATGTTGCATGGTAGTCACCAAGACAAAAGATATTCCACAATGAAACGTTAAGAGGAGGAAAAGAAACACTTCAAAATTTGTTAACAACTGGTAAAATTAATGAGAAATGAGCCAGGGGAAGGCAAAGAGACAAATACGTAAATGGCTAGGCCACGTGACATAATCGGGACACATCAACAGACTTGATACAAGTCTATAGTCTTGTGAGATGGTGAGCCACGACCGCCACAGCTTATCAGCATAGCACATGATGATGATGAATGAATGAGAAGAGAGGAACCGGAAAACGTCGTAGCGACCTGAAAGATCAGCGGTAAAAGAGGAAGGAGCAAACAGAGAGAAAGAATGTTAAATGGGCTGAGTCGGTATGGAAGAATACTATCACCAGAATGGACCTATAACAACGGGGACCGAGATGTACGAACGTCTTCGCCAGTTTGCAAGGCACAAAGTGATGATGATGATGATGATGATGATGATGATGATGATGATGATGATGATGATGATGATGATGATGATGATGATGATGATTCATCTTCATAACATATTACCGAACAATTTCGTCTACTAATTTGACGTCAGTAATTGCGAAAGTCAAAATTTCTGGTTATTTGATGTTTGCTTTCCCTCCCGTACACATTTTCTTCATAACCTCTTCAGCCAATCACAGTCCATACTCAAGTTTCCAATCTCCGTGCCGTTCTATTTTGTATTTAATAGGCTGTTAACGATCGGGAATCAATAAGCGTCCAAGTCCCCGTCATCGCCAACTGCCGCGGCTGTTCTTATTTTATTTGTACATTAACGCATGCCAAATCCTGTTTAATATCCACGTGAGGGTGCCCGCCCCTGCCATCTAGATGGATCTAGGTTCAAACTCCCGCCCAAAAGGGCTTGTTAAGACCAACAACAAATTCCCAGTACGCCCGTGAGTTGTCCACGAAGGCGGCTCCAGCCTTGGTTGGCAATGAATCCTCTTGAAGGCTTCTTCTTCTTCTTCTTCTTCTTCTTCTTCTTCTTCTTCTTCTTCTTCTTCTTCTTCTTCTGTGTTCATCCAGAATGTTGTTTTAGACGTAATTGCGTTGTGCCTGTTTACAGCAGAGCTGCGATATTTTCACCTTTCGGTCGGATAAATCCGAATTCTTCAGGAATTTGCTGAACGGGTTACCTTCCCGGTTCTGGAAATCTGAGTTTAAGTGCCATGGAATGATAAATCATCTTATTCAAAATTCCCGTAACTGTCACGGGATTATAAATCAAATTACAATTCAAATATCCACATAGTAATTTCCCCCCATACAGTCCCCTTTAATTTGATATACATGTCTGCTACCATATTAACAACTCGTAAGTTATAACTATAACACACCTCTATTTTCCATTTGCCGCCATTCATTTATGTTTGGTCCAAACCTACTTTTTATTTGGCATTCAGTTTAGTTTAGTCGATGGATCAACATCACGGCACATGGGTGTAACTCATAAGTGCTCCGTTCTACTCCTAACTCAAGCCTGAGTCCGGAGAACCTCAGCTCAGTGCACGAACTCCGTAGCACCGGCGAGGATCCTGAAATACTTTGGGTAGATTTTTAACTCGAAATTTTGCCTGGGCAGCGCGTTAGGCCACTCTTTTTCAATTTCAACTGCCAAGGGATTTTTTGCGTGCGCAACAATACACCACTACCCAGAGACCAGGGGAAATTTTGTTACTAGAGTCCACGTGAAAAATCTCGGCCCTCACCGGGGCTTGAATCTGGGACCTCCAGCGCTCAAGCCGGACAGCATACCTCAAGACCACTCAACGCCCTGTTTGGCATTGAATCTGTTAAGTCCGAAGCAGTGGTGTTACTTAAAGTGGCTTGTCAAGGGCTTGCATCTACGGGAATGAAGTTTTTAGTACAGACTTGTCTTCTTATCCGGCGCCACATTACAACCCCCACGAGGACTTGTAACATAGCTCTCCTACCCCTTGCACAAGCTCACACACCAGCACAGCGTACAAGAACTGGAGCTTCACACATGCGGAGATGTACCGTGTTTCTCCGAAAATAAAACCGGGTCTTATATCAATTTTAGCTTTTAAAAACATTTTCGGGGAATGTCTATTTTTTTTTTTTTAAATTAAAAATCCATATTTGTTCATTCTATCTTCTTCTGGAACATCGTCATCTCTCTCCAAATCCCGAAGTCTTGTATTAAATACATCCTGAAAAATTGTGCTAGGGCTTATTTTAGGGGTAGGTCTTAATTTCGGGGAAACACAGCATAACAGGATACAGCAGGTCAAGATTCAACACAGCGCGTACGGACTGGCTGGTATTAGGCCTGGGTTGTTTGTTTCCTCCACGGGTTTTCGATAAATCAGGTGCTGTCTCCACAATGAAGAATGGCTAAAATGAATCCCCACCACTGTCAGTCTCTCGTCCTGACTGTACATTCTGTCAGATTGCTGATCGTCCATCTCTTGGTGTTAGCTTCTCACTTGTATCATTGTCGCTTGCCTTCAATGGTATTTACAAGGGTGTTATGTCCCTTGAAGTGGTCGAAATATTTCACTTGCCTCTCTTTTATTTCTTTCCTCAACTCTCTTTTCATTCCCGTTTTTTGTTTTTCAGAACCTCTGTATTTGATTGTTTTAGTGTCCATGAAATATGACATATTCTTCTTTTTTTATCCACATCTCTAGAGCATCTCAACGGGTTTTAGGTATTTCATTGGTAACAGACTCCAGTCCGATGCCCGGGTAGATGGTTAAGACCTAAGTACTGATAATCTACCACCACCATCATGGGGAACCTACTCTGACTCTTGCATTTTCGTTGCAAGCTCTCGGCATGTATTCATCACAGGGGTGATCATGGTTCGACACTTCAGTAGATTTCAGGGTAGAAGAGGAAAGACTGGACCACGTATAAAATGTCTCGACATTTAATGGTAGAAGAGGAAAGACTGAACGAGATGTAAATGTCTCTTCACATCAGGGTACGGGAAAGACTGAACGAGATGTAAATGTCTCTTCACGTCAGGGTACGGGAAAGACTGAACAAGATGTAAATGTCTCTTCACGTCAGGGTACGGGAAAGACTGAACAAGATGTAAATGTCTCTTCACGTCAGGGTACGGGAAAGACTGAACAAGATGTAAATGTCTCTTCACGTCAGGGTACGGGAAAGACTGAACAAGATGTAAATGTCTCTTCACGTCAGGGTACGGGAAAGACTGAACAAGATGTAAATGTCTCTTCACGTCAGGGTACGGGAAAGACTGAACAAGATGTAAATGTCTCTTCACGTCAGGGTGCGGGAAAGACTGAACGAGATGTAAATGTCTCTTCACGTCAGGGTACGGGAAAGACTGAACAAGATGTAAATGTCTCTTCACGTCAGGGTACGGGAAAGACTGAACAAGATGTAAATGTCTCTTCACATCAGGGTACGGGAAAGACTGAACGAGATGTAAATGTCTCTTCACGTCAGGGTACGGGAAAGACTGAACAAGATGTAAATGTCTCTTCACGTCAGGGTACGGGAAAGACTGAACGAGATGTAAAGTTTCTGTACATCTCACGGTAAAAGAGGAAAGACTGAATACAGAGGAGAGACTGAACAAGGTGTAATACACCTCCCTATCTCAAGGTAGCAGAGGCAACAAACTGAACATTTTAAACGTCTTTAAACCAATGGGTAGAAGAAGAAAGATACGTCACCGCCTATGACTCTACTCGCTATGATAATTCAACCACACATCAACACACAGATTACCAGAAATGATTTGTATAAACACTGGAATAGAATACAAGTCATACATTTTACTTAGTCTAAACTTGCAGGGTCCCAGCTACTGCAGCCACTCTAAATGGAGTTTGGTATACTAAGAGGTAAGGTTCCTCCACGCCATAATAACCCAGTCACCACGTTTGCTAGTATCATTCTGTGTGGCCCACTCTTTCCCAGTATATTTAACTGATTAAGTGCCATGGGATGATTAATCATCTTTAGCGACTTTCAGTATCTGCTATGGCCGAAATGTTGTCACTGCGTTATAATACAACATGTCTGTGTGGGTGAACATCTAGGAAACATTCAGATAGGAAAATGACTGCCGATTCCATCAGAACTGGATGTTTCATGGGGGACTATTGTGTTGACATTCTGGAGCGACATTATGCACAGTGTATCTGTGCGGGCTGTTGTTTGTCGAGACTCCTGTCTTTTCCACTTTTCACATTGGGCAGTGGGGGTGCGTTTTATGTGATATTCACTGGCACAGGAACGGAGCATATTGGGGACGACCCGTTGCTGTGAAGTTGGAACCGCGACTAACTAACTAACTAACTAATGTCTGCTACAATATTAACTTCCTAAGTCATAACTGTGACACACCCTTACTTCCCATTTTTCGCCATTCATATTTGTTTGATTCAGACCTGCGTTTTGCTTGACACTGAATCTGATAACATCATCTTGACCAATGTTCTCCATAATTTCTTTGGCTGCTTTAGATTTCTATGCATATGTAAAGAAGGTAGCTTGTCGCTGTTTTCATTGTTGGCAGTTACCCTATTGGTCGGTGACTGTAGCCATTGTCTCTAGAAAGAAATCCACTGCCTACCGTCGCGAACTGGAGACCATGGGCAACACCTATCTCTCGCCTGCCCTCAAGCTCCATCCGCTACATGGTCTATGGATTCACATTATTCCATTTGGGGGAAAGGGATGGGGGAGCTAAGTGGGTAAGTAACCAAGTTGAATGTCCATCGCTGGTCGATGCCATCAACCCCAATGCCAGGGATTTTCTAGACAAGCTTACGATCAGATCAGTTAAGCCTGCTCCGTGGCGATAGATTTACAGACGCAGTTTGTAATCCCGCATACCCGCGTTCGAAACACAGCTGTGGGCGATTTGGCAACAGACCGCCTTACGTTGGTTTTTTTATGAAATGGTATGGGTGCCGGTCGTTCAGAAAGCAATGGCAAACTACTGAAAGTAAACTTGCCCAGGAATCACGAACAGCCAAAAATGCTGGGGTTGACTGTTAAGTCCTGTAAAGGATATGCAAGAAGGATAGAGTTTGCAATTGCTTTCTGAATGAGAAATCAACGTTAAGTCCAGTTGACCAGTGTGAGGGTGGATCCGCTTCGCCGCCGTCAACCCACAGACGGCCATCTCGACTGCTAAGTAACATGGCATAATGAAAACTAATAGAGAAAATAAAGAAAACAATATACAGGTAGGTCAGTTTTACAGTTATAAGCACTCAGAAGAATATCATAAAAGAGAAAATAGAAAGAGGATAAAGGAGAAAATATGCAAAATAAAAAAGATTAAACAATTAGACATATTTTTTGTGTTACACTCGGCATGTCGTGCCAAGCAGACGCCATCGACGCGGGAAAACCGGCAATTGGCCATCAGTCAGCCAACAAGCCGCGGTTAATTACCGGCCGCTGGCAGCCGCCAATGATTAATTGTTGTTTACACGCGGTGCCATGGTGGCCGTAAGCGAGCATCGTGGCATGTGCTTTTATGTTGTCGGGCAAACAAAAGGCTTTGAAGTCTGCTCGTGCATTATAAATATCCTGCTTACGGACAGGACTGATTCAATTGAAGATTGTATCAAACAGCCTAAGACAAACTGGCCAGAATTCCCGTGGAGATATGAGTCTGACAATAAATAAAATGTGGACAATATTACGGTAAATGTTATCAGTTATAAAATTGAATATGCATGGACGGATAGGACTGAGCTATAAAGAAGATTCCAGCGAATTGTTCTTCTGTGTGAAGTCACTATCATTTTTTTTTTGCAGAATATCGGCAATCCCAGCTGTTCACTCTTGTATCATCTACTGCCTTGCGGTGTAGGACAGGGAGGCCGACTTAAAGAAATGGGGGATTGGGTCTGTTTCGGTAGGCAAGCAAGTACACCTAATACCAGCGTGGTCGTGAGCTCTCCAAGCAGTAAGTGCAAGTTCTGGGCGCTGACTGTTTACCATCATCGTGGGGGAGTTGTCCTATAGACTTGTGTCTGTCCTGGACGTCCAAAAGAAGAGTGTCTGCTCAGGATGCCCCATAGATTAGGGTATGCTTAGAATACCAACAGACTAGTGTCTACCCAGAATGTCCCACAGATTAGTGTCTGCCCAACCAAAAGAAAAAGAATGACCAAATCAGTCAGAAAGCCACCTAAACCTGCTCAAGATGACTATCACATTATGGACAGACCAGAACAAGTCATTAATTATTCTGCGCCTTAGAACAGGACACAATAGATTACGCAACCACATGTACACAAAATTCAAGATTGGTGAAACAGCCATGTGCACATGTGGATTGACGTCGCAGATAGCAGAGCACATACTCCAAGACTGCCCAAAATATAACATATCTAGGCAAACCTTCTGGCCTAGAGAGATGACAGTGGAAGATAAACTCTACGGACCGCTGTGTGAACTAAAAAAGACAGTTAAATTCATACAAGAGACAACATAGCAGTAATAGACATATTTCAAGCGAACGAAAGAAGAAGAAGAAGTGTCTGCTCAGCATAAGTCTCTGTCCACGATGTCTCACAGACTACATCTGTCCACGATGTCCCACAGATTAGTGTATGCCCAAGATGTACCACAAATTAACGTGTGTCCACGATGTCCCACAGATTAGTGTCTGCCTAAGATGTACCACAAATTAGCGTGTGTCCACGATGTCCCACAGATTAGTGTTTGCCCAAGATGTACCACAAATTAGCGTGTGTCCACGATGTCCCACATATTAGTGTTTGCCCAAGATGTACCACAATTTAGCGTGTGTCCACGATGTCCCACATATTAGTGTTTGCCCAAGATGTACCACAATTTAGCGTGTGTCCACGATGTCCCACATATTAGTGTTTGCCCAAGATGTACCACAATTTAGCGTGTGTCCACGATGTCCCACATATTAGTGTTTGCCCAAGATGTACCACAAATTAGCGTGTGTCCACGATGTCCCACATATTAGTGTTTGCCCAAGATGTACCACAAATTAGCGTGTGTCCACGATGTCCCACATATTAGTGTTTGCCCAAGATGTACCACATATTAGTGTCTGCCCAATATGTACCACAAATTAGCGTCCCACAGATTAGTGTCTGCCCAAGATGTAGTACAAATTAGCGTGTGTCCACGATATCCCACAGACTAGCGTCTGCCCAGGATGTCCCATGTGGAGGTGAGAAACATCTTGGTTAGCTGCCCGACCCTGGCACAGTAGCGCCTCCAAAACCCAAATCAAGAATTGAGAAAACAAATATATGTGGCTAGATGAGGATATACAAACAACATGTCCAATAAATTCCTTGTTTTATAGTTCTTCGTTTCTCTTTAGACGTAGTTTGTCTCTCTCTAAATCAGAGGTTAACATATCCAACTTTGGCATGCATTTGTCTAAGGTAAGCTTCATATAGACAGATTTCAGCCAAAGTAACCGAATCTGAACGTGGGAAGTTTTTTTTTTTTTAAATTTTACTTACAGCCTCACAATGTACTCTTTGAGATTCCCAACTGCCGTGGGATTTTTAATGTATGTATCTTAAACATGGGACCTACTTTTCGCTCGTGTCCGAGGCAGCTACATAATTCGATCCCATTGTCCAAAACCTGGAGAAATGTGATCTCATTAGAATTCAATGGTTTTTGTCAAAATTACCAGTCCTTTGCTGAGGTGAGTCAGGTAACTGTTGAACTAGTGGCAGACACTTTAGCTGCCTGAAGAAACAAAGAGACATGAAAGGGTAGAGATGAGAGGTTCTGTGCCATAGGCAGACACTTTAGCTGCCTGAAGAAACAAAGAGACATGAAAGGGTAGAGATGAGGGGTTCTGTGTCAGAGGCAGACACTTTAGCTGCCTGAATAAACAAAGAGACATGAAAGGGTAGATATGAGGGGTTCTGTGTCAGAGGCAGACACTTTAGCTGCCTGAAGAAGCAAAGAGACATGAAAGGGTAGATATGAGGGGTTCTGTGTCAGAGGCAGACACTTTAGCTGCCTGAATAAACAAAGAGACATGAAAGGGTAGATATGAGGGGTTCTGTGTCAGAGGCAGACACTTTAGCTGCCTGAAGAAGCAAAGAGACATGAAAGGGTATATATGAGGGGTTCTGTGTCAGAGGCAGACACTTTAGCTGCCTGAATAAACAAAGAGACATGAAAGGGTAGAGATGAGGGGTTCTGTGTCAGAGGCAGACACTTTAGCTGCCTGAAGAAGCAAAGAGACATAATAGGGTAGAGATGAGGGGTTCTGTGTCAGAGGAAGACACTTTAGCTGCCTGAATAAACAAAGAGACATAATAGGGTAGAGATGAGGGGTTCTGTGTCAGAGGAAGACACTTTAGCTGCCTGAAGAAACAAAGAGACATAATAGGGTAGAGATGAGGGGTTCTGTGTCTGAGGAAGACACTTTAGCTGCCTGAATAAACAAAGAGACATGAAAGGGTAGAGATGAGGGGTTCTGTGTCAGAGGCAGACACTTTAGTTACATGAAGAGATAAGAGTGAGTAGATGAGGGAAAATGAGAACTTTACAAAATTGAAAATACCAGTGACTAAATTAAATACATGCTATGTGTATTGTTTCTGTAAAACCAGCTATCATTTGCGCTAATCAGCCTGTAGGCATAGATAAACTTGAACTGTTAACAGTGTATGGGGAATCTAGCTTCTTTATTTGTTAAAGAAACCTTAAATGTTGAAACCATCATTACAAACAAACAGCTGTCAATGGCAGTGTGAGAGAGAAAACAAAAGCATTAAAATGATGTATAGAGCCTGTACATGTGTGTGTAAGTGAGGCATGCACAATAAATACACAAGCTGAACAGCATCTGACGGCAGCAGGGATGTCTTTTCTAGGGAAACTGCAAACAATGCAATGGATGGATGGAAGAAGTTGCTGTACTTCCAAAAGCAGATTGGAAACCATAAAGTGACTAGAGAAATCGGATGTAGACAGTCGCAATTTGTATCTGAACTTGCCCTCCAGTAACAGACCTCCATGTCACATACTGTAACCAGGTCAATAATCTTTCTTTTTCCCTCTATTCCCCCACTGGGGTTATTCCCTCAACCAACTCCCTCCAAACCCTCCCTATATTTAGCTATGCCATGTAGCCCTGTTCATGTTCTCCTAGTATTGTTCGTTTCTGCTTCTACTTCTCTTCTCCATGAGTTTAAGGTCTTCCTCCATTGATGCTGCCCTGTGGGTTTCAGACTAAGGCTTTTCTAGTTAATTATATGATTATCAAGTTTTCTCAATGGATGGCCTTTCTAGCGCCAGCATATTTTCTTGACATCATAGTTCATTATTTGGCGGCAGACCACATTGCACTGGTTTTTTATGACAATGATATGAGTGCCAGTCGTTCAGAAAGCAATGGCAAACTACTGAACGTACACTTGCCAAGAGATCATAAACAACCAAAAAATGCTAGAGCTGACTGCTTCGTCCTGTAAAGGATATGAAACTAACTTTTACGAGGGTGAGTCAATAAGTATGTCACACAGTTCTGTGGGATGGCAGGTGCAGGAAGTTGGTGTTCTCTACAGGTGTCATTAGGTGACAGCAACATCAAACTTTATATCACTGTTTGTCAGGTGGCGCATGTGTCTCATGCACATGCGCAGCACATAAACAAAATGGCGACTGTACCTACGGAGTGTACAACCAAAGAGCAACATGCTGTTGTGCGTTTTTTGTGGGGAAAAGGACTGCCTGCCAAGGACATTCATAAGGAAATGCTTCCTGTTTATGCTGACAATTGTGTCAAGTTTTAGTCAGATATGACTGAGCTACCATATAAAAGTATTGGTACTACCTGCTTTCTGTTAGCGCCGAACATTGGGCGGCGCTTACCAAACCCAACACCCCACATTGTGCCAACGGCTTCGGGTGGAAGAGCGCAATTGGGAGGGCACAAGCCTTACCCTGGTGCGAGGAAATGGAACCTAAAGACAAAGTGTCATGGCAGGGCAGACCAGGCCCTAAGCCTTGGTTGGCGGCTGGTCTAGAATCGAAGCTCCGACAGGCGGACAATTAGAGCTTTGCTTTGCTGATCCGGCAGCTTCTGCAGCTTGTCTTGTTCCAGATGTAGAGGTGTTACCTTTCCTCTGGAGTGAACTAGGCAGTCCGAGAGAGGGATCATGCTGCATGGGCAACACATGATCTCTATATTTTAGCCCAGGCTTTGTGCTATGGAGAGGCAATAACGCCATCCCTTACAAACTATCGTCTGTCAAGACGGCAAGGTGCCAATGACAATGATGCTGACAAATGTTTGTCCTGTAAAGCGGTGCATAGCTGGGTAGAAAAATTTTCTCAAGGACGCTCTACAATTGTTGATGAAATCCAATCTGGTCGTCCTGATGAGATTGCAACAGAAGCATGTGTGCAGTGGGTAGATGATTTGAGGTAACAGGCGAGTAACGATAGACTCTGTATCACCTGCAATAGGGTGCTCACATGGTTCAGCATACAGCATAATGAAATTCGAAGAAAACGTCCAGGACTGCTGACTAGAGGAGTGTTGCTTCTTCATGACAATGCCAGACCACATACGGCTCGATTAACTCAGGAGAAAATTAACCAACTAAGGTGGGAAGTTCTGGAACATCCACCTTACAGCCCCGACTTAGCCCCTAGCGATTTCCACCTTTTTGGTCCACTGAAAACCCACCTTGGCGGGAGACATTTCGCGAATGACACCGAAGTTGAATGTGAAGTGAAAATGTGGTTTAGAAAACAGAGCACGCAGTTCTATGCAGCCGGTTTGGGAGGACTGATAAAACGATGGGATAAGTGCATCAATGTTGGTGGAAATTATGTTGAGAAATAAAGGGACAATGTATGTATAAAAATAAACTGGTTTCAAGTTGTTATCATATTTAGTTATTTTTCTACAGCCATTTGTGACTTACTTATTGACTTCACCTCGTAACATGGTTCACTGGTATTTGTCTAGTTCTCTCCAAGAGCTCCACATTGGTGATTCTGTGTTACCATTTAATTCCTTCTATTTTGTGTAAGCACCGATTAGTAAAATGTTTGTAGTTTATTTGTAATTGTTTTCATTGTTGTCCATGTTCTGATCCATACAGCTGTACTGAGTGAACGTTAGAACTGACAATTCTATGTTTTGTGCTAAGTTTTATTTCTTTTGACTTCCACAAATTTCCTAGTGTTATAAAAGCTGCTGCATATTCACTGACAACATTATGTGGTTATTTACATGCTATTAAAAACAATAGTTCATGTGAAAAATACCCATTGATTGCTTGCAGAATGAAAGCTGTGATATTGTCATTCTCTGTTTTACTTGTTAGATGCACTACCACTTATCTCCATAAGTTAGTATTTGTTGTACTAAAGCATGAAGGTGGAGTTCACATTTTTCATATTGCAGAGAGTTTATAGGCTTTAACCTGGTCATGTCCTGAAATGGACTTAAAATCTCCCCAGCTCTCACAAGGACTTAACCTTCTCAGCCATAATAGAGGTTTAACCTCCCCAGATCTCACGAGAACTTAACCTTAGAAATAATAGAGATTTAACCTCCCCAATCATAACAATTATTTAACCTCCTTAGCTCTAAAAAGTATTTAACCTTCCCAGTCCTAAAACGGATTTAACATTCCCAGCCATAATAAAGATTTAACCTCCATATTCACAAAACTGATACACCAGCCATAAAAATATGATTTAACCTTCTCTGCCATAAAAATGATTTCAGCTTCTGAACACTAAAATGGATTTAATCTTGAAATTAACCTACCCATGAAAGTTACTGTCAGAACAGAACAAATAGCTTTAACTGCCAGCCATCATAATGAACCACAGTTCACACAGTCTCAGTAATTAATTAGATCCAACTGACCACAACTCTTTGAAAGTACCCACCAGATGAGCAATTGATTCAATGAGATAGACCAGAGGCATCCATATGACAAATGTGACAGTTCAGAAGACCACATGATGACAAAATGTACAGATAACATTTAAGTTAACCTTAATTACACATTGTTTTACGGTGAGTTGTGTTGTGGTAAATGCTCCCAAGGGGGCCAGAGAAAACACTTTAAAGACATTCAAAACAATGTTTTCCCGTAGTGAATTTGAATAACGAAGACACAAACAATAGATTGCACGATTTATTGCCTGGCATATTTCGCTGCATCTCGTCAGGTACATACTGCAGAATTCACACAACATAAAGTAAATTAACTAGATAAATCCTTCAAGCTGAAATATACACATGTTCACACAGTAATGTCAATTGTCTACCATGGTAATTTTAAGCTGACTAACATGTCTTTCTGTTTGCACAAATCTGGCTTGTGTTGATTGATCATTATTGCTTCTGCAAACTTTAACAAGCGAGTATTTTGTGTGTTAAACAACACGCGAAAGGCAATGTCTCTGTCAATCACATGGCTGCTTTCGAGAATGTGCCTAGCAATTGATGACGCGGGAAGCTTCCGCACTCTGAAAATGTCACTCAAAGCTTTAGGAGTGCATCATAACACATAAAGACTACTGCCACAGACCAAAATTCATGGCATGCATCATTATGCAAGGGTGTAGTCACTTGCAAAGCAAACAGGACTGGAAGGGCTGTGAAAAAAGGAGATCCTTCTCTGTCTATATTGTCAAAGAACATTTCGAGCCAAAATAGGCCTTACCAGCCATCTTAGAATTCATGGCTCAAAACTTTCAAGCCTCACTGGATGAAATGAATGGTCATCATCATACTTGATGGATAAACACCAATTACGAAGGCAATGACTAGGTGAAGGTATTGATACTAGACTTGGCAGCAAGTATAATAAAAAGGAGGGGTGAGTGTCACAGCTCATGTAATGTATTATTAGTGTTACTGTATTGTCAGTATATTTGTAAAAAAGACCAGACCATTAAGAGTTAAAAGGACTAGTCATCAGACTATAAGTGAGCGATGTGTTATATTAATGTTGATCAATGCAATTTCCACATGGAATTGTGGTCAGACAGATAAGAGGTAAGAGCCGTCGCAGGTCCAACAAGCTTGTTTAAATGACTAAAGTTGGAATGATAGATTGAGGGTTTTTTAAAATGCTTAGAGTTTGGTTTGAGAAGAGAACAGACGTATGCTTGTGTGTGTGTATGATACAACACCGCATTTATTTCAACACTGAAAAAAAAGAGGAAGACAACCAGAGCCCTCATCTCACCAATATTTTTAGTGACAAATACCAGTTTCCAAGACGCATCACAAGAAGTCCATGACAATAAAGACCACAGACTGTGGAAAAGGAACACAATTTCCACCACTAGTGACGAGCCTTATTTTCTTTTGTCATTTAGTAAGGCATGCCCTGAACTGGCATTCCCATGATGTCTATCAATCGAATCAGGTGCCATCTCCATTATGAAGGTTAGATGCAATAGACTCCAACACTATCTGCCTCTCGCTTTGATTGTACATTTTGTCAGACTGTTGTTCGTCCATCTCTTGATGTTATCTTCCCACTTGTATCATTGTCTACCTCTTGCTCGCTTGCCTTCAACCGTACCATCCAGTATGGTTTTTATAAAAAGTTTCAATTTCTGTTTAACATGGCCAAAATATTTCACTTGCCTCTTTTTTATTTCTTTCATCAACTCTCTTTTCATTCCCAGTTTTTCAAGAACCTCTGTATTTGATTGTTATTGTTTCCATGAAATACGACCTATTATCCTGTTTATCCACATCTTCAGAGCCTCTATTTGACTTTCTAATTGCTTGTTCATTGTCCAGGCTTATCAAGATGTAGAAGTGGTCTGATGAGTGTCAGTGGCTTTGGTATTGCACAGTTTCTAGGCACTGCATCACTGGGGAATCTATAAACTGAGTTCCTCTTCCAGTTTGGGTCAGACCCATGGTGGACATTTATCCCTGCTGCATGATGTGAAAAGAAGTCTCGCATGAGGCTCCAAAAAAAAACCTATTGGGGAACCTGTTAAAGCCACTAAGACAGATTATAAATATACACACAAGTATCGTTTTGTGTCCATAGTAGTAGAAGAAAACAGCATCTTTCAGCTGATTGTTGATTTCTTAGCAAGATTACGCTCAGTAGTTTGCCATTGTTTCTGAGCGGCCGGCTCACTTATCCCGTAAGTTACCAACGCGGCGAGAACCGCTTCCAATTCTCGTGCGCTGCGTTACCCTGCGTGGATAAACGGGATTGTGGAGAAAGTCGTTTAACCCCTAGGCCAGGAAGACTGACAGAATGCACCAGACAAGATAAAAATTGAAAGCTATATTTATCGACCGGGATTTGAACTTGTCACCTCCAAATGACAACAGTGTCTTGCTGCAGGAACAAGTGTACTTCAACTAGACACCCCATGTAACTATACTTTCAATTTTTATGTTGTCAAACATGTCCTCTAATCCCTACTTCTTTCTCTACTTCTATGAGTATATCAAACAATACACTTGTGTATTTATGTACTATCCACAAACACCAACCAGGATAATTCTAACACTGCGACTGTTTCATTTTGCTGCAAGCTAGTACTGGCAGCAAAGGTATAATGGAGCTCCTATTGGTGTTGAGAGAAGTTCTCGGGATATTTCTGATAAAAACTGGTTTATTTATCATTACTCAGCATCATCATCATCAAGTGTTCTGCAAGCTGGCATATGCGTTCATGTCTCTCCACAGATTATGGTTCTTGGTGTTCTAGGTCAACTCTGCTGCTGATATTCCTCCATGTCACTGTCCATTCAGCATCATTTCTCTTGGTCAGCCATCATGTCATTATTCAGTTAATTTAATTAGATTATCAATACAGATGGCAGAATATTGCCTTGGTAAGTGAAACTCTGAATAATTCCTCTCCTTTCCTTCTTAGGAACAACCTTTAAGTCATTACTGTTGGAGGTCATCTTGGCTGAATGGATAAGAATGCTGATTCTTAAACATCTGGTGTGCTGATGCCGAGGTAGCGGGTTCAACCCCTACATCGGTCAGTTGGACTAAAATGTTGACTTCTCGTCATTGACATGGGGTCGTAAATTACAAGTACCTCTGAAGTCGGAATGGTGAGGGATACTGGTAATAGGGAAAGCTAATCCATACACAAAGAAATCAGTCCTGTTTAGTAGAAGTAGTAGCACATTTATGGAGTACGCCTGAATTCAAAACAAGACACCGCAAAAAAAAAAAAGAGTAATCCATTACTGTGTCACAAACCTACTTTCCCTTTTCTGCCATCCATTTTTGTTTGGTCCAAATCTACTTTTTTGTTTGGCACAGAATCAGTTAAAAATCTTACCTCTTGTGTGGACAGTACTAGAACAATACCAAATACAAATAAGTCTGAAAGCATTTACTTTGCTAAATAATGCATTACCAATGCTACTTTGTAACTTTTTACATATCTATTAGTTATTGAGCAAATCAAGTCAAAGCCATTTACAAAGAAAATAAATTATCATGGTTTTTGTCAAAGTGCTTTATCAGTAAAAAAAACCTTTAGGCAGTTCAGCAATTATAACTTGTTAAGAACTCAGCCACAAGGATGATCCTAGTCTCCAAAAGGCACCCAAATGATAACCATTCTAATATTGATGCTTCACAGGCTTATTCATCATCATCATCATCATGGCGCGTCCTGTCAACTGGCACAGGCATTCATATCTCTCCACAGATCTCAGTCCTTGGTTTTCTGGATCACCTTTGTTGATGTTGCTGAGTGGTCTCGAGGTATGTTGTCCGCCTTGAGTGCTGGAGGTCCTGGGTTCAAGCCCCGGTGAGGGCCGGGATTTTTCACGTGGACTTCTAGTAACAAAAATTTCCCCTGGTCTCTGGGAAGTGAGATCGGACGCCCGTGTGTATTGTTGCGCACGTAAAAAATCCCTTGGCAGTTAGAAATCGAAAAAGAGTAGCCTAACGGCACTGCCAAGGCAAAATTCCCAGTTAAAAATCTACCCAAAGTATTTTCAGGATCCTTGTCGGTGCTACGGAGTTCGTGCACTGAGCTGAGATTCTCCAGACTCAGGCTTGAGTTAGGAGTAGAACGGAGCACTTATGGGCTTATGATCCGTCGACTAAACTAAACTGTTGATGTTTCTCCATGCCACTATCTTAGTACATCCAGCTTCATTTCTGTTGATCAGCTTCTTCCTCTTTTCCCACTGATATTTCCAGGTGTCATAATGTTCTCCAATGCCTCTCTTCTCATCACACAACCAAAGAATGCCATTTGTCTCTTTCTTGTAGTTATATATAATGTTCTAGTTTCATTAGCTTCTTCCAGGCGGTTGTTGTTAGATTTCTAATTTTTTAGCAATTAGAAAACAAAACAAACACAATCTTATCTTACCTGTTGGCACTGCTATGGCCACTTTGACAGTGAAAACCACATTATGTTCATCTGTTTCTGAGGGTGTTACCTCAGAAATATAATTACTCTCCGTATGTGCCCGACTCTCTTGAGAATGTTCATCATCTTTTATTGATTTTCTTATACTGGTGATATCATCTTTCCCTCCATCATCCATTCCTGGTTGCTGCTCCTCTTTCTTTTAAAGTATGAAAGTTATAGCGAGAAAGCATTATACTCATCCACTTTTTGCCATCTTTATCTGCAAAAAAAGAAAATTATCTAATTCAGTGATGAGTAAAAAAAATATGATAATTTCATGGCAGATGTCATAACATAGTTGCTGAGTTGAGTAGATTGAAGACCCCTGAAAGACTGAGCTCTAATTCTTGAGACCTGTGTGTTGACATTCCGGCCGTCTAAATTCTGAAAGGCTTGAATCGCTAGCCAGAATGGGAACTGGCCGATGGAAAGGTGGCACCAGGACAAGGTATTTTAATGTCTTTGTCCATGTAAATCTTGTGTAAGTTCTAGTCTTATGACCTCAGCAGTCTACAGGATTGATAAATGCTAAGGTTGTCTCTTTCTTTCTCTCTCTCTCTCTCACACACACCTTTATACAAAGTGGCCATCTTATCTCAATCTCTGCCAAGCGACTCATCATGCACTCAATGGTTACTTTCATACATGGCATGCTTTTCTCAACCCCAGTAACATATAATTGTTACAATCACTGCTTTCTCAATTATTCTTGAGGATGTTGATAATTATCATGATGCTGTCATTTGTTGTTGTTGTTAATGATGCTGTTGTAGGTATGCTGACAATTACACTATCCATCACCCACAGGGGAGCTGGCATAATGATTAATGTGCTTGCCTGCCAAGACAGTGATCCAGGTTGAATACCTAGCAGAGGCAGGATTATTTTTCTGACTAGTACAGTTTTGGGGTCGATCCAGTCTCATAACAATGACTACCATACAGTTTTGTGAATTTTCTGAGAACTGACTGAGAAGGAGATGTAATGAGGAAGGGAAATGGCCACCACAACTCATATGCTAAACCTAGAATGTGAGATGGCTATCGCTTCACAACCCAAAGGCACTGTCTGCTATGGGACTACCCTTACATTCACAGCAATGTATTGGTTGCAACTAAGTGATGTTGTAATTGTCAACTGATGATGAAGGCTGATCATTTGATGTCTGTGGTACTGATGATGAGACTGAAAGGTGTTTATGATGATGAATGACATCCAAGTATTTTAATTAATTTCCATGAGTAATTCAAGAAATCATGCATTATTACTATGCTAATTGGCCTGAAAAATCAAGATGTTAATATGCATACATTTAACAAAATAAGCAAGTCATTTTTCCAGCTTTTGAGTACTTGAACTACTTGACTTCTTGAACAAGTAATAATTTATATATATATATATCATGTGCCATGCCGGAAAGCGTGGGCGGTCATGACTCGCCATTTCACTCGATCACCAGAGTCGTGGATCAGCTCAGTGTTCCTGTCTCGTCCATGCCATATGGCCAAGCCATCCAGGTATTTTCCTCTCGGTCTTCCTCTTGGTCTGTTCCCTTCGATCTTGCCAGTTGTCACTAAGTTCTCCAATCCATTTCTTCTCATAACATGTCAAAAAAATTTTGACTGTCTACGTCTACTTTCTCTAATACATTTACAAGTTTCATTTGTCTCCTGTAGTACTTGGTCATTGATTTTTCTATCTGTCCATGGTATTCTTTGCATTTTCCTCAGAAACCACATTTCTGCAGCCATCAGATGTTTTCCAGCTTGACTGCACATTGTCCAAGTTTCACATCCATATAAAAGAACAGGCTCTATGTATCCCCTCAACACTCTTTTTCTCGTTTCAATTGACATCTTTTTATTGGTCAGAATGTTTTTCATCTTGTTAAAGGCTACTTTCGTCATGGCGATTCTAGTTCTTATCTCTTCAAGGCATCTCCCATCATATGTTATAACTGTTCCAAGATAATTGTATCAATTCACTTGTTGAAGAATATTCCCATTTATTTGTATATTACATTGTGGTACTTCGTTCTTCCTAGTGACAACCATAACCTGTGTCTTTTTACAATTTAATTCTAACCCCAGCTGCTCACTGTGTACAACAACCACATCTACTAATTGTTGGAGATCCTGCACATTGTCTACAATCAATACAGTATCATCTGCATATCTAATGTTATTGATGTTTCATCCTCCAATGCTGATTCCATTTATATCTTCTACATTTCTGAAAATATTTTCACTGTATAGGGAAAAAAGATCTGGAGACATTACACATCCCTGCCTAACACCTCTCTTAATAATAGGTTGATATTGTCCCACTTCATTATCAATCCTTATGGCAGCTTGTTGTTGTTTCCAATATATGTTTTTTATAAGTCTAATGTCTTTCCCATCAATTTGTAGATCTGCAAGCATATAATAATATACCATGTTGACATGTTTGTCTAACTCTTTCAAAAGCCTTTGTGTAGTCAATCAATCAATCAATATATAATAATTATATATATATATATATATTACTAACTAATATTGATTATTTAAGTTATTTACATACATTTCTGGTATGAGTGGTAAATATCAGAAACTAAAACTAAACTAAAAACTAAAGTACCATGAAAACTGAAAACTTTGAAAACAACTTTATGAGTTTAACAAAACGACCAGGCTTAGCCTAGTGTACTGATCAATGCCAGTAACTAAACTGGCTCGAATTATTAGAAGTTATAGCACAAGAGAAGAACATTTGTCGACTTGACTTACTTTTTTGCGTAGAACTGCATCACAGGTTATGTAGCAAGTCATCGCAGACTAAACAAAAATAACCACAAGACGAAACTAAGTTTCTCAAGTCTGCTCAACTTCCTTCAGCCAGCCACAGCTAGCAGGCGATTGAACTCGGAAAAATAGATCCTTGATTACAGACAATAATACACTAAAATATAGGCAATACTGTTAAATATTTACAAGGAAATGTTTGAAAAATTTTATGTTTAAGGTATTTATAGTATTAATATTATTTTCTTTCTTTTTATAATAAATTTAATAAAGCTCTGTGCGGAGTAGTTTTGGTTGTTGCTACAACAGCAGCGGGGTGTATAATAACCCTGAGATGTGGGGAAACCAAGGCAACGAAGGTGTCAGATTCTTCTTCTTATAGCCTTGCTGTGTGGCGTTGGTGACCATGTTAGTTAGTTTTAGTTAGTTATTTAGTTAATTAGTTATTTAGTTAGTTAGTTAGTTAGTCGACAGATCATCCTCATTGCACATCGAACCATTCAGTCCATAAGTGCTCAGATCCCCTCCTCAGCAAATTCCGCAGCGTGTAGCGGCTAACGACACCAGTTCTGTTTATATTATAATATTATTATTATCAATCTTCTTTGGCTTCCTGCGTAGTGTTCTTGTTTGGCCAAACCTTATCTCTTTTAACTTACTGTTCTCGCATCCTGCTCATGGTTGTAGATTCGCAGTCTTGGTTCTTGCGAACGACTTACTTCTCGTAGAGCATTCAAAATGTCAGCCTGGTCGATGGCTCGTCCGCCCACCACAATAGCCTTACCTGCGAGCTTGTCAGCCCGCTCATTTCCCTGTACACCCGCATGCCCTGGCACGAAAATGAAACTAATATTTGCCAGTCGAAACCACCCCAGAGACACCAACCACTCCCTTCAGATCCACCCCATCTCTATCTCCTTGAGCATGCTCATTGAGTCACTAAGGAAACATGCCCTAGTCAATATCTGTGTCTCGACCCATGGTGACCATGTCTGTCCACAACCTTCTGTCTCTTGTGCTGCCAATCATTTCTGATATCTACATTCCTTCATAGCCGGCTCCATGGCGGAGGTGTTGCGAACGCAGTTCGTAGACCCGCATACCGCGTTCGAAACACAGCTGCCGGCGATTTGGCAGCAGACCGCCTTGCGTTGGGTTTTTATAAAATGGTATGGGTGCTGGTCGTTTTGGAATGTAAATGAACAAATTAAGAAGAATTTAGAAGCAACAGACATGTGGTTCCTGAGACGAATGTTGCGAATTCCTAGGACTGCCAGAGTAACTAACAACGACTGCCAGAAACAGGCTAATGAAACTAGAACATTATATACAACAATAAGACAGAGACAAACATCTTTCTTCGGTCAAATGTTGAGAAGGGAGGCATTGGAGAGCATCGTGACAACTGAAAAGATCGAGGGGAAGAGAAGCAGAGGCAGACAAAGAGAAATGATAGGAATACCAGCAGCAGAGTTTATCAAGAAAACAAAAGACCGAGATCTGTGGAGAGCCACGAAATCCTTACGCCAGCTGGCAGGGCACATGATGATGATGATGATAATGGTGGTGATAGTCGTTCAGAAATCAATGGCAAATTACAAAACGTAGGCTTGCCCAAAAATGCTTGTGTTGACTGCTATGTCCTGTAAAGGATATGCAACTAACTTAGCTTATATCCCCCCATGCCATGATGGCAAAGTTCAAAATGCCAAGCATCTTCTTTTTTTTTTCTTTTTTGTCTCCCCCTGCTTCTTCTCCTCACCCCCCCCCCCCCCCCTTTTCCTCCAACATTCCCTTCCTGTTGTGAGGACATATTTCAGCATTCCAGTTCTCATGCCATGCTCAAAGAACTTTCTTCTTCTGAGGAGAGTAACCAATTCTCTGTCTTAGTTAACTTTCAATATTTTCATATTCTGATGAAGTGGAAAATACTATTAATATAAATTATTATAAACGGTATAATATGAAATGTAAGGACCAGCCATTTTGTAGACTGGGTGCAAGAAGGAATAGGTAGGCGGTCATGCTTTCCTTCTGTAGCGAATGACGATAGCTGACAAAGGACCCTTGTTCGGCCGCTCACATGCCACTGTCAGTGCAAAGTCATGACCGCTACATAAGAGAACCCTCTAATGGATAAATATCATCATCATCACCCAGTGCCTTGCCGGATGGCGTGGGCGTTCATGCCTCTCCACAAATCGTTCTCTCCGACAGGAAAGTATAATTATGGTGCAGAAATCCAGGCAATCAAGATAGCAATAGAGAAATTACTGAATACCAGCCATGGTACACAACCTGTGGTGCTATTGACAGATGCAAAATCAGTACTCGAGGCGCTCCTGTCCTGGAAATTGCCAGTACTACGGATACTATTTTCTGAACTTGGCAGCCGGTTGAGGTCACCATACAGTGGATACCATCTCACTGTAAAATACCCGGAAACGACAGAGTAGATCGATTAGCTAAGGAGGAGCAATAGAAGAAACACCTAATGTGACCGTTACTGCTTTAATTCCTCTCTTCCATGAATTGGGCATTTAGCTTTTGCCACTGGTCGCTCCCCACACAAACCAGGGACGGACAGTCTGCGGACGACATCCACTCATCAAGCTTTCGTTTCGGACTACCACGTGATGGATTCGCTAGCCAAGCGTTCCATTTCGTGTTTTTGAGCCGTTTTCCACCTTTGACTATGCTCACTCAATGAGTATAGATACAGACTTTCATCGTAACCGCTCCGTGCGACTGAACCGCTTTTCCACCTTAAGTACTGCTCACGAGGTAGGCTACTTGTGCTGCCGGCTCATCACCTTACCTCCATGCATCAGAGAGGGAGAAAGGCCAGGCTCTCCTATCCGGGGATTCCTCATATCCCCCAGCTGAGAGCCTTCGAACAAGTATCTGAACTAAGCATTAGCGTGCCCAAGCATCTCACCTCAATTTTTTGGTAGGAGAGTATCGGCCCGGCTCTCACATCCGAGGGTTTATGGCTTAGGGGTGGTCAGCCATATCTCTCTGCTGAGAGCCTTAGAGTATGTGTCCGGACCAAGAATTTCTGCGTCCTTGCGCCTGATTTGAACTTTTGACTGCTATCCTCAGTCTACCTGCAGAGCAGCAGGTTGTGTCTCTCTTAGTCTGGTCCCTAACCCAAGTCCTGTCTGACACGTAGTTGTGCGTCCATCGGAATAGCTCTTGGGGTCATTGGGACACGCAAGGTCCCCCCCCCCCCCACACACACACCGCGGCAATGTGGAGTCACATCTGAGGGGGGGGGGGGGGAGGGTGTTGGTTATTTGGTAGTGGATCTTTACTTTCTGAATCCTGCTTATTGTAAAGATGGTTTTCTTCCAGATTCCACATTAGCCAGCTCTTGATAATGCATTCCATTAATGTTTCCACACAACTTAGTAAACTGATAGGTCGATAGACATTTGGTTATGCCAGGTCGTTATCTTGATTATGTAATGATGTTTGTATAGCTTCCTTCAATGCCCATGAGACTATTCCTCTCCTACGTTTGCTATTTAAAACTGCTAGTAGTTTCTTATGTGTCTTAGTACACAAGCTTGTTAGCATTTCATTTATAATTCCATCCTTGTGATTTCTTCTTGTTGGATTACTTATTTCTTGCTCGGCCTATTCCATGGTTACATTTGCCATCGTGGCGGATGACTGTGATGGTCCCAAGTGACAGTCACCTCAACTTGAACAGCGGGGTCCCTTCACGCCTATGACCGCAACCCTCTCTAAGACGACTCAACTACACACATAAGAAGACCCGGGTTGACAGTTGACAGAGTCATCATCATCAAGTGCCGTGCCGGCTGGCGTAGGCGTTCATGGCTCTCCATAGATCTCGGTCTTTGGTTTTCTGGATCAACTCTGCTGCTGATATTCCTCCATGCCACCGTCTCAATCCATCCAGCATCACTTCTCTTGGTCTACCTCTGCCTCACTTCCCCTCGATCTTTCCAGTTGTTACGATGTTCTCCAATGCCTCTCTTCTCATCACATGACCGAGGAAAGCTGTTTGTCTCTGTCTTATTGTTGTATATAATGTTCTAGTTTCATTAGCCTGTTTCAGGCAGTCGTCGTTAGTTACTCTGGTAGTCCAAGGAATTCGCAACATTCGTCTCAGGAACCACATCTCTGTTGCTTCTAATTTCTTCTTAATTTGTTCATTTACATTCCAAGATTCACTGCCATACAGCAAAACTGGTTCTACATAGCATTTCAGCACTCTCTTTCATTACATTCAGTGATAGTGACTTATTGCATAAGATACTCTTCATTTTCTGAAATGCGGCTTTTGCCTGCCCTATTCTGCTCCTAATCTCTGTTGTACATCTTCCATCTGATGTTATAAATGCCCCTAGGTATCTAAAATTATCAACTTGGTTAAGGATTTTCCCTTCTATTTCTATGTCACATTTTGATGTCACCATTTTCTTTGATATTACCATTGTTACTGTTTTCTTGATATTCAAGCAGAGTCCTTTCCTTGCACTCTCTGTTACTACAACGTCTAATAATTGTTGTAGGTCTGTTGAATTATCCGCCACCAATACTGTGTCATCTGCATAGCGTATATTATTTATATTATAACCTCCAACTAGTATTCCTGGCATCTCTTTGATCTCTCTCATTATTACTTCGCTATACAGGGAGAAAAGATCTGGTGACAAGACACACCCTTGTCGTACTCCTAGCTTTATCTGTTCGTAACTACCCTCTTTATTTCCCATTTTAATTGCTGCTACTTGGTTCCAGTAAATATTCTTTATTATTCTTAAATCTTTTCCATCAGTGTTGATATCTTCCAACATTTTAATCAGTTCATCATGTTTTACTTTATCAAATGCCTTAGTATAATCTATGAAGCACAAATATATGTCTCTCTGTTTCTCTATTGACCTTTCTATTAGTGTCCGTAATGTATAAATTGCATTGTTTGTGCCCTTTCCTTCCACAAATCCATACTGTTCTTCACTAATTTCCATTTTTATTTTATTTTTAGTTCTTCTCATTATGATTCTGAGTAGAAGCTTAGTGATATGGTTTATAAGGTTAATTGTACGAAAATCTTCACAATCAATTGCTCCTGGTCTTTTTGGTATAGCTATAAATACAGATTTCAGCATATCACTGGGTAAATATCCACTGCTGTAAATATCATTCAACATTTTGGTTAATATATCTACTCCAAATTCTCCCAATACTTCTAATTCTTCTATTGTGATTTCATCTGGCCCAGCTGTTTTTCCTTTCTTCATACGTTTCATAGCGTCAGCGACTTCTTCTTTCAGAATAGGTGGACCTTCTAAGTTACTATCTTCTGTTAATTCTTCCCTTTCTCCTTCATATAATTCTCTTATATACTCATTCCACCTCTTCATTATAGCATCTTCCTCTAATATTATCTTTCCTGTTTTTGATTTCAAACACCCTGTATTTATTCTTATTTTTCTTCCTGTAAGCTCACTGATTTGTCTGTGCATATTTTTTGTATCTTTAATGGAATTTAATTCAATTTTTTTGCATTGCTCGTTTAACCAACTTTCTTTAGCCTTCCCACATTTATCTTTTATTTCTTTATTTATCTTAGCGTATTCTTGTTTGTCATTTTTACTCTGTTTTCTTTTGTCCATCAGTTTTAAGATATCTTCATTCATCCATTTTTTCTTAGCTATTTTGCCTCTCTCCGGTAATACTTCTTTGCTAGTTTGATGAATGGAGTCCCTTAACATTTCCCATTGTTCATCTATACTCTGTATTTTAGTTATTGCATTGTACCTATTTTTCACAGTCACTCTGTATTGTTCTTGCATTTCTTTATCTATTTTCAGAACCTCTTTATTAAGTCTCATGTTCTTAACCATTTTTTTCCCTCTCTTTAATCTTACTTTTATTTGTCCACATAGTGGTACATGATCACTATCACAGTCAGCACCAGGCATTGTCTTTACATTAATTAAAGCATTTCTAAATCTTTTATTAATTAGTATGTAGTCAATTTGGTTGCGTATTTTCTTATCAGGGCTTATCCATGTGTACAGTCGTCTTTTATGGTGTTTAAACCATGTGTTTCCAATTATCATATCATTGATATTTGCCCATTCTATTAGCTTTTCCCCTCTTTCATTTCTTGTACCTAAACCATAATTCCCCACTACATCCTCCATTTTTCCCTTTCCTACTTTTGCATTATAAATCACCAAGTATTATCTTTATTTCTTGTGATCCAATTTGAGCCATCGCCATTTCTATTTCGTCGTAAAAGTGTTGTATTTCTTCATCACTACTGCTTGCTGTTGGTGCATATACTTGTATAATATTTATGTCTATTGGTTTGCCTTTGATTTTTACCATAATAACTCTATCTGAAATACACCAGTATCCATTAATTGACTTGGCTGTTTTTTCGTCTAATATTATTCCTACACCTTTTTCATGTGTATCCCCTCCAGAATAAATTATTGTGTGATTGTCAGCTATAATTTTGCCCGATCCCTTCCATCTCATCTCACTAACGCCTAGTATATTCATTTTCATGCTATCCATCTCTCTTAGAACATTGGTCAACTTTCCTAGCTCATTTAATGTCCTAACATTCCATGTTCCTACTCTAAATTTATTTATTTAGTTAAGATTTTGCCATCAGTATCTGGATGACGGTCTGGTGTCACCTGTGGCTCATGACTGTCCCTACCGGACGAGGATGCCCTAAGACAGCCATTAACGTCCTTCACTAACTTTGATATATGTTTTGCCATGAAGTCTTGGGAAGATAATGTGGTGGTTTCCCCTTGCCTTCCACATTCACATGGTGGTCTTTTTACCTCTGCCTTTGACAGCCATTTCCAACTGTAAGGACAAGTGAGTGCCCTGCTCTGCTCAGCTGCAGAGTTGTCCACTTATTCCGGTGGATACTCGGTCCCCAGAGCTGTGTTAGCCACACCGTGGTGTGTTTCCATCCTCTACCACGGGGAGGTGCAGTTGGGATTTTCCCTTCATAAAGTTATGGTCTCTGACCAAAACTCTCCAGTACTTTTAGAGGACAGAGTACTATAACTTTATTGGCGGTGCTGCATCATCATTACCAGTATAATGTATGTCAAACAGCAAGCCGTTCTCTCAGTCAAACAGACACGTTAACCTGACATCCACCCGGCCTCCGAGCGTCAGAAGCTAACTTGGGGAACATCTACACTGTTTCACCGATGCCCTATACTCCCGATGTGCAGTCGCTCCATAGTTCTTCCACACGTCCTCCTTACCGGAGACGAGCCAACTTGCAACCGTCCTATGTGAATGTGAGTGTCTATAACTGCTTGGCGTTATCTTCAGCTGGATGCCCCTAGCGGTTGGCCGCTAACTTCTAATGTATAATCCTTACTTGTTCTGAATTGGGCAAGCGTACAGTTCTTGTCCGTGTTGCATTCTAACGTTCTTAACTTGTGCCATGTTAAAGAATAATGGTGTTCGTGTCCGTGTCCCGTATTAAAGTCCTAACTTGGCAATGCTGAAGTATAGTTGTGTTCGTGTCTGTGTCTCGTGCTAAAGTGCCATCGCAGCTCGGAATTCTGAGATAAGTAGGAACATTTTTTTCCAGTTTTCACTTTCTCTTCATTGCTTTCATTTTTTCATCCATGTATTCTTCTCGTCCTGTCGACACGTTTTAATATAGTCACATTTGTGAATGTCTTTGTTTGCTGATGAAGGCTAATCGCCGCAACATCATGTATGTGTCGTAATTCTGTTATGTAAAGCTGCACTACTTTGTGTCATTTTATATTGTTTACATTTTCACAGCTTTACCGCATTTCCACCAAATTGTATTCATATTTTTAAAGTGCCATCGCATCGTTTCTGTTGTCAAACGACGCGATTCTTTGACATGTTCCTATTATGCTATCATGGTGCGTTTTGCTGCTACATTTGGTGCTAAAATCTCCACCCATCATGTGCCATTCCGGTAAGCGTGTGCGGTCATGTTCTGCCATCTCACTCGATCACCAAAGTCGTGGATCAGCTCAGTGTTCCTGCCTCGACCATGCCATGCGGCCAAGCCATCCAGGTATTTACTTCTCGGTCTTCCCCTTGGTCTCTTCCCTTCGATCTTGCCAGTCGTCACCAAGTTCTCCAAGTCATTTCTTCTCATAACGTGCCCAAAAATATTTTTGACTGTCTACGTCTAATGACTCTAATCAGTTTACGATCTCTATATTTCTGAAAATATTTTCACTGTACAGGGAAAAAAGATCTGGAGACATTACACATCCCTGTCTCACACCTCTCTTAATATGCTGATATTGACCTACATCGTTATCAATTCTGATGGCAGCTTGTTGTTTCCAATATATGTATATGTATATATGTTTCCAATATGGCATCATATGTCAGGTTCTCCTGCACCAAACGTCGACCATTAGCCTTTGCCAAGAACCCCCAGGCACTTCTACTACCTCTCAGCACCGAACCATCTGTGTAGATAATCACATCACCCGGGCGAGCATTATCCTGAATTAGTTGCTGGAATACCACTTCCGTGGCCCCTGCTGGCCACTCCCTGTACTCCCGGATCAATGTGATTATAACTTTGCACAAGTCTAACTGCTCTGCTGGCACTCTGACCCACTCCTCTCCTCGCCTAATGTTCTCCAAGATGCACACCTGTCTGATCGTATCCTCCGCCTGAGCCATCCATGATTTCCCTCTTATCAGTCACTGGCCCTTAACTGCATCCAGCGCCTCATGCAACGGGTGATCTGTGTCAGCAGCTACTCTGAGGTATGCCTTCGCCTGCATCACCTTGAGCCTACCAGCAACAGTTGGCAAACCAAGGATGTAACGCATACACACCACTGGGGTGTCTCTGGTGCATCCCAGAATGACCCGCATAGCCTCTTTCTGTATGCGCTCCAATCTCACCAGCTGACTCTTTGAGACAGTGAGCAGTCATAGTCCATAATCAATCACTGAGAGGATCAAGTGCTGGTATAGTGTGAAAAGAATTCTCTGCTCTATGTCCATTGCAGCGATAATTTTAAATGCGTTGAGTTCCTTTTGAGATCTTGTCACAACCGTCTTCACATGGTCCTTGCAGGACAGGCTAATGTCAAATGTGATTCCCAGATACTTCAGTTTGTTCTCTCTTTTGACGCTTCCACCATCTATCATGAGGCTTGGAACATCAGCTCTCTCAATCCTGTCGTCCAGAGAGTACCACAAAAAAGCTGCCTTTTCCGGGTGGATGACAGCACCCATTTCAGTGCACCAGTCAATCACTTAGTCTACTGTCGCCTGTAGCTCTTGGGCTGTTTGCTCCCTATCTCTCCCCTGCCTATATGCAAGAATATCATCTGCAAATGTTAGTATCCTTCTAACCCCTGGTGCGTCTAGGTTTGCAATTTTGCTCGTATACACGTTAAAGAGCACCGGTGAGATTGCGGATCCCTGTGGCAGTACCGGGGTTAAAATATGTGGCTCTGAAGTCCATGCAACCAGACGGAGAGCGATCCGACGAGAATGCAGGACGGCCGCTATCCAGTTCACCAACCAGGGATTGACCCCCTTCTCCATCAGTGCGGCCATCAAAATATCATATCGAACTCTATTGTACGCATCCTCGAGATCAAGCGCTGCCGCCATTGTTTCCTGTCTAGTCTGGAACCCCTCATAAACGTCAAAGGCAAAAGTGGCTGCATTTGACCAGGTATCTTTTCCTGGCTTGTAGCTCCCCAGGCCTCTTGAAAGAAGCTTCCCCCTTTCCAAAAACTCTTGCAGCTTGACAACGACTATCTTCTCTAAAACCTTCCCAAATGTATTTTGAAGGGTGATGATCCTAAAGCCGCTAAGCTTTGAATGATCCTTGAATGGTTTTGGGAGAGGGATGAGATAACTGTGTATCCAATTCTGCGGTACTGACGCTGTCCTAATGCTCTGGTTAAAACAGTCGGTCATCTCCTTCAGGTCTACATTGCTCAAACATGTGGCCATACCTGACCCCATCAGGCCCTGGTGCCGTGTCTTTTGCCTTTTTCAAAATATGTTTAACATCTTCAACCCGTATGATGCCTTCATAATGCATATTCTTTATGGTGCCAGATAACTCTTCTCTAACTGCATCCCTGGTGTCCACATCATAATGATTGGTCTTCTCTAAAAATCTCTGGAGAAACACCCCCCCCCCCCCCCCCCCTTCTCTTTGTCTGTTGTCACGCGCACACCATCATCTCTATAAATTGTTCCCACTGTCATAGGCCGATCTTTTCTTTTATAGCAGGGTTCAGAGTCAACATGCTATGTAAAAGCTAGTTACGCAGTATAGCCAAAAAAAAAAAAAAAAAATCGAAGCCATATTCAGATGGTGAAATGGTTAAGGAATGTTTGGAGAGCGTCGTTGAAATTCTGTGTCCAGAAAAGAAGAAGGATTTATAAAAAAAAATAAGTCTGTCTCGTCAGACTATTACTAGGCGTGTGGACGACATTGGAAAATATATTGAAGATAATATGAAAAGTCGAGCATCCGAGTTTATATTTTATGCTCTAGCATTGGATGAAAGCACAGATATGGCAGATACTGCCCAACTGGCAATTTTTATCTTGGGTGTTGATATCCATTTTAAAAAGACAGAAGAATTAGCGGCTCTGTATCCACCTAAGGACACTCCTAAGTTATGAGATTTATTAGAAGCAGTTACATCGAAAATGTATTGCTTTTTGTTACAACTTAACAACTTATCGGGTTTAACAACTCCAGCAATGGTTGGGAAACCCGAAGGCTTAGTAAAATTGATTGAAATTAGGGTCTCCAAAGTCGTTAACACTTTAATGCTAAATTTTCATTGCATTAATCATCAGGAGAATTTATGTTCGAAGTCTCTCAAAATGGACTATGTCATGAAAGTGGTGAAAATAGTGATCTTCATTAAGTCGAACTGGTTGAATCACCATTTCCAAGAATTTCTAGTCTTGGGACTCAGATTATCATGACGTTACATTTTATGCAGAAGTAAAATGGCTGACCCGGGCCAAATTGTTGAAAAGAGTATTTGATTTGCAACACGAAATACAATAATTCTTTGCAAGCAAGTCCAAAAGTATCCCAGAGTTTGAAGACAAAGAGTGGGTTTGCGACTTCGCATTTCTGGTCGATGTAACTGGCCACGTAAATGACGTTAATACTCATCTTCAAAAAATTTTAAAAAAAATAATGAAGTTGCATGTCCGTCACAAGGCACTACAAATCAACCCCAGCATTTCTGCTGTTCGTGATTCCTGGGCAAATTTTTACGTTCAGTAGTTTTCCATTGCCGGTCTCTCTGGCCGAGGGGTTACACCACTTTCTCCGTAATCCCGTTTATCACACAGTCTCGTAGCGGGCGAGAGCTGGAAGCGGTTCTACCCCGCTGGTGACTTGCGGGAAAATTGAGCCGGCCGCTCAGAAAGCAATGGCAAACTACTGAGCGTAGTCTTGCCAAGAAATCAACAGACAGCTGAAAGATGCTGCTGTTGACAGCGATGTCCTGTAAAGGATTTGCTTTCTGAATGACCGGCTCCAATACCTTTTACGAAAAAAACCAGCACCGCTGTGTTTCGAAC
The DNA here is from genome assembly GCA_014155875.1 of Cepaea nemoralis. Lineage (NCBI taxonomy): Eukaryota > Metazoa > Mollusca > Gastropoda > Stylommatophora > Helicidae > Cepaea > Cepaea nemoralis. Next base: position 169,333 of record JACEFZ010020342.1, read on the forward strand.
TCAGGCATAAGGGCTCACAAACCGCGTTCGCAAGCCCTTAGCCATAGAGACCGACTCATTTAGGAGGGAAAGATAACTTAATTAACAAGATGTATTTTGTTTTGTTTAAATTAAACCAGGCAAGCTTTTGAGCACGATCTCACCTACTGGGAAGCGACGATGTGATCGAAGCTGTAGCACGCTTGCTTATTTATTTTAATTAACAACAATGTCACCAAAAAAAAAAAAAAAAAAATTAGGTGCGTGGCCCGTCAGGAAATATTATTTCTGAAATTTGGCCCACCTGCTGAAAAGGTTGGCCACGCCTGGTTTAGAGGGAACATTGATACAAGATTTTCTTGTTTTTCTCTCCAATTATCTCATAATTGAATGTATGGAAGGGAGAAAAAGATACAACAAAGAATGGCTGCTGCTATAAGTTATTGCATCACCTTTAAGGTGTGTATGACGTATGACAAGTAATATGGATTTTCCATAAAACTTTCATGTATTATTATGTTTTTTTGTCACGATAAACTGACATAATTACACTGTGATAAGTTCCCAGACTCAAATCCTTAAAAGTGACTTGAGGAATACTATATCACAAATTATGTTTTGAAGTAATCATAAGACACTTTGTATCATTAATCATCTTGAAAAACAAAATACCAAATTCATTTATATAGTTTATGTTTGCATACAAACGTATCTTACAAATTTTTTCAGACTGACTGTAGACATAAGATGGAGAGTAAACTACCATCACATGTCAAGATAGAACAACCTGACGTCTGTGTAGGTCAAGGTAAGATTAAGTGCAATGTAACGTATCAGTTAATTGAATGTTCTTTACAGGATGTTGCAGTAAATCCCAGCATGTATTGGCTGTTTGTGATTTACTAGATAATTCTACATTTTGGAGTTTGCCATCGCTTTCTGAATTGTCAAAGCAAAATACCATCAATATTAACATAATAGCAGAATGTAAATCTACTCAGACACTGGGAAAAATAAGATCATAGGTGTGACCATGTATCCATTGGGATCAGTGCACAACCATGCAGTTGAGGAGAGCAGGACACTCTCTTGTCCTGACAATAGGAAATAGTTTCATTAGGTGACCTCAAACTAGAAAGTGCCGCTAATAGTGCTTCCTTCACCACTTCTCTTGTACTGTGTTTTAAAGGTACAGCTTCTGTCCATCTCGTGTATCCCTCACTCATGGTCCCGATACCTAACCCTGGGTCAGTGATGTCACTAACACTCTTTTGCACTGACTTAACTTTCCTATCTGCCTCTTGCCCCGTTACACCGGATTCTCTGTTTAGTTTGACCTCTTTATTAAATCCTGGCCAATATAACTGGCACCCTGCTCTCTGCTGCGTACGCCTTATTCCTATGTGCCCTGCACATGAAATATTCTGAGCTGTTCTTGTACATCAGTCTCTATGTGCTAAGGGTACTACTACTTGCCTACGTGTAGTTTTGTCATCTGAAAAACGGTGAGTGAGAATATTGTTCTTCATTTCAAAGCACCCTCTACCCTTCTTTGATTGCCTATGTTCTACTTTACTACACCCTTGGAAAGATTTGTCCAGAGTAGTATTTTGTCTCTGGGAGTCACTAAAGCTATGTTTGAAATCCATTCTCACCTGCTCCGTTGTACTATCATTAGTCCCTATCTGGTTGTCAACTTCACGTGCCTCTGCTTCTTCAGCTATACTCTCTAATTTAGGTTTTCTTTTGGTAACAACCTCGTTACTGCTTAAACCATATTTGTGGTACCAATGAACTACTTCCTCTTCTGTACACTCTTTAACTCGTGGCACATTTCCAATGATGAGATCTGCTACTGGTGAGTCCAGAACACACGCTGTCACTCTTCCTGTGATATATGGTGTTGTTACTGCGATCACAGCCAATGGGTAGAATTCTACTGTACCATTAAATGTTATACATCTAACCTTTTTTCCTGTGTAATCCGAAGGATGTACTAGACTTTTTCTAACCCTGATGGGCGTACAGCCGGAATCCCTAAGTGTTAACGCTGGACTATCACTGACAAATCCATGGTGCAGCTTCAGACTTCCTCCTGCATGCACTGCTGATCCTGCTTGAACTGTGTGACCGCACATTAAGACAGGCTGACTGTCTTTATCAAAAAGAGGTTTACATCCACTACAATTCTCATTATTGATTGTCTCAATCACTTGGGCTGCATTCGAGTGCTCAGTTTCCCTCATCGTAAATTGATAGCGAACGTGCCGGGGCCCGCCACATTTGAAACAAATAATGTCCTTCCTCCTATTATTTGTTGGCCCTCTGGTTGGTTGTACATCACACTGTGCTGCCTTGTGTCTCCAGCTCCCACAATTCCAACATCCGACATAACCATACGGAAGCCTCTTAAAATTTCCCCTGCGGTCTGGGTAACGTCCTGATCTGCCAAAATGGTTGCCCCGAAAACCATTGTCTTTAGGTCCTTGTTCCTCATACCTCTGTGTTAAGTCTACATTTTTCGATCTTGGTCTGATCCCAGGATTCTGGTCATGTTTAGTATACGCTGCACAGACTATTTCCTCACTCATTTGTCTGCCAATAGAGCTGTTCGGATGTGCAGTCATGTAGTTTTGCCCTAACTGGGACATTGTGTCTATGTCCTTTGGTTTACGTTCTTGAAAGAAAGCCACTAAATCTGCATTACACGAAGATATCTTATCTCTTAGCATCAAATCGACTAAGCGACTGCAATCTTTTCCAACCTCTGCAAGCTCCATCAATTTATTAAATGTGTTCTTCACTGTATTGACAAAATCTGTAAAATCCTGATTTGTCTCTGTCACTAATTGTCTGAACTTTGTTCTGTATCCATGCTCAGTTAGGTTGAATTTTGTAAGCAAGCATTGGCGCAGAATAGTATAATTATTTCTTTCTTCCAAAGGTAAATTGAACATGGTATCAAGGGCCTTTCCCGTCAGATACTCACTAAGCCTCATATCATATTCTCCTTCTGGAATGCCTAAAGCGTTCACAGACGCTTCAAATCTCCCAAGATAAGCTTCAATATTATCACGGTCCGTAAAATATGACAATTTCAATCGTGACGACTGCAAAGGTCTTTTACCTTCCTCACTTTGTCCCTTAGTTGCTAGTTCTAATGTTTTTAGTGCAATTTGAGATTCCATCTGAAACTGATGCTTTTGTTTTTCCATTTCTAGTTTCATTTCTCTCTCTCTCTCTCTCTCTCTCTCTCTCTCTCTCTCTCTCTCTCTCTCTCTCTCTCTCTCTCTCTCTCTCTTCGTGTAGACGCTTTTGTTGTTCCATTTCTAGTTTCACTTGTGTCTCTCTCTCTTCGTGTAGGCGCTTAGCTTCAGCTAACTTTTTTTCCTGTAGGCGTTGGGCTTCAGCTAACTTTTCTTCCTGTGGGCGTTTTGCCTCACGTTCATTATGCCTCTCCTCTCTTTCCCAGTGATGAAATTCTTTCAATTTTGCTTCTGCAAACTCCTTTAACTCTTTTCCCTTCAGGCCTATTCGTTCACCTGCTTCTATTTATTCCATTAAAGTAGGCATCTTGTAATTGTGGACACGTTGCTGTCTGTCAGTCAACTATAATAATATTATAAAGACCCTGCTACTAGTCTTTGTGCACCTTTCCTAAGTACACCACCACTCACATTCTAAGTGAATTCGTTATACAGATAATATCACTCTGTACTCACACAGTCCCTCTGTAAGCACTAGGTGGTGAAGGGGGGGGGGGTATTACCTATTCTCCCTCGAGTATTTAACAAATTGTTGTAGAAAATTTTTGGAAATACTGGTACACACACACACACACACACACACACACACACACACACACACACACACACACACACACACATATATATATATATATATATATATATATATATATATATATATATATATATATATATATATATATATATATGATAAACAATAAGTGATGTCTATAAGACGCTACACGCATAGGCTAGTGACACACGAAAAAAATCTGACATCGACAAGCCCATAGAAGAGAAAATTTAGTGCGCATAAAAGTCAACAAAAACAATCTAGATAGAAGATTTTTAACGTGAGAATTACAATAATATCATATATTCGAAGAAACCAAGTATTATATGTAAATATAAAAAAAAGAACAAGGTATTTCCAGTAACTAATATACACAAATTTGACGTAATACACCACGGCTCTAGATATTGTTTAGGACACCCAATGCAAAAGTACGACCACGCTAACTTTTTAGCGTCTTCCTTACAAAAATATCTGAAGCACCAGGAAGAACAATGTTTTGCCAAGCCTACCCTGATTCAGATAGAAATAGCAAAAATGCCTATCAACTAGACACATGCAATAACGCACAAATCAACAGATTACGCACATGACACTTAAAAGAAACAAAACGAATGATGAGTACACCGACCAAAAGTCTTTGGCCGACAACAGTGCAACAATAACAGCACATAAGTCTAGTTGTATAAATAGTTTTAGAAAATCACCTGGTTCCGCTTAGTGGTTAGACGTACCTCAGATGTCTGAACCTGTTTGGTTGCTATAATGGTAATGATTCACTTTTGCCGAAAAAGTTAAAAGTAGTGATGAATATCCAGAATTATAAATGTGTGTATAAAGTAACTTTTAGCAGATAAATTCGACCACTCTTTAAACGACTGCCACTAATTGTCTGCTTAGAATGTTTGCCTGGTGACGCGATGATGATGATAACAGGACGATGGGAACAAAGATAACATAAATCCTGATTTCAGTGCAAAACAACTTGCATTGTTTATCACCCGCGATTCACTTTCACGGTCACATGAGTCATCTTGCAACAGCGGTGGAAATTTCCTGAGTAAACTTCCTCCGTTAGTTAGTTAGTTAGTTAGTTAGTTAGTTAGTTAGTCGACAGATCATCCTCGTTGCACATCGAACCATTCAGTCCATAAGTGCTCGGATCCCCTCCTCAGCAAATCCCGCAGCGTATAGCGGCTAACGACGCCAGTTCTGTGTTGGTTTATCAATCTTCTTTGGCGTCCTGCGTAGTGTTCTTGTTTGGCCATCCCTCTTTTAATTTGCTGCTCTCGCAGTCTGGTCATTGTTGTAGATTCACAGTCATCACTTGGTTCTCGCAAAAGTCTCACTTCTCGTAGAGCATTCAGAATGTCAGCTTGGTCCATGGCGCGTCCGCCCTCCACAGTAGCCTCACCTGCGAGCTTGTCAGCCTGCTCATTTCCTTGTACTCCCGCATGCCCTGGCACGAAGATGAAACTAATCTTTGCCAGCCGAGACCGCTTCAGAGGCAGCAACCATTCTCTTCGTATCGACCCCTCCTCTATCCTCTTGATCATGTTCATTGAGTCGCTAAGGAAACAAGCCCTAGTGAATGTCTGTGTCTCGAGCCATGTTATTGCTTTACTTACTGCCATGACTTCCATGGTCAGGCTACTTGTGGTTTCAGTGAAAGCACCAGAGTCCTCCTTCACAATTGTCCCTCCGGCCCGAGCTGTAAAGGCCCATGAGCTTCTCACATGTCGGACGACCGACCCATCTGTGTAGATGACCGCGTCACCGTCTAGCGAATTCTCGAAAATCAACGCTTGTACTTCAGCCTCAACAGCAGCCGGATTTTCTTGTCTGCATTTTCTATCTAGTTGGATGCAAACTGAAAAGGATGTGCAGAAGTCTGTTGGCACTTGCACCCACTCCTCGCCAGGTTCTAAGTCCTCAAGTTAACACACCTGTTGAAGAATGTCTTCGGCTTGACCCATCCACGACCGTCCTCTTTTTAACCTGCTGCCCTTCACCTTCCTAATTTCACTATGCAGTGGATGTTGTGTGTTTGCGTTAATTCTGAGGTAGGCGCGTGCCCTGCAAACTTGTATTCTCTCTTCAATGGTTGGAAAATCAAGAAGGTAGCGCATCGCCCTGCATGCTGTATCTCTTGTACATCCAAGAATATGCGCATAGCTTCATTCTGTATCCTTTCCATCCTTTCTATCTGCTTATGGCTGAGAGTCAGGATTGCCAGTGCATACTCCAAAACAGACATGACCAGCCCCTCGTACAGAAGACATAGATGGCGCTGCTCACAGTTTGCTGCCGCCATCACCCGCATCGCTGCCAAACCCCGCTTGGCCTTTGTTATCACCTGGTCTATGTGCACATTATAAGCAAGGCTTCGATCAAACCGTATCCCCAGGTAATTCATTGCCTGCGTTCTTTCCACCGTCTCTGAACACAGCATTACAGTTGGTGTTGGATTGTTGACAATATGATTATTCAACGAGAACCAAGTCACTGTTGCCTTTGTTGGGTTGACCATTGCCCCAGCTTCATCACACCAAGTACTTGAGTTCGGTTTGTAGTTCCACAGCAACCTCCTCTCTATCCTTACCCTGACGATACACTAAAACATCATCGGCATATGACAATGTCCTGCCAGGTCCAGTGATCTGCCCACTGGTGATTCTCACTGTGTAGGCGCTGAACAGTACCGGAGATAATGGTGATCCCTGTGGTAGGCCAGGATATATTGTTGTTGGTTCCGAAGTCCAACTGCCACATCTAAAAACTACTTTCCGTTGGAAGAGGGCTGCAGCGATCCAACTAAGGAGGAATGGACTTATGTTTAGTTCAAGAAGCTGAAACATTAAAAAATCCAGTGGTACTCTGTTGTATGCGTCCTCAAGATCAATCGCTGCAGCAACGGTTTCAGTGCCTGAGTGGAAACCTTCATAGACATCATGGGCAAAGACTGCTGCATTGGTCCAGGTTTCTCTTTTTGGACGGTATCCACCCAGGGTAGGTGGGAAAACACCTTGCCTCTCTAGTTGGCTTGATATTTTCCTGGCAATTACCTTCTCCAGCAGCTTGCCTATTGTATTCTGCATGGTTATAATTCGATATCCCTGAATTTTTTTTGTGGTCTTTGTCAGGCTTCGGCAAGGGAATCAGATAGCTGTGTAACCATTCCTCCTTGATGCTAGCACTCCCTATACTGTTGTTGTACATGTCTGCTAGTTTCTCTAGCTCATTGTCGGTACACCTATTTATGTCGTCGTATCTTATGCCATCAGGACCTGGAGCACTGTTTTTTGATCGTCGAAGCACAGCCTTGATTTCTTTCACTGTCACTGTGTCTTCATCCGAAGTGTTCTGGGCCTTGCATCTGTCTGAGGTGACCTCCTTGGCCAGATTTCGGCATCCCATGTCTGTCTGGTTGCTCTGCTCAAGGTAGCGTTCAAAGAGGGCTTTGCCCTTGTCCTCGTCAGTCCTCTGCCAGATGAGGTCAGCACCTTGGAAGTCAGAAATGCTCTTATTCTTGACTACACCACTCATGCTTTTATGTAGTCGCCAGAACAATTTCAGTGACTTGTCTGTGCTTACTCTTTGACACACCTCTGCCCATTTTTCGCTTTTAACCACCTTGACCAGTTTTTTGAAATAGCTTACTTTTGTGTGCATCTCTCTTTCTAAGTGCAAGCAGGGACTAGGATAACCAGCTCTGTTCTTCTTGGCATTTTGCCATCTCCTTACAGCACTACGCTTATCCACCCAAGCCTTCTCCACCTCGAAACTCCACCACGGTGGCTGCTCCCAGCTTTTTTTCCTGCCCTGAAACATTCTGCGTTCTTCCTCCGTAACCAACCCCGACCCCCAAGGTCACCTCAGTTTCTCTTTGTAAACATTAACACGCACTGAATCTGACTGTGATCTGAAGTAATGTTCCCCCTTTTTCAGCGACCACTGGAAAATTCTCCTCATACACAAACACTCATTGTCCTCACCCTTAGCGTCTGCTATTTTTTCCCCTTCAAAATTCAGCGACCCCACACACCAGACCTGAATATGTTACGGGCAAAAAGAAAATTCCACCATCCATCTCCCGTTTTTCCATTTCTTTTCGGTGGAGCAACAATTGTCACTTCGGTGTGTTCCCTACGTTCTCATAAACATGTATTTCACCAGTACTTAGTCGCTGTCTATCTACCTGTGATGAACTCTTGAACTGTGAAAACACCGTGCACCTGTCTTCAGCGCGCACAGTACTCCTGTTCCAAATAGCAACCCGACCCGTACACGACTGTCTATTCCTGCCCACAAAAACACTCGCTGTCTGTGTTTCATGAACAACCCTGAGTCCACTAATCGCCTGTTTCTTTGATGATTACTGCACGCGTATTTCCCACGCGCGCTGACTGTTTTTGATGTGCTGTGGTGGCCTTTCGTGAACTGTCCGCCAGCCCTGGCCCTCAATCCTGTCTTTATCGTTGTCTCCTGACAGCGGTAAAGTTTACCTGTGCTGACCCGCTCTTGAACTGTCTGCATTCATTATCTGACGCACACACTGCCTGATCGTTGTCTGCTAGCTTTTGATTTGTTGACGAATATTCTTCTAGACACTATTGAAACTGTCCGTGTACTGGTAATGTTGATGGTTTGTTGTGACACAAATCTAGTTGTGATTGCGCACCCGACTAATGTCTGTGAACACATTATCCTCTCTAAGCAACAAGCCCACATTAAGAGTCCCCCATTAATCTGAATGACAACAATGTCTATATTGCAATGGGTTTCTTGACCGGACGTAGCCCGCATTAATCTCTCTGACAGAAGCTCTTTTGTAACAGAATGAGATTGGTCGTTGTCTAGATCCTAATGCTTCTTCTTTGTCACTGTAGAGTGGAATTTGAGCTAACCACCTGTCTCACACCACAATTTACCACTGTATCACACATCCACCAGCCAATGAACAAGAGTTAATTTGCGCACATAAATTTCCTTTAATGACGAATGAATACGGGCACAAGCAAACATATATAAATCCATAGATAGTATTTTCAGAATATCTCTTCACCACAACCTAAAACTCAAATAACACTGCCTCTCAAGGCCTTTTCAATCTAATCCACCACAACAGTTAATCAGCCACTCTCTTGGCCCGAACTCACTCGATCCAACCCGCTCTGGGTCTCAACTTCACTAATTATCCCTGAAAAAACACAGTGCGGAGTTCTCTACCTAACTCCGTCACTATTCAACCGCTTTCCGACCGCCGACCTCACTGTCGGGTCCCAAAAACAACTGACCGACCGCCGACCTACATTGTCGGGCCCCAAAACTCCACTGTCCCCACAATGTTTTTCACTTGTCTTTTTACCCTTCCTTTAAGCCCTCCCCGGGAAATGCCCCTTTAACCCCGTGAATTTGTTTATATTGTAGCATTGCCACAAAGGGCAATAACCTTAATGTTAGTGAACCCAGGCATGTTTCAATGGACAGTATTTCAAATTCTTCAATGTAGGTCAGCATGGCTGATAGGATAAGAACATGTGTTCTTAAACATCCAGTGTGCTATGCTATGTATGGGGTTCAACCCCTACACCAGACAGTTGGACTAACATCTTGACCTGTCATCCTTGACTTGGGGACGTAAATTTCAAGTACCTCTGAAGTTGTAGTGGGTTCGCCTGATGGCGAGGGACACTGTTAATAGGGAAAGCTAATCCATACGCAAAGTTCAGTCCAGCACTATGGAAAGTAGTGTATACGGTCTACGCTTGAGTTCAAAGTGGGAAGAATTTAGAAAAGTCAACCTCATAAACCATGTCATAAGCATCTACTCAGAATTATGAGAACAAGAATGAAAATAAAGATGGAAACTGGTGAAGCACAGTATGGATATGTGAAGGAAAAGTTACAAATAATGCAATATACACATAACAAACACTAATATAGAGATCAGTTGATACACAGAAAGACATATTCTTGTGCCTTATAGGTTGTACCAACTGTTATGACTGGGTGTGTGAGCTTTTGTCACACTCTTGTCAGGGTGGGGCGTGCTTATAGCCTGGAGCGAGAAGCACACTTTGGACTGAGTCGGAGAGAGAAAAGTCTTCAAAAAACACAACACTTGAGCTGACACCCTCATAGGGAAAACATGTCTCAGACTCAAGGTGGGCGATGGCCACCGTTTAGAGTGACACCAATGTTTTATAGTGTTATATCAATGTAGTGTAGTAGTCATTGATAGTACGACTTTATGATCATTTGAAACATTGGAAAAGTGTAAGACAAATTATGAGAAGAGAAATATTATATTTGAAAGAACCATTATCCTTTTGCACATGGAGTTCTTAAGTATTGGTTATTGGCAGATTGGCTGGCTCAGCAAAACGTGGTGGAGTATTGGTGCATGACAAAGCAGACGTGGTTGCGGCCTTGTGGGAGCATGTGTACACCTCGGAGGAGCAAATGGATCACCATGGTCTGGCAAGAATGCGACAGCAAGGGATGGCGAGGGGATCTGGCCGACGATCGACACTCGGAGGAAAGGCGAGACGGCTACTGGTACCATTAGTGTTGGAACTCTTCGCTGGCTGCTGAAGATGGGGACGGAGCGCTTATGGGAATGCCTCGAATGTTGTGATTCGGTTCCTAAATCAATCAATCAATCAATCAAGTATTGGTTAGACATTGTATATATTGAAGTTAATCATTATAAACAGCAACTCATAATACTATCAATACACTCATGACAATGTAAGTCAAACCAAAGAAAATGCAGCAGTCGTTTGAAAATATGCTGGAAGACCGCCTCAAGCCCAATACTGAAGCTAAACAGGATACAGAAACAGAATGGAGAGCCCTAAAGGACACGATTTACAACACTGCTATGGAAATCCTGGGTCCAGCCCCCCGAAAGCATAAAGACTGGTTTGATGAAAATTCCGAAGACATCAACCAATTGCTGGCCGAGAAACATCTTCTCCTCAAGGCACATTTGAATGACCCAAAGTCAACATCAAAAAAAGATGCTTTCAAGAACATTCAGAGAGTAGTGCAGCAGAAACTTCGGCACATGCGGGACTCCTGGCTGAGCAGCAAAGCTGATGAAATTCAGGGCTTTGCTGACAGACACGATATGAAAAACTTCTACGACTCACTGAAAGCGGTCTATGGTCCTTCATCACCAGGCATAGTTCCCCTCCTCAGTGCAGACGGGGGAACATTGGTCACCGATAAGAAAGAAATCCTCCAACGCTGGGCAGAGCATTTCAGCAAAATCTTAAATGCAACTTCCTTCTTCGATGATGAAACCATCAATTGCCTTCCTCAAGTTCCCACCAATGAGACTCTTGATGACCTGCCAACCATAGTGGAAATAAACAAAGCCATCCAGCAACTCTCCAGCAGCAAGGCACCTGGTCCTGACTCCATCCCAGCAGAGATATACAAGGCAGGTGGGCCGGTCCTAACAGAGCAGCTTCACCAAGTCTTCACAAACATATGGATGAACGAGACCATGCCACAAGATTTTAAGGACGCGTCAATAGTCCACCTTTACAAACGTAAAGGAAACCGCCAATCCTGTGACAACCACCGAGGCATCTCCTTGCTTTCAATTGCAGGGAAGATACTCGCCAGAATTCTTCTCAATCGCCTCACAGCCCATCTCGATCAAGGTCTTCTTCCTGAGAGTCAATGTGGCTTCAGAAAAGAACGTGGAACTGTTGACATGATTTTCGCTGCAAGGCAGCTGCAAGAGAAATGTCAGGAACAGAACTGCGAAATGTTCTCCACTTTCATTGACCTTACCAAGGCTTTTGATACAGTCAGCAGAGAAGGACTGTGGAAGATTATGGCAAAATATGGCTGTCCACGAAAGTTTGTCCAAATAGTGCGGCTATTTCATGACGGCATGCAGGCAAGAGTACAGGAAAATGGTGAGCTGTCTGAACCCTTTCCTGTCACCAATGGAGTGAAGCAAGGATGTGTCCTGGCACCAACACTGTTCAGCCTCATGTTTTCAGCCATGTTGATGAATGCCTTCGAGAACGACGACATTGGAATAGACATCAACTACCGTATGGATGGAAAGTTATTCAATCTCAGAAGGCTGAAAGCTAAAACCAAAATTAACAGCGGCACCGTCAGAGAGCTCCTGTTTGCTGATGATTGCGCTCTATACGCCAACTCAGAGGCGGACATGCAACATAATGTTTCAGCTTTCTCACATGCCTGTGCCAACTTTGGGCTCAATATCAACTTGGAGAAGACTGTAGTTATGTACCAGCCAGCTCCAGGGAATAATCACACTGTGCCGAATATCAAAGTGAATGATCATAGACTAAGTGTTGTGGACAAATTTACCTATCTTGGCAGCACCCTGTCACAAGCTGCCACAATCGATGACGAAGTGAATGCAAGAATCTCCAAGGCCAGTGCAGCCTTTGGCAGACTGTACAAGAATGTATGGGACAGAACTGGAATAAGCCTGCAAACAAAGCTAAAGTCTACAAAGCAGTTGTATTATCCACACTGCTATATGCTTGTGAAACCTGGACTGTTTATCAGCGACACGCTAGGAAATTAAACCACTTCCACACAGTCTGCCTAAGGAAGCTACTGAAGATTAAATGGCAAGACAAGATTCCAGACACTGAAGTCCTAGAAAGAGCATCCATGCCCAGTATTCACACTCTACTGATGAAGAATCAGATTCGCTGGGCTGGTCACTTGACTCGCATGCCAGATCACAGGCTCCCTAAACGAATTTTTTACAGCGAACTGCGTTGTGGTAAACGCTCCCAAGGTGGCCAGAGGAAACGTTTTAAAGACACTCTGAACATTTCACTGAATGCTTTTGGAATTCATCATGACACCTGGGAGGCTGCAGCCAGAGACCGAAATTCGTGGCGTGCATCATTGCGCAAATGTGCAGTCATATGTGAGGCAACCAGGACTGCAAGAGCTGTGAAGAAAAGGCAGGACAGAAAAACCACTGCAGGAATTCCTCCTCCAGAGACGGCAAGCATTCTTTGTCCACATTGTCAAAGAACATTTCGAGCCAAAATAGGCCTTATCAGCCATCTTAGAACCCACGGCTCCACACCTTCAACCCCACTGGATGAAATGAATGGTCATCATCATTCTTGATGGACAAACAACAACAACAACAAGTCAAACCATGACACCAAGGTATTGGAAAACACAGTGATGATTGCATGCTGGATGGACTGAGATAATGGCATGCTGGGATATCATCAGCACATACAACTCCAGACTTAATGGATACCGAATCATAACCCTGCAAAACACGTATAGCAAAGTCCTCGAAAAGATAGTAGCACGCAGGCTCCAGCAACATCTGGAAAGTCGGAATCTGCTTCCCCAAGGACTCGGAAGCTACCGGCCTGTAAAGGACACCTGGGCAAATGCTGCAACTTTTGCATTTGATGTCTACGAGGGCTTCCAGGATAAACAAGAGACCGTGGCGGTCGCTCTTGACCTGGAGGATTTGTATAAAAGGGTTAGATATGATCGGTTAATACACACACTATTTGACATGGAGGTCTGCCCTTGCCTTGTTAGATGGGTTGCGGCAGTCCTTTATGAGCGTAAGGTTACAGTGCGCATGGATACCTGGACTTCTGACCCCTGTACTATTACACATAGTTTGCCGCAGGGATCTGCCTTGTCCCCGGTGCTCTTTAATGTCTACTCCAGCAAAATCGCAGCTATTGAGACACCAGGTGTGGGTAGAATCTTGACATTTACAGATGATGTACTGGTGTACAGACAGGGCAGAGACAGGGCCAGTTTGGCGAAAGACGTACAAGTTGCGGTAAACAAGGTGACGGTGTGGTGCAGGGACGTAGGGGCCATTATAAACCCAGAAAAGGCATCAGTTGTGTGGTACTCCCTAGATAACTGGATTTCAAGGCAGATGTTCCATGTATTATGTTGAATGGATGTCCTCTTAGTCGAGAGAGTAAATTGAAGTACTTGGGCATCACCTTTGACAGGTGTTTGTCTTTTAATGACCACGTGGAGGCTTTGGTGGTGAAGGCTGGTAGGGGACTTAATGCACTGAGAGCTATGGCAGCAACCGGGGTAGATTAGAGGATGTTGTGCAGGCTCTTTCAGCAGTTAATAATTTCTGTCATGAGTATGGTTTAGAGCTGCTGACAGTATCAAAAAGCCAGCTTGAAAGGTTTGAGCGCATACAGAATACTGCCATGCGGTTAATACTGAGGTGCACAAAGGACACACCAATTATCTGCATAAGGCATATCCTGGCGCTACCTACAGTGACGGATAGGCATAAGGTCCTTCAGGCCAAATGGTACCTGAGAGTTGCCGCAGACAGGGATCACCCGCTGCATGCAGCAATGGAATGGTCAAGGGTCATAGACTAAGACGAGGCAGGTCCTGGATGGCACAGGCAGAACTTTCTATAAGTCAGGTGTGTGATCTAGAGAACATCAATCGTGAACAAGAGTGGGTTGAAGTTCCGGAAGACATGACGGACTGGTACAATGTAATAATAACACTGGGTCGTGAGTGCAGAGAATGGGCAGCGGGCTGCACTGAGTTTGAAGTGCAACAGCTGATCCAGAGCAACACACTCAGTGGTGAGAAACAGACGTAGTGGCTGGGGCTTTATTGCAAAGGCTAATGGGCGAGTCTTGAAAAAGGAGAGCCTGGCATATGAGACTACGACCTCCAGCATGAGAATGGAGGTGGAGGCAGTAACAGCGGCATTCCGGTGGCTAGTGGAGACTACTGCAACACATGATGTGTTCATTACGGATTCAAAGAGTATGCTTAGCAGGGTGGAGAAAGGAATGTTTCGTGTGGAATGGCTCTCGTCGCTTCATAGGTCACAGATTGTGAGAATTGTATGGATATTTTGACCTGGCCATGCGGGTGTATGGGGGAATGAACAGGCTGATAGGCTAGCAGGGAATGCACCTCTTGGTGGCATTTTACCTATGGACAAGGGGGATGTGGTCGTGCACTTGTGGGACCAGGTGGAGAAGGCGGAGGAACAGATTGAGAACCCATATGTGGAAAGAATCAGATTGCGGGGGATCGGCACGGGTTCTGGACGAATCTCAAAGCTGAGAGGGAAGACCAGGAGAACTTTTAATCAGATAGTGGTGGGAACGATTAGTAGTATGACTCTTCGCTGGCTGTTGAACGGTGGGACGGAGCACGTATGGGAATGTCCTGAGTGCAGTGATGTCGGTTCTTAACTCAACTCAACTCAGCTCATCAGCACATTTGATTTAGATCACCAGTTACATGACAATGATGAATGTGAGTCTAGTCAGTGAGCATCAGCCAATGAGCAGTGGTTTTGTAACCTTGTCCTCTATAAGTTTAATCTAATAACTGGTGTTTCTGCTAATCTAATGGGAATGTGAACACCTCGTGGAGTTTAATGCACTGTAGCAGATGTGTAGACCACGAATTATGAGTTACTATGACGAACAGAAACACTGAGTTATAGTGAGGAAGTTTTATTTTTAGATATCCCTGTCGCGAAATGCCGCGTTAACATCCCATAATATTTTCTCGGTCTCCAAATTTTAGAGGCCAAATTGAGAAAGAATGAATTAATCACGCTGCTCCACTGCTATCTAGTCGTGAGGTAAGATTACTCACAAAAAGCCTCTAGCCATGACGTAAGCTTGCAGATGGCAAGTAAAATGGGCTGCTTGAGACGTTAGATGGACACAACTAGATAATTAGTCTACACTTGGGAAAACTGCTGACCCAGACGGGCTATGACACCACCCAGAGGGTAGACCCTGGATAAATCAACAATGAACTGGGCCAGTTGTTGAATAAAGGCAATTACCTGTAGCCATGTGGAGAATGTCAGAGATAGTGAAATAAAACCACCCAGGCGTGAACAACATATTTACCCAGGTGGAGATAATAGCCCTAGGGCAGTAAACAAGCCAAGTCAACTCAGAAGGGCAGACTCAGTAGAGTGATAAACAGATCTGACAGAGGCAATTAACACTGGGCCTGTGGACTTTGTACCAGACAGAGAGGAGAAAGGTGTGATGGCCAGTTTTGAAGTGAGAATTGCAATTAACGTCAGGGGAAGATAAGAAGAATTTATGACTGGAATTTCTGGGAGATAATAGGTCTACCGGACTCAGTATAAATATTAGGCTGTTAGTCCTGGTCGTGTTAGATATGAAATCAGTGGAAACAGGTAGGCAGCCAATTCAATGTTCTGTAGTCTTATGTCTGCTAGATTTCACTAGGAAAGTTATTTCTTAGTAACTAGTCAAGTCTTTTAGATGTATGTACTGATTTTCAGTCTATATCTGACCTAGGTTACTTCAAGAATTATCATTGCTTCAGGTTTCTTGAGTGTATATCCTATTGCTATAAGGGTTATTCTTACTATACTTTTGTGAGGCAGACTTTTGACTTTCACTTATCATGTTAGATGTCTGTTACTCTATGGACACTATTAGTTTCTCAGTCGTTGTAGATAATCATGTTACTACAACTTGTTTACATTTCATACTATGTATGTAGGAATACTTTCATATGCCTAATGTTTAAGTATATGTTGGATGTATGTATTTGTAACTTCATATGAATATACGATGCTAGGACTATGCTTCGTACATATTCTTTTTGTGTATATACGTCTCATTTCGTATACATACAAACTAACTAGTGCATTATGCTATTATGTTAAAGTATCATAATATGTCTAGTTTAATTAATATATTTTATGGGTATTTCATGTTTGGTATATTGATTTGTCCTATGCAAACCTACCAATATGAAGTGTTATGCTATTGTGTGCGCATTGGCCATCGATTGTGTTGGAAGCAGAGGTGTAATGGTACAGACATTACCCACAATTGGTATAGGGTATATGGTGCTAAACCTTTTCAGTGTATTGTGGGCGTGCGTTCACGGTAATTCACGAAAACCTGGCACAGGTACTGGTCACGGCTTGTAAGCCCGGATGATCAGGAACTATTATGATACCATTACCGACCATGTGAGCTGCTAAACCAACTTTGGACGGAGCGGCTGTACGTCTCAGAATTTCGGTATTAGCGACATGGACATGGGACGGCAGAAATGTAATAATTACAGGCGTGTGAGACAATTGAAAAGCCCGTCCCAGACTAAGACCGTAGGACAGAGATATGGAGGGAGAAGGAGGATGGTGAACGCAGTAGAGCTGGAAGATAAACTTGGCCAGACTGGTCATTGTATATGTGTGTGCTAGGATATGTTTTACTTAGGATTGCACTGATGTAGAACTAGATATAACACATTCTTGACTTTCTTTCAAGCTCTCACAAAGAGCGCCTATGTTTAGATCTCAACTGGAGACGACTAGGTAGTGCCAGGACTGACAGGCGTCAGAATACCAGCAAGCTGTTTTGTTTCTACTGTAGAGAGGGGATCTGGACCACAGATCCAGATCGTTGACAAGTAACAATTGAAGTTATATAATGTTTCTCATCACTATCAATGTGGCGAAAGCCTGGCTGCACCCTCCCATCTTGCTTAGTACTCAGTATATTATAAAGATTCTTTAACATATGTTTACATTAAGGTTACAGTTATTTTGTATTTATAGTAATGGGATAATTTAATTTGGCTTACTTATCCTGGCCAACTACAACCAACAGACAACGGGGCTAGGAAACGGCCACTTGCTGGTGCTAGTTCCATGTCCGGTCTCACTCTTCTGCTAGACATCGCAGACAACGGTTGGGGCCAATTGTGGTGTTCAAAAAGCAACCTTTTTTTAAAAAATAAATTACTTAAACAAGTAATAGTTCAATTATTGTTCAAAAATAGTTCAGATTACTGAAATAGATAATAAGACTTACAAAATTTTATATTGAACAAGTGCACCGATCCGTAGTGAGAATCTGATTCTGGAACTAGGTAAGACAAAACGTTTATTATTTCTGTATTTTTATGTTCATAACCTGGTTGTCTGTCGAAGCCACATTGCGGCAAATCGATAGAAAACAAACACGTAATATTCTCCGTCAGGAGGACTAGTAAAGAATAGCGCTCTGTATAAATTCATTTCCCAACAGGCGGAAATTCATTTAATATATTTGGCCTAAATATAGGACAGGCGTGATCATTTCTATTTTACGACATTGATGGGTTCGGTCAATTACTCGCAAAGCAAGCATGGTTAAAATTCTAAGTCACGTAGGATAATTATTATGTTCGATTGAGCGAATCCAGTAGCAGATAGAGATCGACAATGCTCAGATTCTTTGTCAGCTAATGTCCGGTTTTCTAGAAGTGATTTAGCAAGGATTGGAGTTGTTAGAAGACGTCAGTCTAGAATCACCACGCGCTTCGCGTGACCTTTAATTCACATTGACGGTCGATGGCAGGCCTAGTGAATATATTAGTTATTCTGTTCTCTGGTCTTGATGATAGATAGTTCACTGCCGTACAGTATAAGCAACTGCATTCTTGATTCTCATTGTTCAGAAACTTAGTTTTATTTTCAGAAGGAGTCTTGATTGTAACATCGAAATGTTTTGCGTACTGGTATGTCACTACGGAGTCGCGCAGGCATTGTTTCTTGAATAGTAGCATTACACTGCTCTACAGTATATCCTGGTGCGTGCTGGAACATTAGTATTGGTTACCTGCTCAGAAGCATATTCCTTCGTCTTCTTATCAGGAATATTTCAATTACATGTCAATACCTCTTTGCGTCTCTTGTACACTTTGGAGTATCAGTTTGGGTTATTAGGTTAGCGATCCATTTCCTTTCCTCAATACACTTTGCACGCTTTGTAGCATCAGTTAGGGTGTTAGGTTAGTGATCCAGTTACTTTCCCCAATACACATCTGCGTCTCTTGTACACTTAGGAGCATCAGCTGTGGTTAGGGTTGTGACCCATTTCCTTTCCTATCACATCACCAGTACAGTCACAGTTAGGGATTGGTCCTATAGCGAGATTCAGAATGAAGACAGAGGGTAGTCACAGGTTAGGACAGACATATGAGATCACAATCCAGGCCACCACTGACCAGTCGTTTATTTTGGTTTGACTTTCAGAGTGTTATGGTATACCAGAGCAACTCACCAGCAGCATCAACTAGCATAACTCAACAGCAACAAAAGATTCAGTTTGCGCATCCACGACTCTTAAAGAACTGATTTGTGGGCCACTGGTGAAGAGGGTGACCCGAAGAGGAACGACGGAGAGACTACCATCTTCATCGGTGGAAACACCATTTGCAGCTGAGTGACTAAACACCTTCCTGGAGTCACGACCATACTTTGCTTGACTTACCACCATACCGTCTTATGATTAAGACCTCGCTCCGAGAACATTGTTTGATTTACATATTGTTTTATTTTACTTCTCATCAATTATTTGCCTTTCACGTTCCTTGTGGGAACTTATATTTCTACTTGTTCAGTATTAAACTCATGATAAGCGGTGTTGTCGCTTATTGCTAAATAAGAATTCCTAGTTGTTATCCTCATATCCAACATTTAATTAGATCACACAAGTGTGAGAGTAGGACGAAAGTTGAATCTTTCATCTTTATCGACTTCTTTGTGCTGTATAGTTCAAGTCAAGTCTGGGGGCTAAATTCTTTTCCACAGGATCATCGTGTCGCTGCTAACTAAGTTTGCTGTAATCTTTGTGTGTATAGCTGTACAACTTTATCTGCAGTCCTGTGCCACTGTAAGAATAGTAGACTTCTTTTTCTGGGACAATTTGGCATACTCCCTTTGTTTTTCACGAGCCACTCGTCTGCTATTTCTTCAGTGGGGAGTCTTTCCTAGTGGTTAGGCTCATTGTCTTCTACTGTACCTGTGAGACTTCTCTCAACAGTAGCGGACCACGCGACAATCAATATGTTATGATTTCATCATCATCATCTTGAAATCAGATGTCTTACATGATTAGTAAATAAATGTTGTAGTATTATAACTCATAGTTCTGTCATTATATTTTTTCCTAGTTGTGCATACGTGTTGTGTATGTACATTGGTGGGGGTTCATTTAAACACCAAGGAAGGGAGCAGTCAGGGAGAAAAACCTGTACTGGGATAGTTGTCAAGTACACTTCAATTTAGACTTTAAAAAATCTATCCTAGCTAACCTTCTCTTTCCTATTCCTTGGCGAATATTCAGCACAAGTCGTTTCAATTTTGTAACGAGCCACTTGGAGCCGTAGGTTGGATATTCAGGGCTTAATCTATAGTTCAGCCATATAGACTTTGTCCCTAGTCAGTTTCTGACTATTTGGGGTTGCTCGCCAGTGAATAATACTTTCATCTAGGCGGTGGGCACCCCGACTTCTGTGAAATTGGGGGCTCGTCCGGGATCCTGAACCAGGACTTCTAGTAATCAGTGATTCTACTAGACCCTAGACATACGATTTTTAAAAGTTAACTCTTGTAATCTTCAATCATCAAAATAGACTATCATCAAATGTAGCTACTTTTAGTTGAGGAAGTTACAGAGTATAGATATAACTTTTCAAAAGTGTATAACAGATAAGAACTTATGAGAAAACTACAATCATCTATCATTTATTGATAACTGTTTTTAACTATTATCAATTAGTGTTACCATTCATCATTTAATGATAAGTGAACACTTTAATCATATTTACATTGATGTGTTTGATGATTTGACTGTTTGACTGATTTGCAATTTTATGCTAATATATGCCATGTTAATTTTGACATGTATGCAGTGCAATTTAATGTTTATTTAGGTAAATATTACTGTTGATTACTGTGTATTATATCTCTCACACTTACTTCACTGTGGTCGCCAGATACTACTTGAATATTACTTTCAGTTGTCTTTCACTGCTGAGTTTAACTATACACATTGGATAGCGTAGACTGTCAGTAGTTAACTCTTGTCTTTCTAGCTTAGATCTGATTTTTGATATATACATAGGAGCTTACTTGAATATAGTCATTAGCAATTATGGACTTACGTTACCGGAATCTCGAAGAGGACATGAAGGTGCGCGCAGATTTCTCAGAGACGGCGAGAGGGTGGGGCATAATAGAAGGCTTAAAGGGCGAGCAACTAGAAACATATATCATAGCTGAGTTAGAATGGTGGGACCAAGAAGAAGAAATGATGAATAAAAGAGATGATGAGTCCTTTGAAGCTCAAGAGCGTAGCTAAAACTGAAGGAGTAGAGATGAAGAAAACGCATATGGAAGCAGTCAATGCAGAGAAGCTAACCTTTCTAGCGGAACATAAGGTAGGAGATACGGATGCTCACCCAACCAGGAAGGAAGGGACATCTTTGCCAACCACCGCAAAATCAGAGTTAGTGGACCGGGAACTACAGGTTCTCATTCGACCCAGGCCTAAACGGAAAAGAGGGAAGAAGAAACGTGCCAAGGGCACTTAAAACAGTCACAAATGTGATAACTGTTTGCACCACGGAAATTGTGGTTTAACTGGTTTAACAGTACAGGACCTTCAGGGAAACCACTTGACTGCTACGAGAAATGAATCTCGAGAGAAAGAGGAACTGAAGACAACCTTTAATGAGGTCGCAGGCAGAGACCTAGCCTATTCTCACATTCCCTTCTGTTCACAGGATCACGAAGTGGAATTACATCTGACTGAAATAGGGAGGAAGGAAGAAACAGAATCCCAGGTGAATTTCACTACTGCAACGCGGGAAGAATCACTAATTATCAGTTCAGATAATTTACCCATTAACAGTTACCCAGAGGACAACTGTTTGCACTACAAGATTAGTGAATTAACTGGTTATCGAGTACAAGACTCCCATGAATCTCATTTTACTTCAACGAGGGATGAAACTCAAGAGGAAGAGGACCTGAGGACATCCTTTAATGAGGTCGCAGGCAAAGACCTAGTCGATTCTCACATTCCCTTCTGGTCAGAGAATCACGAATTGGGATTAAATTTGACTGACAGAGGGATGAAGGAAGACCCGGAACCCCTTGTGATCTTTGAGGCTGCAGCTCAGGAAAAGACACTAGATATCAGTTCAAATGATTTACATAATGTGATGGATTGCTTAGACAAAAGCCCACCATAGGATTTACCTAAACTGGACTTAGCCCATGAAAGCACGACCAGAGAGGAACATCCAGACAAGGAAACATTTCCAGTTGTTATCTCGGAGTATACCAGTTTGGAGACTCAGGAAACACAGATAATTGTTAGGAGCCAGAATATGGACTCTGATATTGTGCAGACAACATTGTCTGTAGTTGCTAAAGAAGGAAATTCTTTGCACAAGATGGAGGAAGAAACGCCTATCATCTCAATAGCTGAAGTTATGGAATTCCAGCGACAGGGACCTGAAGTAACAGAAGTCAAGAGTGGTTTGGAATCAACACTCTTAGGACTCAATCTACCCTTCAGTCAGGTCGATTTGATAGGAGTAGATCAGCTATTTGTGGATACTTCATTCAAAAGTAACACCACTTTATCGCTCTTGAGTAACTATGTTATCTCTCAAGCCTGGACAACTTGGCACAATAAATTACCAATTTCTAGCACGGTTTTTACAAGAAACTCTAATGCAGAGAAACTCAGCCCATTAACTGATTATCAGGGGAAGAAACCGCGACACCGAGGAGGGAAGATTGTTACGCCCGACTTTGAAGGAGGAAAGCGCCAGTTGAACTTACATCGTGGAAACATGATGTTTAACATTATTCCTTTTAAAATGAAGCTATTGATGGATCAATTAAGGATCTATACAGGATGGAGGAAAATCACGGAGGCAAAGTTTGCTGTGGCCAGCTTATGCGAGACTTCATTACGGGTACATCCTCGGCTGAAAGGATTAAATCACGTGAGTGAGTGGTGTAAAACAATTGCCCAGAAGCGTAGAAGAATCCCGTTGATTGTGATCTTTCCCAGAAGGGTAAAAATACACCCTCCTGACAATTACCGGATTTTACCAAGCTATTGCCTGGAATCCCGGCCGAAAACCAGGTACAAGGACCTATCCAAAGTAACCTGGGATTATGGACATGGGACGTCTTTATGCACATGCAGGACAACCCACTGCCACAAGGAATATTGGAAGCCTAGAACTGTAGACAGAGGTAGAACGGAGAGTGCTTAGGCATTATTCTGGGATGTACCGCGAGCTTTGACAAGATTTCTGGCAGAAACCTTTTAAATGGGGGAGCTATGTCGCGAAATGCCGCGTTAACATCCCAGAATATTTTCTCGGTCTCCAAATTTGAGAGGCCAAATTGAGAAAGAATGAATTAATCACGCTGCTCCACTGCTATCTAGTCGTGATGTAAGATTACTCACAAAAAGCCTCTAGCCATGACGTAAGCTTGCAGATGGCAAGTAAAATGGGCTGCTTGAGACGTTAGATGGACACAACTAGATAATTAGTCTACACTTGGGAAAACTGCTGACCCAGACGGGCTATGACACCACCCAGAGGGTAGACCCTGGATAAATCAACAATGAACTGGGCCAGTTGTTGAATAAAGGCAATTACCTGTAGCCATGTGGAGAATGTCAGAGATAGTGAAATAAAACCACCCAGGCGTGAACAACATATTGACCCAGGTGGAGATAATAGCCCTAGGGCAGTAAACAAGCCAAGTCAATTCAGAAGGGCAGACTCAGTAGAGTGTGAAAACAGACCTTGTAAAACCGGTCAGCTGTGAAGTGTCAGGACTGGCCACCCAGAGTTAATATGGCTAATAAAACCTAATCAGGAATGTCAGAGGGTGTGATGGCCAAGTTTTGAAGTGAGAATTGCAATTAACGCCAGGGGGAGATAAGAAGAATTTATGACTGGAATTTCTGGGAGATAATAGGTCTACCTGACTCAGTATATATATTAGGCTGTTAGTCCTGGTCGTGTTAGATACGAAATCAGTGGAAACAGGTAGGCAGCCAATTCAATGTTCTGTAGCAATCTGATTATATGTCCGTCTCGCCTTTCCTCTGAGCGACGAGCGTCGGCCAGATCCCCTCGTTACACCTCGCTGTCTCATTCTTACCAGACTATGGTGATCCATCTGCTCCTCCGAGAATTGCTTTCAAATGTTCATCAGTCAATCTCGTTCGATGTGTTGACTTAACATACTTCATTTTTGAAAATGTGTGCTCACAGACATAAGTTGTTGCAAACACTAGTGCCATACCAGCGGCAAATTTCTTCAGTTTCGGAAACTCAATATCAGGTAAGCAGCGGTAAAATTAAACAAGTTTTCCTTCTCTGTGCTTCTCTTTCAACAAGTCATTTGCTTGCAAATCAATGAGCTCCAACTGTAGTTCAACTGGCACATCATCAAGGTTACAATCAAACGGATTTTGGAACAGAAGAAAGTCACGCTCAGTACTGTCAAGATCTGAAAATCTCTCCAAAAATGCTTTCTCAAGTCACGAATAATTTTTTTTCGGTAAACCGAGGTTGACATCTTCGACGATTGTAGCGCAAAAATTCGAAACAATGAAAATGAGAAAAGTTTTTTCCTTTCAGTTGTGCTTCAAACAATGACAGCTTTCTCCAAAACTCTTTGATGATTCTGTAAAGATCACAGACGAGGTTATCATTTCCCTGAAGTATCAAATTCAGGTCATTGATGTGGTATGTGATGTCAACCAAAAATGACAACTTTGACAGCTAGGTAGGATTTGATAGCTGTGGATCTTCGCTATCTTTTTCAGTGAGGAAAACATCTGTTTTGTTTTGGAGCTTGTAAAGACGAAACAGGACTTTACTGCAGCTGAGCCAGCTCACTAATGTGTGATAAGGCAAGTCATATAATTCAGAATTAATTTCTACAAGAAAGCTTGGAACTGTCGGTGATTGAGTGCATGTTCCCGAATGAATTTCACAGCAGAAACGACTGGTTTTAGTACAAAAGAAATATCTATGTCTTTCCCATAGAGTATGTGTATGATGCTGATGTATGATGCTGTGTTATGAACAGAGCGCCCGGAATTTGCAAATCTTCCAACTGAGTCCTGATCTGCCCCATCAGAACTTTCCTCACTCCAGCCATGTTTTTTCCTCCATAAACTGACGCCTCGAAGCTGATTCCACCGAAGGTTATAGTCTCGCAAAATGTTTTGCATTTCCATGAAAATGTCTTCTCCAGGTGTTGTTCCATGCATGTTGCAAATGGATGCCAACTCTTCCGCTATCTGAAAGTCCAAATTGACACCACGAATGACCACGAGAAGTTGTGACTGTACTCGAGAAATCAGTAGACTCATCAAGTGATAGAGAATACCACTAAAAGTTCCTAGTTTTCTCGCGTATCTGTAGCACTATGTTCTCTCCGTTATTCGCACAACTGAACTTGCCAAAAGGCTGCTGATAGTTCCAAACAAATCGGCTTTCTCAGGACACAAGCCATTTGCAGCTTCCATCATACACCTTTTGATGAAGTTGCCATTAGTAAATGGTTTTACTCGTTCTACCATCTTATGCACTAATTTGTAACTTGTACGAGTGTTAGATTCATTGTCAGCAAACTTTCTTGTGAAGAGATCTCTTTGTGTTTCTAAACCACGTTTCATGGACTCATATGTCTCAGAGCACGACTTTCCAGAAAACTGAATATATTGATAGATGCTTTGTTTTGTAGGGACGCCGAAGATTGTACTCTTTCAAAACGGCAACACTTTCGCTGCGTATTACGCAACTGTTTTTTTTTTTTTTTTTTTTGGGGGGGGGGGGGGGGGGTCCTTTGTTTCCACAAAGAAGCACTTTACTCCCCGTTCTTAATTGAAATTGTGACTCTCGGCGTCCACTTTTCTTTTCTTAGTAGCTATAATGAAGGGTGAAGTACACAGGATCTGAAAATGAAAAAGACATTGAATTAGAAACATAATTAAAATTGTATTGAAACACAAGAAAAGCTGAGGACAAACAGCATAGAGCAGGGTTTTTCAACCGGGGTTCCACGAGTGGCAGCCAGGGGTTCCACCAAAATAGACTGAAATAGCCTAAATGCAACATTTCTGTCCATCTGGTTTATTACATAACATAGGACCAACACTTGGATCATCGCACAGAGTTCCTTGAGCAACGTAAACATTTGCGTAAGGATCTGCTCCAGCAGAAAGGTTGAAAAACACTGCCTAGCCTGGAGACCAGCTCGATTAACACCTTGACATCGAAATTCTTCTGAGCTGGGAATAATATTTTCGTAATAACATGAGGCTTCTATGGCATTTGTGTGCTATGTTTGCTACTTTATTGCCTCTGTTCACACTTGTAGTTCACTGCCTATCACTGTCAAACAAAGAAATCCTTGTTACATACCTATAAAATGGGTAACTGGCAAAAAGAAGTAAACATTTCTGGAGCATCGGACCTGTGTTGACAGCTGTATGCATCTGGGGGAGGGAAAGATGTGTGTGTGTGTGTGTTTCCATGGAAACCATGGTAACGTAAGAGTGTGGCGGCACTACCACGAGTCGGGGAAGGACTTGGGATTGCACGAAATAAGCAAACATTACAATAAACAAGAAAATCTAGATACAATAATTTATAATTGAAAATAGTAAATTTAAGACACATGGCAGCCAGGTCTCAAACCGTGTGAAGATCTATTATTTTAAACATAATATTTACATTTAAATTGTATCACAGCGTCCTGTGTTCCATACGTTATATCAAGCAAGTTGGAATACCGTCGGCGGGCCAGATGAAATGACATCGCAGGCTGGATCTGGCCTTCGGGCCGTAGTTTGGTGACCCCTGGTCTAGATCATACATCAGCTTAGATCCTACATCAGCTTATATCATCATGAACTTAGATCTTACATCTGCTTAGATCATGCATCATCTTAGATCATTGTGAACTTAGATCATATATCAGCTTAGATCATACATGAACAAATTAATCATTCTTCTTCTCCATCTTTTGTTCACTTGAAACCGATTTGTCTATAGCTGCAATGTGTGCCTGCTTGATTACACATACACATCTGGTCATAATCAATACCTGATATATTTATGAGGATATTAATGATTTACTTTGTTGTTTCAGAAATACACTCTTGGTCTCCACTGAGTCCTTACCACTCCATGCAAGAGCATTCACAAAAGTGGACATATGACAGCATAGACATGAAGGTTGTGAAACAAGAATCAGATGTTCAAGAAATGACAGAACACAGCAACTCAGAATCAATTGTTTGATAACAATTGTAAGGCATCAGTAAAACATGAATATGGTTGTCAAATGTCAGAACATGTGTCATCTGTGATTGATACAAACAATAAACTATCTCTGGCTATTGAGAATTGTCAGCAGCAAAATAAGGAAACACAAGTAAAACATACACAGAGCTTTGCAAAGTCTCTTGATGACATTTTTGTTTATGACAGTTATAGCTCTCAAAGAACTAACACCGGACACTTGTCTGATGTTTACTAGTCCAAATGTTTGTGTAGACAGATATAAGAGAACACATAGTGAAGGGATGCCAAACAAATGTAATGAACAGGATTGCCTTTTGATTCAAGATGACCATCTGGAGTGCCAACAGAACATGTACCACAAGAGAAGACATATAGGAGAGAAACCTCACAAGCGTGATGATTGTGGTGCTTCTTTCACTACAGATGGCAATCTGAAGACTCACAAGAGAACACATACAGGAGAAACACCTTACAAGTGTGATGATTGTGGTGCTTCTTTTACTACAAGCTGGCAAGTCTGAAGACTCACAAGAGAACACATACAGGAGAAACACCTTACAAGTGTGATGATTGTGGTGCTTCTTTTACTACAGCTGGCAATCTGAAGACTCACAAGAGAACACATACAGGAGAAAAACCTTACAAGTGTGATGATTGTGGTGCTTCTTTTACTACAGCTGGCAATCTGAAGGTTCACAAGAGAACACATACAGGAGAAAAACCTTACAAGTGTGATGATTGTGGTGCTTCTTTTACTACAGCTGGCAGTCTGAAGACTCACAAGAGAACACATACAGGAGAAACACCTTACAAGTGTGATGTTTGTGGTGCTTCTTTTACTGAATCTGCCATCTGAAGACTCACAAGAGAACACATACAGGAGAAACACCTTACAAGTGTGATGATTGTGGTGCTTCTTTTACTAAGCTGCCAATCTGAAGACTCACAAGAGAACACATACAGGAGAAAAACCTTACAAGTGTGATGATTGTGGTGCTTCTTTTACTACAGCTGGCAATCTGAAGACTCACAAGAGAACACATACAGGAGAAAAACCTTACAAGTGTGATGATTGTGGTGCTTCTTTTACTACAGCTGGCAGTCTGAAGACTCACAAGAGAACACATACAGGAGAAAAACCTTACAAATGTGATGATTGTGGTGCTTCTTTTACTGAATCTGCCCACCTGAAGACCCACAAGAGAAAACATACAGGAGAAACACTTTACAAGTGTGATGATTGTGGTGCTTCTTTTACTACAGCTGGCAGTATGAAGACTCACAAGAGAACACATACAGGAGAAACACCTTACAAGTGTGATGATTGTGGTGCTTCTTTTACTACAGCTGGCAGTCTGAAGGTTCACAAGAGAACACATACAGGAGAAACACCTTACAAGTGTGATGATTGTGGTGCTTCTTTTACTCAAGCTGGCAATCTGAAGACTCACAAGAGAACACATACAGGAGAAACACCTTACAAGTGTGATGATTGTGGTGCTTCTTTTACTACAGCTGGCAATCTGAAGGTTCACAAGAGAACACATACAGGAGAAACACCTTACAAGTGTGATGATTGTGGTGCTTCTTTTACTCAAGCTAGCAATCTGAAGACTCACAAAAGAACGCATAGAGGAGATAAGCATTACAAATGTGAGGCTTGTGGTGCTTCTTTTACTGAATCTGCCCACCTGAAGACCCACAAGAGAACATATAGAGGAGAAAAACATTACAAGTGTGATGATTGTGGTGCTTCTTTTACTACAGCTGGCCGTCTGAATACTCACAAGAGAATACATACAGGAGAAACACCTTACAAGTGTGATGATTGTGGTGCTTCTTTTACTCGAGCTGACAATCTGAAGACTCACAAGAGATTACATACAGGAGAAAAACCTTATAAGTGTGATAATTGTGGTGCTTCTTTTACGCAAGCTGGCAGTCTGAAGACTCACAAGAGAACACATACAGGAGAAAAACCTTATAAGTGTGATAATTGTGGTGCTTCTTTTACTCAAGCTTGCAGTCTGAAGACTCACAAGAGAACACATACAGGAGAAAACCCTTACAAGTGTGATGATTTTTGTGTCTCTTTTACTCGAGGTGACAGTCTGAAGACTCACAAGAAATCACATACAGGAGAAAACTATTACAAGTGTGATGATTGTGGTGCTTCTTTTACTCAAGCTGGCAATCTGAAGGTTCACTTAGAGAACACATACAGGAGAAAACTATTAGAAAGTGTGATGATTGTGGTGCTTCTTTTACATGTGATGGGTGTGGTATATGGGTTGGCAGGGGATGTTTTTATGGGTGGTGGAATGGGTGGTTGAGGATGTGTGTTGACTGAGTGATTGGGGGTGTGTGGGTATGCGAGTGTGTGTGGTAGGGGAGATGTGTGTATGTGGGGGATGTGTGGGTGGGTGGGGGGGGTGTAATATGCATTGCTTGTGTTTACAACATTAATTTGACAATGTTGTTTTCCTATGTAAATGCACCATGCACTATTGATGAACGAAAGATGAGTGAATGGAAGGGCCGAATGTAAGATGGGCTGCGTGCTCAATTTGTAACCCTTCTAAAATAAAGATCAATTGATTGATCAATCAATCAATCAATCAAGCTGGCAAACTGAAGACTCACAAGAGAACACATACAGGAGAAACACCTTACAAGTTTGATGATTGTCATGCTTCTTTTACTCACGCTGATCGTCTGAAGACTCACAAGAGATCACATACAGGAGAGAAACCTTACAAGTGTGATGATTATGGTGCTTCTTTTACTACAGCTGGCATTGTGAAGACTCACGTGAGAACACATACAGGAGAAACACCTTACAAGTGGATGCAGTCCATCCAGCATCATAGCCTACACTAAGAATCACCAGTGAGCAGATCACTGGACCAGGGAGAACA
Organism: Cepaea nemoralis; assembly: GCA_014155875.1. Lineage (NCBI taxonomy): Eukaryota > Metazoa > Mollusca > Gastropoda > Stylommatophora > Helicidae > Cepaea > Cepaea nemoralis. Next base: position 199,248 of record JACEFZ010020342.1, read on the forward strand.
CTGTCATATGCCGACGATGTTTTAGTGTATCGGCAGGATAAGGATAGAGACCAGGTTGCTGTGGAACTACAAAACGAACTCAGTCGCATAAGTACTTGGTGTGTTGAAGCTGGGGCAATGGTCAACCCAACAAAGGCAACAGTGACATAGTTCTCTTTGATTAACCATATTGTCAACACTCCAACACAATGGTAAATCTGTATTCAGAGACTGGAAAGAACGCAGGCAATGGATTACCTGAGGTTACGTTTTGATCAAAGCCTTGCTTATAATGAGCACATAGACCAGGTGATAACAAAGGCCAAGTGGGGATTGGCTGTGATGCGGGTGATGGCGGCAGCAAACTGAGCAGCGCCATCTATGTCTTCTATACGAGGGGCTGGTCATGTCTGTTTTTGAGTAAGCGATGGCGATCCTGACTCTCAGCCGTAAGCAGATAGAAAGGATGGAAAGGATACAGAATGAAGCTATGCGCATTATTCTTGGATGTACAAGAGATACAGCATGCAGGGCGATGCGCTACCTTCTTGGTTTTCCAACCATTGAAAACAGATTATAAACTTGCAGAGCACATGCCTACCTCTGAGTTAATGCAAACACACATCCACTGCATAGTTAAATTAGGAAGGTGAAGGGCAGTAGGTTAAAAAGAGGAAGTTTGTGGATGGGTCAAGCTGAAGACATTCTTCAACGGGTATGTGTACTTGAGGACTTAGAACCTGGCGAGGAGTGGGTACAAGTGCCAACAGATTTCTGTATGTCCTTTTCTGTTTGCATCCAACTAGACAGAAAATGCAGACAAGAAAATCCGGCTGCTGTGGAGGCGGAAGTACAAGCGTTGATTTTTAAGAATTCGTTAGACGGTGATGCTGTCATTTACATAGATGTGTCGGTCTCCGACATGTGAGAAGCTCATGGGCCTTTACGGCTCAGGCCAGAGGGAGAATTGTGAAGGAGGATTCTGGTGCTTTTGGTGCTTTTGCCTGACTATGGAAGTCATGGCAGTAAGTAAAGCAATAACATGGCTCGGGACACAGACATTCACTCGGGCATGTTTCCTTAGTGACTCAATGAGCATGCTCAAGAGGATTGAGGTGGGGTGGATCTGAAGAGGGTGGTTGCTGTCTCTGGAGCGGTCTCAGCTGACAAAGATTTGTTTCATCTTCATGCCAGGGCATGCGGGAGCACAAAGAAATGAGCTGGCTGACGAGCTCGCAGGCAAGGCTACTGTGGAGGGCGGAAGCACCATGGACCAGGCTGACATTCTGAATGCTCTACAAGAAGTAAGACTTGCGAGAACCAAGTGATGACTGTGAATCTACAACCATGGTCAGACTGCGAGAACAGCAAATTAACAGAGATGTGGCCAAACAAGAACACTAGGCAGGAAGCCAAAGAAGCTTGATATACCAACACAGAACTGGTGTCGTTAGCCGCTTCACGGTGCGGTATTCTCTGAGGAGGGGATCCGAGCACTTATGGACTGAATGGTTTGATATGCAATGAGGATGATCTGTCGACTAACTAACTAACTAACAAGTGTGATGTTTGTGGTGCTTCTTTTACTCGAGCTGACTATCTGAAGATTCACAAGACAACACATTCAGGAGAAAACTATTACAAGTGTGATGATTGTGGTGCTTCTTTTACTCAGACTTGTAATATTAAGAAACATATCATCATCATGTGCCCTGTCAACTACCATAGGTGCTCATGTATCTCCTCAGATCTCAGTCCCTATTCGGGATTAACTCTACTGATAATATTTTTCAATGTCACCATACAGTCCATCCAGCATCATCTCTCTCGGTCTGCCCATGATCATGGTCTTTTCCAACTATACGATCAAATAGATACTACTTGTTTTCTTACTAATAAAAATAATTTTACTAATGTCACTATATTAAAGCTTACTTTCACTGTTTCTAGTTTTTTTTTAGCTAGAATAGTGTGATCTATCATATCGAATGCTTTTCTAAAGTCTATAAACTCTGCTCCACATAGAGTAATGTTGTTAATAATTTGATGCTAGTTTTCTATCATGTTTGTTAGAGTCGTATGACAAGAATATTTTGGCCGAAACCCTGATTGACTGTCAACTATTAGTTTGTGGTGAACTAAGTGTTCTAATGTTGTTTTGTGAATGTGCCTTTCTAGTGGTTTGGATAGTGAGGATAATATGGAAATTGGCCTATAGTTAGTCATGAGACGATCGTCTAATGAACCAGTTTTTAAATGAGGATACACTTTAGCGATTTTAAAGGCTGATGGGAAGTGACCTTTGGTGAGACGTTGATTATATGTAAAAGTTACTGCCTCACAGATCGCCTGTGCAGCGTACAAAGAATCCAATTACTGATTCCGTCTAGTCCTGATGAGTTATTGTTTTTTTAGGTTACTAAGATGAGTAAATACTTCAGTGGTCCTTATTAGCGTTATGTTGGAGGGAATGTCACTATAGCATTTGTTCTTACAAAATGATGATAATAAAATTATGTCATGAGGAGAATCTGGTATTGCAACTTCATTTGGTTTATGTCGGATTGAAAGAAACTACTAAATTGATCACATGTAACCTGATTTGATACTAATGATTGTGATGACTTGTGTTTGTCAAGGTATTAATTTCTTCCTATATATCTTTGGTGTTGGTTTTATCTATTATTAAGTTATTAAAATAGTTTTTCTTTTCCTTTCGAATAACATACTGAACTTTGTTTCTCAGACTACGGTACATGGTTAGTGTAACAGAGTTAGGAATAGGAAGAAGGGGCAACGAGGTGTGCATAGTCAATAGGGAAGTAGGGCACGGTCAAGCACCATAATATGGGGTAGTTAGGGTGGCTCGTCCTATGACGAGCATCGTAGAAACAAGGTCAGTTGTGAACGACCCATCCTTCGATATGGAGGTATGATTTAGCTGAGTGACTTCTGGCTTGATTGAAGGTTTGTTGATTATGAATAAATTAATATGAAACCAGAACTGTCTTGGAGTTATTGCCAGTTCATCGTCACTTCGCTGTACTATTATAGTACAGAAATGGTGCCGTGACCAGTCCTGTTGAGTAATTCGTCAGCTTATGCGTTGTCCGTACGTGAGTATAATTGTAGACAAACAGGTGTTCGTCGCGATGAGTGAAGTAGGAGTGAGGTTTTGAGACGCCGTCTAAGTGGAGTACATGGATAAAATGTTGTCAAGCGATTGGTAATAGTTGTGCGATTGATATATCTTGTGTCAATGTGTGTAGAGGAGATCGACACGCTTAGACTGTAGTGAGTGATTGCTGGAATGTTGAATTGACGTCTAAATTGTTTGTTTGTTTTTTGAAGTAATGGTATGGACACGTCAGGTTGTCGCGATGCGAGAGTAGTAGTGAGATGAGAGCGAGGTTGTGTATCACTGTCTGAGCAAACATAAAAATACGAATAACGTGTGAATATGCGAAGAGTGGCTGATAAGTGACGTTGATAAAACGTGGAACATGGAGTATGCGAAAATTGAGAGGTAGAAAGAACATGATTAGAGAATTGTGATGTCTTTTCGTTAGAATATCTGACGTTAGACAGAGTTAATGAAAGTGGTATGACAGGCTGACGGAAAGAGAGTTAACATTCTGAATGACGTTTCATAAAACATGTTTAGTATTGTTGACAGGGACATGTCGAAGCATGAATGCCTAATACTGAGAAATGAGAAAAGTGAGGTTTGTTGTCCGTTGTATGTGGTGTGGTTTGCTGTTTCTGAAAGAATCCCGATAAATAGGAAGAGGAGTGAAAGATGGTGAGGTAAACAAGATTAGTTAAATGAATGTGGGAGAACGTGTTCCGATAAGTGTGACTAGTATCATCACGGTGTGAGAATGCTAGGAGAGACTTGAGGATAGCTTAGAGTAGTTGTGGTGAGATGTTGGAAAGTAATAATACGTTGGTTAGTCGGGTAGAAGAGAGACTTAAAAGTAGAATTAGTTGTTGGTACAGTAGATAGAAGCATGGGTGAGGTCTATAGTAAATAGACAAGTTTTTTTTGCTGATGGTAAGATGGTGGGATACCGTAGTTAACGGTAATGATTAAGAAGTTGTAGTAATCCTTGGTGCAAATCTAGGGGAAACACTAGTACTGGATAAAATGATTTGACCTGTAGTTTACAGTGATTGTTTAGATTTATATTCCAAATATTGGGATGTGTTAGGACTTAGTTTGCAAAAGATAGAATGTGGAGAGGGGAAATAATCAATGCTTAACTTCCAGAAAAAGTACAGTCATTTGTTAATTAATGACTTTTGTTGAGAGAACAGATATTGTTCTATGAGAATAGTCGGTAGGTAACATATATATATATATATATATATATATATATATATATATATATATATATATATATATATATATATATATATATATATATATATATATATATATATTGGGGTTAATACTTAGCATTGAGTTGTTTTTTTTTCTCTGTTATGAGAATAACGGAATAGGCATGACTTGAGTGAATAGATATATATTTAATTGGTTAGTATAAGAGACCAATGTTGATTGAATATGTGTGGTAGGTTATATTATTTTTTTGATTGACTTGGTTTTGTAAAATGATTATCACCATTTGATTTTAGAATAAGATTGTTGTGTTTTTTAGTCTTTTGCGTATAAACTACTGGTCCGTAAAAGAGACCAGTAGTGTTAGATAACATTAGATATTTTTCTTTTAACTGATGCATGATTCATTTTTGTGGGGATATATGAAAACATATTTGAATATCAAAAGGGGGGGGGGGGGTGATATTGTTGTTCTATTCTTGATTTGTCTTGACTCTTGTTATTAGTGAATTGTGAGTTTAATTAGTTTATTGTGGTTAAATATTAGCAGGTTACTTTGTTTGCCAGTTTTTCGTTTACAAAATAATGTTATTTATTGAGTTACCCTGACTATGTTTAAATTAGTTTGACGTTCAGTAATAGGGAGTTAGAAAATTTAAACAAGTTTTAGATGCAGAATTACGTTCAGAAAACAGTGAGGACTAGAAGAGAGACACATTCTCTTTATGAATAATAAGTTCATGAGTAAGAGGGCCACTGTGTTAATCAGCGTTGGCGTTTTAGGATGGAGAGGTTGATAATAGGGTGGCTATGAGGTGTTAGAAACATATGCCATATTGGAGAAGAAAAGATTGACGTGACTAACGCCTATAGCAGTGGGGTAAATGTGGGGGAAAGTATAAAACATGGTTTCCATGGGGTCGCAAGTGAACATGGATTTAGAGCCATGATATACTTTCATAAGAGACGAGATTGCTGGCTTGTAGAAGAAGAAGTCTGTAACGTGCTGTGACAGACAGTGTGAAGGCAATTAGTAAAATATGAATTGAATCCATGTTTGACTCCGAAGAATGATTATATACTGTGGATATCAGTAAAATAGTAAAGGGGTGTAAGTGTGTTAATGAGAAATGAACATTGTCACTGTGGAGACAAAATGACATGGGGTTTTTGAGGGTCCGTAATATATGGACTGAGAAAGAATAACGTTAATTGCAAGCAGTGAGGGGTTAGAAGGTCACGGACATGAGTTCAGGGGCAGTATATTGTTGCTGTTGATAACGGCATAAGTAGAGGTTTTAGTAGATATGCCCATAATAAATGGACATTAAGGGGTCGCTGAAATTTTCGGCGAGATTAAGAGAGAATTCTGAGTGAGGTATGAGAGAAGATTAGTTATGTGAGGTGATGTGTATAAAGTTGGAAGAGGTCTAGAGGGATGATGGACCTTGTTAATTGTGTACTGTCTGTAATATATAGACATTTGGGAGTGAATAATATTTTTGATGGTTGGTACTTGATGCTGTAGATAGCAGCGTAAACTGTTACCATAATAAGTGGTACTGTAGAAGAGATAATTGTTTTAGACTTTATTACATAAAGTCTCAAATGACATAGGGGGGTAAAGGTGTGTGGTTTAGGTGAGTGTGGGTATTGTGAGGAAGAGTTCTACTTCTTTGAATCTCCGGTGCGCACCGATTCTTTGTCTTCCTATCGTGTGCGAGTGATTTCAGGTTGGTTGAAAGTGGAGAAGTAGTAGTGTGGAGGTAATACTGTTAGTGATGGCGATAGAGAGTTTGAGGTAGTATCAGAAGAGTACAGCGTTTTGAATTTTTTGAGATCGTGATAAGAAGGTTTAAGCGGATTGCTTATGAAGAGTAGAAAAAGTATTCCGAAAATATGTTGTCATGTGTTGTATAAAACTAAGATCTTGTAATGAAGAAATATTATAGATACATATACAAGAATGAGCTTTTGTGATATGATATATGTGGATTTTATTACGAAGAAGAAGTATGGGTTGTAGGTCGTGGCGGCTGGCACTATGATAAATAGTGGGGATAGAGAGAAGTGTAATGAGTAAGGGGTATATGATTTCTGTAGTTGGGAGTTGAGTAAGTTCAGGTAGTAAGCGGATTGCTTATGACTTTATAAAATGAAGAAGAAGTAACTTTGATTGTGTGGAATTTTTGGGTTAAGTGTCTTGGGTCATAGATGTGGGGTAAATGAGTTGTGGGATTAAGACTTTTCAGGGAAAAGTCTTGGTTGAAGAAAGGGAGGAAATGTAACAGAGTTAGGAATAGGAAGAAGGGGCAACGAGGTGTGCATAGTCAATAGGGAAGTAGGGCACGGTCAAGCACCATAATATGGGGTAGTTAGGGTGGCTCGTCCTATGACGAGCATCGTAGAAACAAGGTCAGTTGTGAACGACCCATCCTTCGATATGGAGGTATGATTTAGCTGAGTGACTTCTGGCTTGATTGAAGGTTTGTTGATTATGAATAAATTAATATGAAACCAGAACTGTCTTGGAGTTATTGCCAGTTCATCGTCACTTCGCTGTACTATTACATTAGATCTCTATGTTGATGTGCCCTGTCCCGGTCTCTCGTAATTTCAACTACCTCCTGGGTCATCCACGGGGGCTTAGTGTAATGTTTAACTCAAACTTCCTTAAATGAACAAATACATTTAGAAAGATCTTCAACCAGAGGTCCAGAGCATTATCTGTGTCAGGAAGCTGGTAAACATAGTCCAGAGATCAGTTGAGCAAGTCTTGTCAGACTTCAAGTGCTTTTTTCAACAACCTTTCGAGAGGACTCTAATGAAACATATACATTATACAGCTTAAAGCAAACATTCTTTGCTGCTGAATCAATGATCCAATATAAAACCACCTAGATATTACTCCCATCTGTGAAAGAACTATTGTCTCTGTACACTAAATCTAACAGCATTTATAAATTCCAGTTGTGAGTGCCAAGCAATTTAACATAGGTAGAACGGAAAGACAAAAAAAACAAGTAACCAAACATATACCAGTAGGCCTATGGGTGGAAAACAGATTTAATCAGTCTTCAGGAATCCCTGTGCAGTCGACAGGTCATAAAATGCTTAACTCGGCAATTTTGAGACCTGTTTAATAGAAATCATAAAGTTTAAAAAGAGAAGACATCTTGTATTTTGCATTTTATGAACAATAAATGATTGCTCAAATACATCAAGGCATTGGTAATTAGATGGCTCCAGCCAACAGGAAGACTTCTTTTTAAATTTGCAATTACTATGTGGAAAGCTGATGCTCCACATTCAAACAATATCAATGACTATGTGTTTTAAATATTTCAGCCCTAGTATAATTCATTTATTCACTTCCTACGATACGTGTCAGAGTCCTACTTAGTAGCTCTGTCTGGCTCGCTGGACTTTGACAGGCAAATTACAACATCTACAACACATCTACTAAGAACACATGAATGCAATCGGAGCAATCTCCGGAACAATCATTTATTACAATATATATTACAACATAGTCGCACTTCACGCTCAAACAATCGTTCACCGCTAACAGCCACGCGCTAGCTCACAATGGCGATCTTGACACTGTCGCCCGCATGATCATTCACAATCACAACTTCACATCATCCCGCACATATCACAGTTAGTACATTCCTCGAATATCACTACACAACGTTCATCTCCATCTATCCGTCACAAATACTATCGTTCTATCGTTCTATCGTTCTCTCGCTCTCTAGATCTCCACACGTCCGTCTCTAATCGCTGCCTCACACACACTGCCTCTCTCCTGGTTGACCTTCCCACATCACGTGACTCTGTTCACGGGATTCTTGCCTGATCGTCCACTAGCCAAGCCGTGGCGTCTCTTACTGCCCTTTGCCTGAGTCATGCTTACACTCACTCTCGCTTACATACCGGCACTTACATTCTTCCTTACACATGTCATATAGGACCATGACATTCTCCCCCCGCACAACCAATGTGGCACTTACTCTTGGAAATGTGACACATTCTGTTGTTGTTACTCTTGTTTCCTCTTTCTAACCATGTCAGGGGATTATATGATCATAAGTATGCGTTTGCGTCCCTTTTTACTCTGATCTTTTCCGAGATTAAGTTCAAACATTGTTCTCTCCATTTCAGTATTGAGGTTTCTCTCAAGGTTTTGTCGTGGTCTGACAAATGTTCTGGTTGGGTCTACTTGTCATACCTCGTTATATTATTCAACCACCATTCCGTGACATTACATTCTGTTCATACTTCTCAATCGATGGTCTGTGCATTCTCATCTCATAGTTATTGTGGCTATGCTGGTTTAAGGATTCTCCATTGGTTTACGTCTCGAATAAGGCTACAACTTCCTCTTACAGCATTCTTAAATTTTCTCTCTATTCAGACGTGGTTTCCCTCGTCTATAGTTAATGCACACTACTCGATTCTTTATGAGCACGCTATGTCAATGTTGTGGTCATGGTTCGAATATACTTCATGTATGTCATAGTCCCCCTTACCTCATCTTATGTCGGACCATGAGTTGTTTCCCTTTTTTGAGCACACCTCGTTTACTGTTATGGAGAGTTGTTATTAGTCTCTTTGGTTAGCATCACCCTGTTGGTATGTTCTTTCTGGTCACCATCTTCTGATGTTAATTCTATACCGCTATTGCTAAGCGTCATTCGTCGGGCTATCCAGCATACGCGAAGGCAAGTTTGGTAACATTCGCGCATTGGGATTGCCAGGCGTTGATTCTCAGCATTACAACTTATTCTATTCGTCACTATACTTACGCTCATATGTATATATCACATTATAACAATACACAGTATTATAATCATAAAATTAGACATTGGATGTCATACAGTTAATACATATACAATAAAATATACATCGTTGATGACTTCTTGCACATATAGGATACCGTTCTTGTCCTGTGAAAGCCATGCACACGGAATTACATCACTCGTGTTCAATGTTCACTGTGGTGCTGGAATGTTTGGCATTTCTTCTTTCTCATATAATTGTTGACTTCTGTATATTCTGATATTGTCTTTCCTTCTGTATAGTTATTAACACTTCCCACCCAGTTTGGACAATTTGTAAGTCTGTTCTGTAAAACTGTTGGAATTCACACGTATACTTGTAAAATTGCTGGAATTCACACGTATAAAATAAGAATTAAGTTCAGTGGCCTTAATTTTGAGTGTGGCATGGTGCGTCTGTCTGTGACTGTCCTTGCCATAGTTTGCAGGTTGGCATCCGGTTCATTAAACTGATCATCGGAAATGAATGTCTGTACTTGTGAAGCTGTCGTCGTTGTTCGTCGATTTCAAAAGGTGAATTCTGTAGATACTCGTTTGAAACAAAGTCAATATGGGTATATCTTACTATTTGATACCTGAAATCACATGTTGAGTCTTACTGTTCTGTTGAAAGACCGTTTATGTTGGTCTGTACACTGAAGTGTGCTAGTATCATAGCGCTGGAGTCGTACAGCAGACAAGGCAACTCTGGAGTTACTGGATCTAAGGATATAAAATGGGTTACGGTTAGAATTTTCCGAAGGGTGGGGATTTTCAATTTTCATGTTGAGATCATTTTGAGTGCTATCTCCAAACCTGCACTCGTACATGTGTGTATACATTCAATAGTTCAAATAATAATAATACACCATGTATAGTTTTGAAATGTAATCGTGCATGTTTGTATGCTTCTCTGCAATTTGTGTATATTTTCCAAAATATGTAGGGTAATTTGTTGCTGATTTTTGTCAGTAATTCCACCGACTGATGATTTACATTGTTCAGCATAAGTATGTGTCTGAGTTGATTTGACATAGAGTTTATCAGTGGTAACAACAAACTTTGGTTCAACAGTAATGATATAAGTAACAAAGTTTGCTGGTTTGTCATGAGTAATATAATCTGTGTTGCGTCATGATAATGTGGAAATAAAACTGTCTGTGAAGACATTTGTTTTGTATTTACAATGAGTAGTGCAAGTATAACCATCCACTGTGTGCACTTGGTTATGTGTGTAGTTAATAGGGAGTACATGGAGTATAGTATGTCACATAATGATTTGCTATCTTCCCTCACTGTTGTGAACTGTTTGTTTTCTGCACCTTTCTTATTGTGATGATACACACCAGTTTCTGTTTTTCCTTGTTTTGAGATGGTATGGTGTGGTACTTTGTTCTTTTCATCATGTTGTTGTATGATGAGTGGTGTAGTTAAGGCAGTACTTGTTGTGTTAACTTTTTTCTCTGTGTGATGTTTGGACTCTGTGTAGTCTGTCACATTTAATACATTTCCAATCAATAAATCACAACATGGATTGTCTAATAAAGCACAAGTTACTCTGCCTAATAGGAAAGGTGATTTTATATTGGCCCATGCCATGGGATATTTTTCTAATGTCCCTGAAACAGTTTTGCAATAGATGTACTCATCTAGGTAGTCTTTAGGATCAGCTAGGGTCTTCCGAAGACCGATAAGACAGGACCCTGTGTCGCGTACACATGTGCATACTGTGTCATTGATGTAACCTTCATGGACTGTTAGTTTTCCTAACGACAGTCTTGAGGTTTTGTTCATTTCCTCACCTTTTTGTTGAGTCTTGACCTCTTTACATAAGGAGTGAGGTTGAGAGATGTTAACAACATTATTAAAATATGGTACAAAGTCTGATGGGTAAAACTCAGTTTGTTCTGACTTTGCAGTGTTTGGTCTTGTCTTCGTTTCTGCGATGTTTACTTTTGCTAAGTTCTTTGCTGCACTGTCTGTTGTAATGTTTATGGCTGCATTTGCTTTTGCTATCTGTATTCTTTTTACACCTTCACATTCAAAACGTCTGTGGCCATAAGCCAGGCAAAAATGACATTTTGTTCTATATTTCCTTTGATTTACCTTCCCCAGTTTCTGTGCTATTATAGTATTTAGGTATTCTTGATAAGTGGGATTCTTATCGCATATTCCATTTTCCGTATGTGGAGTGCTACAATGTTTGCACAGTACTGGTTTTGTTTTCTGTGGTTTGTTTTGACAATCTGTGGCTGCAGATGCCGTTGATTTCACAGTACTTTTCTGTTGAGTGTTCTTAACCAGGTTTAAACTTTGGTTGTAGTATTCGCGGCATTTTTCTAGTAAGTTTTTGATAGGTTCTGTTTTGTGTTCTTCTAAATATTTCCCGCACTCGGCTGGTAGTGTTGCTTTTAGTTTTTCTATTAGCAAGAAATTTATTACTCCTTGATTGTTGTCTGAATGTCTAATTACCAATGTCAGTTTTGTGAAAGCTGCTTCTAATTCCCTTACATACTGGGTGAATGACTTGTCTGTGGCTGGTTTCACATTTTGTATTTCTAATTTTAGAGTCTCGAAAGAGGTTGGATAGTGTTTTAATATGTTTGTTTTATGATATTCATAGTTTGTACTTGACATATCTGGTATGAACTCCCGTAGTTTTTTACTTTTTATTGGTACGTATGAGCTGTACCATGTATACCAAAACTCTTTAGGAATTTTGTAGTCTTGCATTTTCTTTTCAAATTTCTGTAGCCAATCACGTATTAACTCAGGTTGTCTATTACAATTTGTGTATTCTTGTGCACGTGTACCCCCGAAAAAGGTTTTCAAATCTCTATAATGCTTTGTGCCGCATACATCTGATTGATCTCGAATTGGTTCATCATCTGAACTGTCTTCACTACTGAACATTTTCTGTTACTTGATATTTAACTCTACCAATGATGATGTTTACACAAGAAAATCAAAGAATGCAGATTTGGGTAATTAGCAATCAAAATTAATCAACTTATCTTTCTCTGCTGACTACTCGAACGCTTGATGTACAGGATCGTGATTCTCGTGTTGGTTACCGCTGACCTGATCTGGTTACGTCGGTCGCTTTGTAGAATTGAAACCTGCTGTGGAAAGAAATGATGTTATTTTCGTTCTGACTCTATTAACACATCTTTACTTTACAATTTCTAATATATTATGGAATAGGTCTTCTTCTTCTTCTTCTTTTGTGCGTTCTACATGAGCGTGTGGTTCATGTGTACTTCTGACACCATTATACCTGTCAGAGTCCTACTTAGTAGCTCTGTCTGGCTCGCTGGACTTTGACAGGCAAATTACAACATCTACAACACATCTACTAAGAACACATGAATGCAATCGGAGCAATCTCCGGAACAATCATTTATTACAATATATATTACAACATAGTCGCACTTCACGCTCAAACAATCGTTCACCGCTAACAGCCACGCGCTAGCTCACAATGGCGATCTTGACACTGTCGCCCGCATGATCATTCACAATCACAACTTCACATCATCCCGCACATATCACAGTTAGTACATTCCTCGAATATCACTACACAACGTTCATCTCCATCTATCCGTCACAAATACTATCGTTCTCTCGTTCTATCGTTCTATCGTTCTCTCGCTCTCTAGATCTCCACACGTCCGTCTCTAATCGCTGCCTCACACACACTGCCTCTCTCCTGGTTGACCTTCCCACATCACGTGACTCTGTTCACGGGATTCTTGCCTGATCGTCCACTAGCCAAGCCGTGGCGTCTCTTACTGCCCTTTGCCTGAGTCATGCTTACACTCACTCTCGCTTACATACCGGCACTTACATTCTTCCTTACACATGTCATATAGGACCATGACAATACGTAACCCTGCAGTATGCACCAGACGAGATGCAGTGAAATATGCCAGGCAATAAATTAGACAACATATTGTTTGTGGCTTTTGTGTTTAAACTTTAGAAATATATTAATTCTGATTTATGTTTAATTCAAACTTAAGCTCTAAAATTCATTCATTCATTTATTCAGTAGCATGTCCTTTGCAGAACCTCGCTCCCATAACAACCTTCCGGAAAACCTCTCGATCATAAACAAGATGTCCCGTGTCCGACACCCACCTGGAGATCATCCACCACATCCTGCACCCATCTTCTCTTTGGCCTTCCTCTTCCTCTCTTCCCAGGTATATAACCCTCCATTATTGTTCTCTCCAAACTTTCATGGCGTTTCAAGTGTCCAAAATATTTCAATTTTCTTTGTTGTTGTCATAGTTGTTATGGTTTCTTGGCAAGTTTTGCAGAAGGCAGTTTGCCATTGCTTTCCTTCTGGGCAGTGACTGTACTAGTCGGTGGCCATAGCCATTGTCTCTACTGATGAGATCATCTACCTGTCGCCGCAGAGTGCAAGACCATAACCAACAACAATCTGTCAGCTGCTCTCACACTGCATCCACTCTAAAATACTCCAACATTATAATTGTGTGCCTTAACAAATCAACCATATCACCCATCGAATGTCGACTGGTCTAAAAACATGAACCCAGTACAGCTCATGGTGTGAGAGGTGGTCCTTGACTTGACTTTCACGGATGTGATGTTTATGGTTGTTGTGTTCATCTTGACTTCACTTTCATGGATGTGGTGTGACAAGGAAAGACCAACGCGTAACACTCTGAGTGAGCTAAGGCAAGCTAGGAAGGATGTGCAAAAGGCTGCCAGGCAGTGTGCAAATGATTATTGGATCAAGTTATGTGAGTCCATTCAAATCGCAAGTGATAAGGGAGACATAAGAAGCATGTATGAAGGAATAAAGAAAGCCTGTGGTCCAGGGATCAAAAGAAGTGCACCGCTGAAAACTTTGACTGGAGAAGTCATCACTGATAAGAAACAGCAGATGGACAGATGGGTAGAGCACTATTTGGAGCTTTACTCAAGTGAGACCAAACTAGCGGATGATGCCCTCAACGCCATAGAGGCCCTGCCAACTCTTGACCACCTGGACACACTTCCCACCATAACAGAAGTTAAGTGTGCTATAAATGAACTTGCATCTGGCAAGGCTCCAGGTAAGGATGGGATTCCAATAGAGGTTATCAGGAGTGGGCAAGACACACTCACTCTACAGATCCACCAGCTAATAGAGCTATGCTGGCGTGAAGGACAAGTCCCACAGGATTTCAAAGATTCAAACATCATAACGCTGTACAAGAACAAGGGTGATCGGAGCGACTGTAACAACTATAGGGGTATCTCACTTCTGTGTATTGTTGGGAAAGTATTTGCCAGGATTGTTCTGCGCAGACTTCAAGTCCTAGGAGATCAAGTCTACCCCGAATCACAGTGTGGCTTTCGACAGAACCGGTCTACCACTGATATGATATTCTCATTGCGACAAATGCAAGAAAAATGCCGTGAACAGAATCAACCACTGTTTATTGCCTTCATCGACCTCACAAAGGCATTTGATTTGGTCAGTCGTGAGGGTCTGTTCAAGGCACTAAAGAAGATTGGCTGCCCACCAACTCTTCTGTCCATTGTGGAATCGTTCCACACAGGCATGAAGGGTATAATCAAGTTTGATGGTGCAACTTCTGAAGAATTTGAAATCAAGAGTGGAGTTAAGCAAGGTTGTGTACTAGCTCCCACCCTCTTTGGAATATACTTTTCACTTCTACTGAAATATGCATTTCGTGATCAGGATGGTGGTATATACATTCACTCACGCTCAGATGGCGGCCTCTACAATGCTCAGAGATTGAAGGCTAAGACCAAAATTAGGAGGGTACTGATCAGAGAGTTGCTTTTTGCAGATGATGCTGCAGTTACGACCCACTCTGAGGAAGAATTGCAATGTCTACTATCTGCATTCTCCAATGCTTGTTCTGAATTTGGTTTAACAATTAGCAAAAAGAAGACACAGATTATGTCACAAGGTGCACATGAGGTACCATCAATCTTTATTGACGACGCCGGACTAGAGATAGTAGACCATTTTACATATCTAGGATCAGTGGTAAATAGCAAATTATCCCTAGATCAGGAAATCAACATCCGGATTGGTAAGGCAGCAACAACAATGAACAGGTTAAGAAAAAGAGTCTGGGAGAACAGGAAGCTTACTGCTAAAACAAAAGTCCTTGTCTATCAAGCCTGTGTCCTTAGTACTCTTCTCTATGGCAGTGAAACCTGGACAACTTACTCACACCAAGAGAACAATTTAAACAGCTTTCATATGCGGTGTCTGCGAAGAATTCTTGGTATTAAGTGGCAAGACAAAATCACAAATACTGAAGTATTGGAAAGATCAGGTTGTGTGACAGTTTATTCCATGCTCAGTCTTCGTAGACTTAGATGGATAGGACATCTTAGGAGGATGGATGATGGTAGAATACCAAAGGATATCTTTTTTGGTGAATTACAGATGGGTAAGAGATCTCAGGGTCGGCCTCTACTACGATACAAAGATGTGTGTAAGCGGGACATGATTGATACAGGCATTGATAATGAACATTGGGAGCAAGTCGCCGCTGAACGTGTTGCATGGAGGGCAAATATCAGAAATGGAATAAAGTCAAAGGAGAAAATTATTGCAGAAAAGTCACACACCAAGCGTTTGAGACGTAAGATGGTGCATGATGGTGGAAATGACCACGTGTTCACATGCACCCACTGTGAACGGACATTTACAGCGCAAATTGGCCTTATCAGTCACACTCGCTACCGCCATAGTTAAAAGTTATTATGCCTTTTTAGAGCACAAACTATCGTCTGTCAAGACGGCAAGGTGCCAATGATCATCTTGACTTGACTTTCACGGATGTGATGTTTATGGTTGTGTTCCTCTTGACTTGACTTTCATGGATGTGATGTTTATGGTTGTTGTGTTCATCTTAACTTCACTTTCACGGATGTGGTGTTTATGGTTGTTGTGTTCATCTTGACTTCACTTTCACGGATGTGATGTTTATGGTTGTGTTCCTCTTGACTTGACTTTCATGGATGTGGTGTTTATGGTTGTTGTGTTCATCTTAACTTCACTTTCACGGATGTGATGTTTATGGTTGTTGTGTTCATCTTGACTTCACTTTCACGGATGTGATGTTTATGGTTGTTGTGTTCATCTTGACTTCACTTTCATGGATGTGATGTTTATGGTTGTTGTGTTCATCTTAACTTCACTTTCACGGATGTGGTGTTTATGGTTGTTGTGTTCATCTTGACTTCACTTTCATGGATGTGGTGTTTATGGTTGTTGTGTTCATCTTGACTTCACTTTCATGGATGTGGTGTTTATGGTTGTTGTGTTCATCTTGACTTGACTTTCACGGATGTGATGTTTATGGTTGTTGTGTTCATCTTGACTTGACTTTCACGGATGTGATGTTTATGGTTGTTGTGTTCATCTTGACTTTACTTTCACGGATGTGATGTTTATGGTTGTTGTGTTCATCTTGACTTCACTTTCACGGATGTGATGTTTATGGTTGTGTTCATCTTGACTTCACTTTCACGGATGTGATGTTTATGGTTGTTGTGTTCATCTTGATTTCACTTTCACGGATGTGGTGTTTATGGTTGTGTTCATCTTGACTTGACTTTCACGGATATGATGTTTATGGTGGTTGTGTTCCTCTTGACTTGACTTTCACGGATGTGATGTTTATGGTTGTTGTGTTCCTCTTGATTTCACTTTCACGGATGTGATGTTTATGGTTGTGTTCATCTTGACTTCACTTTCACGGATATGATGTTTATGGTGGTTGTGTTCCTCTTGACTTTACTTTCACGGATGTGATGTTTATGGTTGTTGTGTTCATCTTGATTTCACTTTCACGGATGTGATGTTTATGGTTGTTGTGTTCATCTTGATTTCACTTTCACGGATGTGGTGTTTATGGTTGTGTTCATCTTGACTTGACTTTCACGGATGTGATGTTTATGGTTGTTGTGTTCATCTTGACTTCACTTTCACGGATGTGATGTTTATGGTTGTTGTGTTCATCTTGATTTCACTTTCACGGATGTGGTGTTTATGGTTGTGTTCATCTTGACTTGACTTTCACGGATGTGATGTTTATGGTTGTTGTGTTCATCTTGACTTGACTTTCACGGATGTGATGTTTATGGTTGTTGTGTTCATCTTGACTTGACTTTCACGGATGTGATGTTTATGGTTGTGTTCATCTTGACTTCACTTTCACGGATGTGATATTTATGGTTGTGTTCATCTTGACTTGACTTTCACGGATGTGATGTTTATGGTTGTGTTCATCTTGACTTCACTTTCACGGATGTGATGTTTATGGTTGTGTTCATCTTGACTTTACTTTCACGGATGTGATGTTTATGGTTGTGTTCATCTTGACTTCACTTTCACGGATGTGATGTTTGTGGTTGTTGTGTTCATCTTGACTTCACTTTCACGGATGTGATGTTTATGGTTGTGTTCATCTTGTCTTCACTTTCACGGATGTGATGTTTATGGTTGTTGTGTTCTCTTGACTTTACTTTCACGGATGTGATGTTTATGGTTGTTGTGTTCCTCTTTACTCAACACTTGTTAAGTCTCTAATGATGGGGTATCACAGTGAACAGGCTATCACAGTGATCTTGACAGGAACAGCCACGAAGCATGTGCTAAAATATCTCTGGTAGATAAAGGTGATGGTGGCCAACTATGTTTGCTTGGCCGGTCTTTCCTGCCCTAACAGCCAGTGTATACCATTTATGTATAGTGTATATATTACATACTACGTAAATACAATTGTGTAGGTGTGCCCATAATTTCAACCTGTACATTTACAAATAATGATGACTATTACAACTGATTAGAAGCCCACACAAAATAATATTGCCACACAAGTCTATCACATGCACTTTGGCAACTGTTACCGCCACAATCTGACAGGGAAACAGTGATGCCGACTGAGCTGTCCTGGGGTTTCATGAATGAGTGTAACATGTGTTTGCTTTGTGTAAATCTGGTGTAAATTTGAAACTGTTTTCATTGTTTAATTTATCTCATTCCATAATTCACTGGGTTAACTTGTTTAGCTAACTTTGTTTAACTGGTGGTGGAATATCCCCGGTTGTGTGTGTTTTTTTGTGTGTTGCATATCCTTTACAGGACATCGTTGTCAACATCAGCATCTTTCGGCTGATTGTTGATTTCTTGGCAAGATTACGCTCTATAGTTTGCCATTGCTTTCTGAGCGACCGGCCCCATACTCTGATAAGTCACTGGCGCGACTCGAGCCGGTTGTTTGCTCTTGTGTAATAAACTGGAAATTGTTATTCTTTGTATCAGGCATGAATGTAATACACCATTATGAATAGTTGCATAATTATTGACATTTGCTAAGTAAACAAATAAAGTTTGTTGATTATGCTTCTTCTTCTTCTTGTGATTGCTGTTGATTATGCTAAAACTGAGTGGCTCTGTAACCAATGGCTGACTAAAAATGTCTTTGGTTGACTTACTGGAGTGGAGATAATAGTAAGGGAATTTCTTCTTTGAAGTGGTAATGACAGACAAAATAACTTGTAGTGTTATTGATTTGTTGCTGGATAATACTTTGAATATTTAAGTTTCATCTATTGGATTTTCAAAACTCTGTTCTCTTGGAGTGTGGCTGGCAAGGTTGTTGTAACAGATGTCTCTTGGCAAACTTGTATTTGATCAACTTTCTATTACAGCTGTTCTCTTACAATAAAATAAGGTGTTTGTAGTGTTGGTTGGTAACCATGGCAGTGAAGTGACCAGCATGTTTGCCTGCTGGCACAGTGATCAAGTATTTGAATACACATAAGTGCATTTAGATAAACTGACCTGGGCTCCAAAGTCAGCTATCCTAAAACTGACCTGGGTTCTAAATTCAACCATCCTAAAACTGACCTCGGCTCCAAAGTCAACCATCCTAAAACTGACCTGGGCTCCAAAGTCAACCATCCTAAAACTGACCTGGGCTCCAAAGTCAACCATCCTAAAACTGACCTGGGCTCCAAAGTCAACCATCCTAAAACTGACCTGGGCTCCAAAGTCAACCATCCTAAAACAGGCAGCAGGAAATGTCTGAGGAAGTAAAGGCAGCCCACTTGATATCGACCACATCACCCCTCGAGTGCTGATTGGTCTATACATTGTGGGGCTGGCATCATAAACCCATTACACCTCCTGGCATCTTAAACGGCCCTTTACTTTAGTGACTTTCTTGTAGTGGCTTTTCTCTTTGTGACTTTTAAGGATTTTGATACAACTCTATTTTCTGGAAGCTAACACACTTTTTCAAGCAGTTATGTGTCAAACTGTTATGTGATAGCCATATCTAAAGTTAAACCAAACAAGAAAGAATGAGCGGTACAACATCTGATTCACGACGCTACCCCATTGTTGCCATGTTATTGTTGGGGTGTATTTAATAATATGCCGGCTTCCTGGCCTAGAGGTTAGCGACTTTTCTCAGTAATCTCGTATACTCTCGTAGGTAACGTGACGACGGTGAGCATCAGCAGTGGTACGAATCGCGTCGGTAACTTACGGGGTATGCCAAAAAAAAACAACAAATGTAATAATATATTTGTATGCTGGGTCGTTAATGTAGAAAAACAACAGACACGCTTGTAATTCTGGTTTATCATGTTTTGCATATCCTTTACAGGACATCGCTGTCAACATCAGCATCTTTCAGCTTATTGTTGATTTCTTGGCAAGATTATGCTCAGTAGTTTGCCATTGCTTTCTGAGCGGCCGGCTCATATACCCCGTAAGTTACCGACAAGGAGAGAACCGCTTCCATTTCTCACGCAACGTCACATTACTTACGAGAGTATACGAGATTACGGAGAAAGTGGTGTAACCTCTAGACCACTGAGTCCGGCTCTGGTTTATCACAGCTGGGAAAAAACGACTTCATACCATGCGTCGCAATGCACAGCTTAACTTTATTTGTCAATTCAAGGTGAATCAAGTTCCAGCCCCAATCATGTCTGTGATCACCGCTTCATGCATGCTTGTGCAAGCCTTTGTTTACTTATTAGTTTAGTTTAG
This sequence comes from Cepaea nemoralis, assembly GCA_014155875.1. Taxonomy (NCBI): domain Eukaryota; kingdom Metazoa; phylum Mollusca; class Gastropoda; order Stylommatophora; family Helicidae; genus Cepaea; species Cepaea nemoralis. The sequence goes on from JACEFZ010020342.1 coordinate 219,457, forward strand.
TCGACGGATCAACATCACACGGCACACGGGTGTAACCTATGAGTGCTCCTTACTGCTCCTAACTCAAGCCTAGTCCGGAGAATCTCAGCTCAGTGCACAAATTCTGTAGCAAGGTGAGGATCCTCAAATACTTTGGATAGATTGTTAACTCAAAATTTTGCCTGGGCAGCAGCGTTAGGCTACTCTTTTTCGATTTGCAACTGCCATGGGAATTTTTATGTGCGCAACAATACACATGGGCGTCCGATCTCACTACCCAGAGACCAGGGGAAATTTTTTTAAACTAGAAGTCCATGTGAAAAAATCCCGGCCCTCACTGGAGCTGGGACCTCCAGCACTCGAGGCGGACACCATACCTTGAGACAAATGCCCCCTCGGCCTTTGTTTACATGCAAGGCAATCTGTCCTGGAGTCTCTAGCTATCTTGTGGTCTCTGTTGTCATAGTATTAGTTGTCATTTTAACGCTGTCAACACCAGAATGTCAGAGGATCAAATGAAAAACATATAAACTTACGATTGATTCTTTTCCGAACACACTACTTACACAGTAGGCCGACCTCTCACGAATATGGTTAACACTACACATCACCTTCAATGGCTGTAGAATCTAACTGAAGTTTCAGTCAGACTGTTACTAATTCGCTAGATCAGACAAAATCTTTATCTGAAAGTTGTTATTACACAGCCACTTCTTCCACTGATATAGTTTGTGTAGCACAGTTTCGTCTGCCAATGTTATTTCGACCATCCGCCCCTGCCAAAAACGTTAGAAATGCGTTAGCAGTGAGTACATTTTGATCATGGCATGTGACTATTCTTGAATAGTCCAGAGCCCGTTAATCATTGTTTGTCTCATCACCCTTGTTCAACTTTTAGTGAGCTGTTTTCAAATACTGTTTCTAGTCAATGGTTTTTTTTTTTTTTTTAACTTTCTCAGGTCCTGTGAATCTAACTCATCACCGTTGCTTCCTCCATTAACTCCCATAAGGCAACTTTTGGGTCATAGCAATAGCCATGTCTAAAGACAATTCAAAAAACAAAAAGAACAAATGAGCGGTACAACAAGTGATTCACGACGCTAGCCAAGTTGATAGACGTCTAAAGATAAATTTAAAAAAAAAGAAAAGAATGAGCTGTACAACAACTGATTCACGATGCTAGCCAAGTTGATAGCGAAGTATGCTGGTAAATTCATGAGCACAGTCAGACGCGGGTGCTACATCTAGTCTCGTCGCTTGCCAAAGTGATGGGGACATTGACCACCTTTTCTTCCACGCTCTCACGCTAAAACAAGTTGATGGCACTATCACAGCACAAACTGACAGCAGGAAACTGTGATGGGACTAATTGTGTTGTTTATTTTATACTCGCGCCCCGGTGACGTAATCATATACACTCATGGCTCTGTAATGCTTGCTTCACTAAGTCTTCACAAACATATGGGTGAACGAGACCATGCCACAAGATTTCAAGGACGCGTCAGTAGTCCCCCTTTACAAACGTAAAGGAAACCGCCAATCCTGTGACAACCACCGAGGCATCTCCTTGCTTTCAATTGCAGGGAAGATACTCGCCAGAATTCTTCTCAATCGCCTCACGGTCCATCTCGATCAAGGTCTTCTTCCCGAGAGTCAATGTGGCTTCAGAAAAGAACGTGGAACTGTTGACATGATTTTCGATGCAAGGCAGCTGCAAGAGAAATGTCAGGAACAGAACTGCGAAATGTTCTCCACTTTCATTGACCTTACCAAGGCTTTTGATACAGTCAGCAGAGAAGGCCTGTAGAAGATTATGGCAAAATATGGCTGTCCACGAAAGTTTGTCCAAATAGTGCGGCTATTTCATGATGGCATGCAGGCAAGGACCTCTACTTAGCCTTTGTCGACCAAGAAAAGGTATTCGATAGAGTAGATAGAAACAAGTTGTGGCAAATCCTTAAACAATATGGAGTGAGTACACATCTAACAAACCTATGTAGAAGTTTATACAACAACAGTGAATGCATAGTGAGAGCAACTGGAGGACACTCAGAACCCTTTACCATAAGATCTGGAGTACGACAAGGTTGTATCCTGTCCCCTCTCTTGTTCATAACATATATAGACAACATATGTAAAGAAACCAGCCAAGCAGAGATAGCAAGAATACCACATGACGAGAACACAGAAGAAGAACCATCTGCAAATCTAACCATTAGAGAACTCCTGTTTGCGGACGACCATGCACTAATAGCAAAATCAGAAGCGGAATTACAAGACCACATGAATAGTCTAAACGAAATGTGTAGGGAACATAACATGAAAATTAGCACAGAGGTAATGACTAACTAAAGAAAAACAAACAACAACAATTCACCTAAACGAACATCCTTTGAAACAAGTGAAGAGTGTCAAGTACCTGGGAAGTATAATATCATCAAATGGCAGATCAGAAGACGAGATCGAAAATAGGTGCAATAAGGCAAATCAACTCATTGGACAAATGGCACCAATACTAAAGAACAATCATGTATCAGTAACTACCAAGAAAGCACTTTACAACACAATCTTCCTACCAACTCTATGCTACCAATACCAAACCTGGACAATGACAGAAAAAGAGAAAAGAAAAATCACAACAATAGAAATGAGGTTCCTGAGGAGAATACTCAATGTATCAAGAAGAGATAAGATCAGAAATGAAGAAATCAGGACTAAAGTGGGGGTTAAAGCAGCACTAGATTTTATTAGAAAGCAGCAAGTCGAATGGTTTGGCCATGCAAGTAGGTTACCAGTCAACAGCATACCACAACAAGCAATGATGTACAGACCAGATGGAAACAGAGGAAGAGGCCGACCACGTAAACGTTGGACGGAGGGAACAGCAGAGTCCATGGGAATATCGATATATGAAGCCCATAATCGGGCACTCTCACGAAGTTTATACTTCACCTCGACACCGCAAGGTACAAGAGGAACATGATGATGATGCAGGCAAGAGTACAGGAAAATGGTGAACTGTCTGAGCCCTTTCCTGTCACTAATGGAGTGAAGCAAGGATGTGTCCTGGCACCAACACTGTTCAGCCTCATGTTTTCAGCTATGTTGACTAATGCCTTCGAGAACAACGACATTGTAATAGACATCAACTACCGCATGGATGGAAAGTTATTCAATCTCAGAAGGCTTAAAGCTAAAACAAAAATTAACAGCCACACCGTCAGAGAGCTCCTGTTTGCTGATGATTGCGCTCTATATGCCAACTCAGAGGCAGACATGCAACACAATGTTTCAGCTTTCTCACATGCCTGTGCCAACTTTTGGCTCAATATCAACTTGGAGAAGACTGTAGTTATGTACCAGCCAGCTCCAGGGATTAATCACACTGTGCCGAATATCAAAGTGAATGGTCATAGACTGAGTGTTGTGGACAAATTCACCTATCTTGGCAGCACTGTGTCACAAGCTGCCACAATTGATGATGAAGTGAATGCAAGAATCTCCAAGGCCAGCGCGGCCTTTGGCAGACTGTACAAGAATGTATGGGACAGAGCTGGAATAAGCCTGCAAACAAAGCTAAAAGTCTACAACGCAGTTGTATTATCCACACTGCTATATGCTTGTGAAACCTGGACTGTTTATCAGCGACACGCTAGGAAATTACAACACTTCCACACAGTCTGCCTTAAGAAGTTACTGAAGATTAAATGGCAAGACAAGATCCCAGACACTGAAGTCCTAGAAAGAGCGTCCATGCCCAGTATCCACACTATACTAATGAAGAATCAGATTCGCTGGGCTGGTCACTTGACTCGCATGCCAGATCACAGGCTCCCTAAACGAATTTTTTTATGGCGAGTTGCGTAGTGGTAAACGCTCCTAAGGCGGCCAGAGGAAACGCTTTAAAGACACTGAAAATCTCACTGAATGCTTTTGGAATTCAACATGACACCTGGGAGACTGCAGCCAGAGACCGAAATTCGTGGCGTGCATCATTACGCAAGGGTGCAGTCACGTGTGAGGCAACCAGGACTGCAAGAGTTGTGAAGAAAAGGCATGACAGAAAAACCACTGCAGGAAATCCTCCTCCAGAAACGTTCACATTGTCAAAGAACATTTCGAGCCAAAATAGGCCTTATCAGCCATCTTAGAACTCACGGCTCCACACTTTCAACGCCGAAGGATGAAATGAATGATCATCATCATTCTTGATGGACAAACAAACAACATGTGAGGAAATAAAGAAGAAGGGCAGAATGACAGACGGGCCAGCGTGGCCAATTCTTAATTCTTTGAAAATAAAGATTTTCGTTCGTTCGTTCGTTCGTTCTTTTCTACTCCTCCATCTTTTTCTTGTTCTTAAACCTCCCCTTTCACCTCCTTTGTAAACAAGCCTCAACGAGAAAGCTGAAAGCTATTATTAGTTGTACGTTCATAACATTCCCTTACTTATACTATTTTGTTGTTGTGTGGACTGATGATTGTTGACGCCATAATTGCGTCATATATTAACGCCCCCCCAGACACACACACACACACACACACACACACACACACACACACACACACACACACACACACACCACACATACGCACATGTGCAGACACGCATCCATACACGTACATCTTACAAAGCTTCCACGAACCTATTTGAATTTTTGAACATTGTTAAACTTCATATAGATATTTCAATCCGTTCTGTCCTGTTAGTATTATAGAACGCATGATCAGATCTTATGGTCGAGACAGGAACACGGAGCTGATCCACGACTCTGGTGATCGAGTAAGATGACAGAACATGACCGCCAACGCTTATCGGCATGGCATATGATGGATGAATGGATCAGATCTTGCCTTACACGTTGATTAGAAGCGTTATTTTAACATGATCGTGGAGCTAGTGTATCCATTGCGTCTTATGTGAAACTTTTACTTTTATAGTAGTCTTTGTTTCTAACCAAAAACCAAAACTGTTCTATTACATTTGGGCGTTGACTGAGTTTAGCTTTTGTATTATTGATTAAGAGTGCTAAAATGCTATACAAATATATAGAATAGAACCAGTTTTGCTATGTGGCAGCGAATCTCGGAATGTAAATGAACAAATTAGGGAGAACTTAGAAGCAACACTATATACAACAATAAGAAAGAGACAAACAGCTTTCTTTGATCGTGTGATGAGAAGAGAGGCATTGGAGAACATCGAGACAAATGGAAAGATCGAGGGGAAGGGAAGTGATGCTGCAAAGTTGATCCAGAACACCAAAGAGATCTATGGAGAGCCATGAACGATGACGCCAGCCGGTACGACACTTGATGATGATGATTATTGATTAACTTCCGGCCATAGTTGCCATTCTAGATATTGTATATCCAGATCTAGAGGTTTTTGCCGGCATCTGGATACCGTTTTCTGACGTTTGGATGCTGGATGCAATTCTAGATACTTTTCATTTGGAGTCGGATATTTTGAATACTTTCTAGATTTTACTTTTCTTTCGGTGTCATTTACCCATTTTATGTTTGGTCTGAACGCACGTAAATTATGGTAACTGCCATTATTTAAACTTTGAACTGACTTGGGTCAACGCTCAACAATCTGGCAACCCCCTGGTAATGAGTAAAACGGCGCATAAATTATAATAACATTATTTGAACTGTAAACACACTGTGCTGCGACTTACTGCTGTAATGCCGAATTTGTAATTCTTTTCACGTGAATTTGGCTGCAACTGGTACCGATAATGCCTCGATAATGGTTTATATCAACCATAGCGTTTATATAAAATTTAAGGAAGATATCCCATCTTTAATCCTCATGAAATGTGCGTGTCATTCCTTGCAGCTAGCATTATCACATGCCTCATTAGAATGTTTACTAATGAATTTGCAATTCCTTATTGCTGAAACACATAACTGGTTCTCCAAATCATTTGTCAGACAACAGCAATAACAATTTATATAAAGCATTAAATGATAGTTCCCCACCACTGAAAATTCTGTCATATTGCAAAACTAGATGGTTATCAATTCAACCAGCTGTTGAAGTAACTGTGAACCAATGGTTGGAGTTGAAGACGCACTTCGAAATAACAAGACAAAGTGAAAAATGCTACACAGCTGAAATACTATATGGAATGTACAGTGATGAATTAAATTTGGCATTCCTTCTCTTTTTACAACCCATTTTAAGTGAAGTGCAAAAAGTTAATAAACTATTTGAATCTCACAATGTTGATAAAGTTAAATTACTTGACGACCTCATTTTGCTAGTTCACTCAATTGGTAAAAGACTTATCTTGCCAACTTGTAAAGCTGACTTGTTCACTTGCACTATAGAGAGCTATTTGGCTCCTAAGCCATACCTAGGATACCAAATCGAATCAAAAATTGATGGTTTAAAAACAAAAGTACTGTTAACAGAAAATGAAGAGAACAACTTAAGAAAGCGCTGTCAAGATTTTCTTGTCTCATTATTCAATCAGCTGAAATAAAGACTTCCTGAAAATTTAGATGTATTGAAAAATATTTCATTCTTTTCTATTAACAACATATCTCAGCCAGTAAAGGACATACCTAAATATTGTCAAGTTATTACATTTTTAAGGGCTACTGATAATAGTGTGGCGGAAGCAGAATATTAGTTAACCAAAATAAATTTGGTTGACTGGACAAACAAAACAGAAACTTAAGCTTTTTGGAGTGAAGTAAGACAATTTAAAGATGCCTCAGGAAACAGTTCATTCGGTAAGCTCTTTGAATATGCGATGTCTGCCATGATACTACCCCATTCAAATGCTGATGCGGAAAGAGTTTTCAGTACTGTGAATTATACCAAATGTAAACTAAGAAACAGGATGAAATTTGACCTCTTAAATGCTATCTTGACAATAAGATTTGGCCTGATGAGAGCAGGAAAATGCTGTTCAACTTATCAGCTCCATGATCGTGTATTAAAAGAAATTGGAACAGCTAAAGCATACCATGCCACAAGGCCAAGCCATCCAGATACTTGTTTCTAGGTCTTCCCTTTGGTCTGTTCCCCTCGATCTTACCAGTTGTCACCAAGTTCTCCAAATCATTTCTTCTCATAACATGCCCAAAAAAATTGTGACTGTCTACGTCTAGATGTAGACAGTCACAATTCTTTTGGGCATGTTATGAGAAGAAATGATTTGGAGAACTTGGTGACAACTGGTAAGATCGAGGGGAACAGACCAAGGGGAAGACCTAGAAACAAGTATCTGGATGGCTTGGCCTTGTGGCATGGTCGAGACAGAAACACGGAACTGATCCACGACTCTGTTGATCGAGTGAGATGGCAGAACATGACCGCCCACGCTTACCGGCATGGCACATGATGGATGGAAAGCATACCAGAGTCATTTTGAATCTGAAGCTTCAACTTCATCATCCAAACTAAGTGCATCTTGTGAGAGTGCATCATCAGTGAAGATGAGGACATGATTCTATAGGTAAGTCACATCAATTTTTTATTTAAATGTTGCATATCCGTTACAGGACGTTGCAGTCAACATCAGAATTTTTCAGCTGCTGTTGATGTACAGGCAAGATTATGCTCAGTAGTTTGCGATTGCTTTCTGAGCGACCGGTTCACATATGTGATATAATAAAACGTCCTTACCCTTTCCTATTTATTGACTCCCTTAAAAATAAACAACCCCTTTCAATTACTGTTTAAGTAACTTACTCAATATAGACCTAGGATACCAAATCGAATCAAAGACTACAAAATCTAAAACAAAGACTATTGATCTTACCAACAGTTCAGATGACACCAAATTGAATCAGCTACGTTCTTGAAAAAGTCAACAGCTTTACATACCTAGGAAGCAAAATGACATCTACAGGGGACTCAACACCAGAAATATCATCTAGAATCGCACTGGCATCTAGTGCCTTCAATAAACTGTCAAACTTCTGGAAGTCAAAGACACTCAGCAAACACACAAAACTTAAAATCTTCAACTCTTGTGTGATTCCAGTGTTAACGTATGGATGTGAAAGTTGGAAATCAACGGTAGGTTTAGATAAAAAATTAGACAATTTTGAGAACAAATGTCTTAGAAGACTTCTAAGCATCCACTGGACAGACTTCAGAACCAATTCGCAAATAAGACAAGAGACTAAGCAAGATACAGTATCCAATTTCATAAGAAGACGCCGTTGGAACTACATCGGCCATGTACTCAGAATGGACAAGTCAAGACTCCCCTACCAAGCCCTCATATGGTCACCAGTAGGGAAAAGAAAACGGGGAAGACCAAGAGAGACCCTGCGTAGAACCATCATTAGAGAAGGCTCATTCAATGGCAAAGTAGATATCCAAGATCTACAACAGGTAGCAGCGAACCGCCAAGCATGGAGAGACAGGACTTCTGCCCTATGCGCCGCCTTAGGCTCAAGAGGAAAGACTAACTAACTAACTCAATGTAGGAGAAAATAAAACAGCGATAGACTGAACGTGGCACAGCTTAATTTAGTTGGCTTTATTTTGGCTCGCGTACCTGGCCAAGCCCGGCGAGGTTAAAAACAAAGACTAAAGTAGCCATTTTTAGTTCAGCCAAACAAAGGGAGCAGACATGTAAAAGTTCCCCGTGTGGGGAAAGGTATTGTTGCCTTTTAAAAACATGATTCTCTGAAACTATTGGTATGTTATATCTACATTATTAAGATGTATTTATGTATTACATAGACCAGTATGTTTAATTGAGAATTAGAATAATAAGTCAACAATTCTCTTAAACCAGGCTGGATGATGTTTACCAATGAAACACATGTGGGCGCCACGCTGTAATTTTTCCTATGTTTTACCATTTCAAATCCATATGTTAAAATCTTTTATAGGTATTATGAACTTATATCTAACTAATAGTGCTTATAACCTAGAAATATTATGTGTACCGTAGAGTATCAAACTCAGGTAAAAACCACATTCTAGAGATTTTCTCAATGTAGGAGCAGACCCCTGATTCATACTTCAGTAGAGAACTCGTGTCTGTCAATTGCATATTCCTATGTTAAAACTGCTATGCATTGTGAACTATATCTCACTATCTATGCTTAGAAATCTGCAAATAATCTATGTACTATAGAAAGGAAATTGTATCCATGCGGAGACATACACATGAGTACGCATATCATGGACTCAGTTCATTTTGGATAAATTGTTTTCCTAATTCATAATCTGTAACTTGGAACTAGAGTGCAAAATTTTAGTACAATCCTTTTGTTAACAGATTATCAACCACTCAGCATGAGTGGTGAACATATAATCATTTCATAAAATAGTGTTAGGGAATGCCATGTTTGAGAATATAAATTTATGAACAATTAAAGTAAACGCGTGATGTAAATGCATGTTCGGATAGGATTCAATCCCCATCGCCTCACCGTAGTAGGAACAGAAGCGAAGATTGATGTGAATAAATTGCTTGCAATATTCAGAATACTGGACCGTGAGGCATAAGTTATTCTAATAAATACACTCCAAATAATAGCAGTCATTGGCAAAATATATCACAGCGATTACTATCCTCATGTGCTGTACGCAGTGGGGGAAAACAATGGATGTTTTAGTTTATGGATTAACCCCTGAAGAAAATTCAAAAACCTAGGCTCCCTGCATCATCATTATGATTAATTATCATGTATGATTATCATGTACTTAATATCAGAGAAATGTACATGTATGTTTTTTTCTGGTATGAGAATTTTCCCTGTTCTGATTGTTACCTTTTACTGTGGGAATATACATTTTAATGTTGCACCTGGGGATTAGAGGATGTTGATGGAAGAATCCATGTGTATGTCAGTACTTAAGAAGCCAATGTTGAATAGTCTTGACCTAATGATGATTATAGTGCCGAAAGGAAGACGTGGCATTAGAAACCACAGAGATTCTGTATAGGCTATTCTCTTCAAGAATGAGAGATACAATGTCAACATGTTGGATGGACAGAATGACTTCACTCATCTAATAGTCCCAGTAACAACAGAACAAAACAGAGTGAAAAGATATCTCACTCACTATCAGAGCTAGCAAAGTTCTACCACCAGCGACGAGGGACAGGGAACTTGGAAACCCACTCCTATCTCCTTCCCCTTTTTTTGTAATTGTCTTGTGAAAGTTAACACATCACAGTAGGTTAATGCTCGTGTTGTATTCTTTGTCATCCCTTTTCTATAGAAGAGAAGCGAGTGGTGGTTTTGGTGGAACTGCATTTGATAACTATCATCAGGATCCTGGGTTAAAAGCCTGATGAAGGTGAGTCAGGACTAAATGGCTTAACCATGTTCTGGATCTATAAATACATCGTTTACTGCTGCACTCATAAGCTGCAAATGCAAACAAAAGAGATACATACGAAGACAACTGACGGTGTGATTGAGGAAGTCCTATTTTAGTAGGAATATCCAGGATGGACTTCAAGATCTAATAATCTACAAAGATGAAGATCAACAGAGTACTGACAACAGTGTATCGTCTGCTTTACTTCTGAGAAGTATCACCTAGGGCCTCATCATTCAACCAAGTCAGTGAAACTGGGACAATCCTTCTACAAGTTACTAAAACTAACAACAGTGAGTAACCTTCAACTGTTGGTTGGATTACCAAGTTAATATCCACAATGGATAAGTCTTCGAAAGAATGTCTCAGAGCTGCAACAGTCAAACATAAGGTTCCAGCCATGCAACGCCAAGTTCTAGCTATGAACAACCACTCAAACAAATGGGAAGAGACACTGAAACAACATTATAGCCAATACAATCAATGTACCAACTTCAGAATCTCTGACCCATAACTACACCAGATTACCTCTAGGTTCCAAAACCTGAACACCATCAAAAAGACAATATAAAAGCAGCTAAATGTCTCTACATCTGCAACAAGAGGAATCACCTAATTGTTTGCAACCCTGTTACTGTGCTGGATTTATTCATCTGTGGATATATGTAGGTATAGATCAATTGTGGCCCTAATCACAGATACTACCATGAGATGCCTCTCAGTCATATAAAGTTCTACACTGGACTAGATAACAACGACTAATTCCTTGCCGGTCCAATGTCAGCCTAAATGCCATGGGTTATGGACTCGCGACTAGGTGGGTGAAACCTATGTGTAAGCCAATTTGGTAGTCGGATATTAGAAGCCGAGAAGCTGAATGGACGTCAACTTTTCATCAGACCTGATGATAAAGGGAATTACCTTCTGCAAAGCTTAAGTGGAAATCCTGAAGTATGACCAACCAGAGGCACCAAATTTCACAAAAAGGGCATCGAGCCTAAGGCAACAGAATATTCGTGATTCTAGCCCCAATGGAGGGGATATATGGTGTGTGATTTTTCAATTCCTGGATTAGGGAGTATAAAATAGTCACCAGCCAATTACCAGTGGATAAATATTAGGAACATAACTGAGTGCATTAATTCGGTACCCAGATAATGGGAAAAGGATCTAATCTACAGCAAAGATGAACCCTTAACCGCACACCAGGAGATAAATGACTCTATTAATTAGTTTAATTGGTACTACAAAATGCTGTTTATATGTTGTTTTTTTTCTGAAGGTAACAGGTCAGTAGGTTTTTTCCAATCGTATAGATGGTAAAGTATTTTGACACCAACTCATTATTTTTAAAATGAGAGAATGGTAAAAGGTGTCAGAAACAAATGTTGATATGTTGGGTTCTATTTAATTAGATCTTTATTTGCCTTAATTATGAGGGAAAATAAAAGTAGACCCAATTTGTGGTTGTTGTGTTGTTTGTAATAACCTTGTTTTTTTTCTGGGGTCACGGGGTACTATATTGTAATAATGCAATGCATCCCATGCCTGTCTTAAAATGCATAGTGTTCATCACACACACACACACACACACACACACACACACACACACACACACACACACACACACATATATATATATATATATATATATATATATATATATATATATATATATATATATATATATATATATATATATATATATATATATATATATGTAACTGCAGATCTTGATTCATACTTGAACTGTTTGTCCAAAATTTGTTGATGTGTACATCAAGTAAATGTGGTGTTCATCAGTGGTTGTTTCTATGTTGTGACAATCAATGTCTTCTAGCACTATAGTAAATTTTAAAGGGTGATAAGTGGGAATGGAGAAGTACTCATAAATACAGCTATGAACAGGAGTGAACTATTTTCCTCCTTGTGTTTATGGTAGAATTCCATGATCACCTCAAGTGGCTAAATAATAGAGAATCACATTAAATCCCCTAGACAACTTAACATAATATTCTCATAAATTAAAATCCACATCTCACAACATACCCCTTACATTACAAGCGCGGCTCGAACCGCTGCCGGTTCGGGTGCAGCTGCGTTACTCACGAGAATATACGGGATTACGGCGACAGCCGTAAACTCTTCGCCAGGGAGACCGGCAGTCACATCACTACATATGTAATTTCTCATGGATGGCTCAGGCGGAGGATACGATCAGACAGGTGTGCCCCCTGGAGAACATTAGGCGTGGAGAGGAGTGGGTCAGAGTGCCAGCGGAGCAGTCAGACTTGTGCAGAGTTATAATCACATTAAGCCGGGAGTGCAGGGAGTGGCCAGCAGGGGCCACGGAAGTGGAAATCCAGCAACTAATTCAGGACAATGCTCACTCGAGTGATATGATTATCTACACAGATGGTTCGGTGTCAAGAGGTGAGAGAAGTGGCTGGGGGTTCATAGCCAAAGCTAATGGTCGATGTTTGGGCAGGAAAGCCTGGCATGTGATACCACATCATCCAGTTTAAGAATGAAAGTGGAGGCAGTCACTGCGGCTCTCCGCTGGATAGAGAATACGACACACACACACACACACACACACACACACACACACACACATCGTGATTGTAACTAACTCAGAAAGGATGCTGACGAGGGTGAGAACGGGCAGACTTCGTGCGGAGTGGCTTGCTTCGCTTCGGAGGTCACGGGTGACAAGCATCGCCTGGATCTTTTCTCCGGGGCATGCCGGTGTGCTGGGAAATGAACAGTTGGACAGATTGGCTGGCTCAGCAGAACTTGGTGGAGTATTGATACATGACAAGGCAGACGTGGTTGCGGCCTTGTGGGAGCACGTGCACACCTCGGAGGAGCAAATGGATTACCATGGTCTAGCAAGAATAAGACAACGAGGAGTGACGACGGGATCTGGCCGATGCTCAACCGTTGAGATACACAACTCATTGAGGTACCGTTAGATTTGGTTTTTCAAGGCCTATCTATCTGTGGTTCTCCCAATAGTAAATGATCAATTTGAAAATCATGATCAGAAACCCTACAACGCTCAAAGGAAAGGCAAGACGGACTTATATAATCAGATTGCTACTGGTACTATTAGTGTTGGAACTCTTCGCTGGCTGCTGAGGATGGGGACGGAGCACTTATGGGAATGCCCCGAATGCTGTGATGTCGATTCCTAAATCAATCAATCAATCAATCAATCATATGTAATTTCTTACTTTTTCAATCTGGATATTTTCCCTAGATACTTTCCATCGAAATCTAGATATTTATGGATGTTGTTTGGGCCATTTCTAGATACGAGATACTTTTGGTCAAAAAAAAGTGGCAATCCTGCTTCCGGCCATAGTTGCCATTCTAGATATTTTATATCCAGATCTAGAGGTTTTTGACGGCATCTGGATACCGTTTTCTGACGTTTGGATGCTGGATGCAATTCTAGATACTTTTCATTTGGAGTCGGATATTTTGAATACTTTCTAGATTTTACTTTTCTTTCGGTGTCATTTACCCATTTTATGTTTGGTCTGGACGCGCGTAAATTATGGTAACTGCCATTATTTAAATTTTGAACTGACTTGGGTCAACGCTCAACAATCTGGCAACCCCCTGGTAATGAGTAAAACGGCGCATAAATTATAATAACATTATTTGAACTGTAAACACACTGTGCTGCGACTTACTGCTGTAATGCCGAATTTGTGATTCTTTTCACGTGAATTTGGCTGCAACTGGTACCGATAATGCCTCGATAATGGTTTATATCAACCATAGCGTTTATATAAAATTTAAGGAAGATATCCCATCTTTAATCCTCATGAAATGTGCGTGTCATTCCTTGCAGCTAGCATTATCACATGCCTCATCAGAATGTTTACTAATGAATTTGCAATTCCTTATTGCTGAAACACATAACTGGTTCTCCAAATCATTTGTCAGACAACAGCAATAACAATTTATATAAACTATCAAATTCTGTCATATTGCAAAACTAGATGGTTATCAATTCAACCAGCTGTTGAAGTAACTGTGAACCAATGGTTGGAGTTGAAGACGCACTTCGAAATAACAAGACAAAGTGAAAAATGCTACACAGCTGAAATACTATATGGAATGTACAGTGATGAATTAAATTTGGCATTCCTTCTCTTTTTACAACCCATTTTAAGTGAAGTGCAAAAAGTTAATAAACTATTTGAATCTCAAAATGTTGATAAAGTTAAATTACTTGACGACCTCATTTTGCTAGTTCACTCAATTGGTAAAAGACTTATCTTGCCAACTTGTAAAGCTGACTTGTTCACTTGCACTATAGAGAGCTATTTGGCTCCTAAGCCATACCTAGGATACCAAATCGAATCAAAAATTGATTGTTTAAAAACAAAAGTACTGTTAACAGAAAATGAAGAGAATAACTTAAGAAAGCGCTGTCAAGATTTTCTTGTCTCATTATTCAATCAGCTGAAATAAAGACTTCCTGAAAATTTAGATGTATTGAAAAATATTTCATTCTTTTCTATTAACAACATATCTCAGCCAGTAAAGGACATACCTAAATATTGTCAAGTTATTAAATTTTTAAGGGCTACTGATAATAGTGTGGCGGAAGCAGAATATTAGTTAACCAAAATAAATTTGGTTGACTGGACAAACAAAACAGAAACTTAAGCTTTTTGGAGTGAAGTAAGACAATTTAAAGATGCCTCAGGAAACAGTCCATTCTGTAAGCTCTTTGAATATGCGATGTCTGCCATGATACTACCCCATTCAAATGCTGATGCGGAAAGAGTTTTCAGTACTGTGAATTATACAAAATGTAAACTAAGAAACAGGATGAAATTTGACCTCTTAAATGCTATCTTGACAATAAGATTTGGCCTGATGAGAGCAGGAAAATGCTGTTCAACTTATCAGCTCCATGATCGTGTATTAAAAGAAATTGGAACAGCTAAAGCATACCAGAGTCATTTTGAATCTGAAGCTTCAACTTCATCATCCAAACTAAGTGCATCTTGTGAGAGTGCATCATCAGTGAAGATGAGGACATGATTCTATAGGTAAGTCACATCAATTTTTTTTTAAATGTTGCATATCCGTTACAGGACGTTGCAGTCAACATCAGAATTTTTCAGCTGCTGTTGATGTACAGGCAAGATTATGCTCAGTAGTTTGCGATTGCTTTCTGAGCGACCGGTTCACATATGTGATATAAATAAAACGTCCTTACCCTTTCCTATTTATTGACTCCCTTAAAAATAAACAACCCCTTTCAATTACTGTTTAAGTAACTTACTCAATGTAGGAGAAAATAAAACAGCGATAGACTGAACGTGGCACAGCTTAATTTAGTTGGCTTTATTTTGGCTCGCGTACCTGGCCAAGCCCGGCGAGGTTGAAAACAAAGACTAAAGTAGCCAATTTTAGTTCAGCTAAACAAAGGGAGCAGACATGTAAAAGTTCCCCGTGTGGGGAAAGGTATTGTTGCCTTTTAAAACCATGATTCTCTGAAACTATTGGTATGTTATATCTACATTATTAAGATGTATTTATGTATTACATAGACCAGTATGTTTCATTAAGAATTAGAATAATAAGTCAACAAATCTCTTAAACCAGGCTGGATGATGTTTACCAATGAAACACATGTGGGCGCCACGCTGTAATTTTTCCTATGTTTTACAATTTCAAATCCATATGTTAAAATCTTTTATAGGCATTATGAACTTATATCTAACTAATAGTGCTTATAACCTAGAAATATTATGTGTACCGTAGAGTATCAAACTCAGGTAAAAACCACATTCTAGAGATTTTCTCAATGTAGGAGCAGACCCCTGATTCATACTTCAGTAGAGAACTCGTGTCTGTCAATTGCATATTCCTATGTTAAAACTGCTATGCATTGTGAACTATATCTCACTATCTATGCTTAGAAATCTGCAAATAATCTATGTACTATAGAAAGGAAATTGTATCCATGCGGAGACATACACATGAGTACGCATATCATGGACTCAGTTCATTTTGTATAAATTGTTTTCCTAATTCATAATCTGTAACTTGGAACTAGAGTGCAAAATTTTAGTACAATCCTTTTGTTAACAGATTATCAACCACTCAGCATGAGTGGTGAACATATAATCATTTCATAAAATAGTGTTATGGAATGCCATGTTTGAGAATATAAATTCATGAACAATTAAAGTAAACGCGTGATGTAAATGCATGTTCGGATAGGATTCAATCCCCATCGCCTCACCATAGTAGGAACAGAAGCGAAGATTGATGTGAATAAATTGCTTGCAATATTCAGAATACTGGACCGTGAGGCATAAATTATTCTAATAAATACACTCCAAATAATAGCAGTCATTGGCAAAATATATCACAGCGATTACTATCCTCATGTGCTGTACGCAGTGGGGGAAAACAATGGATGTTTTAGTTTATGGATTAACCCCTGAAGAAAATTCAAAAACCTAGGCTCCCTGCATCATCATTATGATTAATTATCATGTATGATTATCATGTACTTAATATCAGAGAAATGTACATGTATGTTTTTTTCTGGTATGAGAATTTTCCCTGTTCTGATTGTTACCTTTTACTGTAGGAATATACATTTTAATGTTGCACCTGGGGATTAGAGGATGTTGATAGAAGAATCCATGTGTATGTCAGTACTTAAGAAGCCAATGTTGAATAGTCTTGACCTAATGATGATTATAGTGCCGAAAGGAAGACGTGGCATTAGAAACCACAGAGATTCTGTATAGGCTATTCTCTTCAAGAATGAGAGATACAATGTCAACATGTTGGATGGACAGAATGACTTCACTCATCTAATAGTCCCAGTAACAACAGAACAAAACAGAGTGAAAAGATATCTCACTCACTATCAGAGCTAGCAAAGTTCTACCACCAGCGACGAGGGACAGGGAACTTGGAAACCCACTCCTATCTCCTTCCCCTTTTTTGTTTGTAATTGTCTTGTGAAAGTTAACACATCACAGTAGGTTAATGCTCGTGTTGTATTCTTTGTCATCCCTTTTCTATAGAAGAGAAGCGAGTGGTGGTTTTGGTGGAACTGCATTTGATAACTATCATCAGGATCCTGGGTTAAAAGCCTGATGAAGGTGAGTCAGGACTAAATGGCTTAACCATGTTCTGGATCTATAAATACATCGTTTACTGCTGCACTCATAAGCTGCAAATGCAAACAAAAGAGATACATACGAAGACAACTGACGGTGTGATTGAGGAAGTCCTATTTTAGTAGGAATATCCAGGATGGACTTCAAGATCTAATAATCTACAAAGATGAAGATCAACAGAGTACTGACAACAGTGTATCGTCTGCTTTACTTCTGAGAAGTATCACCTAGGGCCTCATCATTCAACCAAGTCAGTGAAACTGGGACAATCCTTCTACAAGTTACTAAAACTAACAACAGTGAGTAACCTTCAACTGTTGGTTGGATTACCAAGTTAATATCCACAATGGATAAGTCTTCGAAAGAATGTCTCAGAGCTGCAACAGTCAAACATAAGGTTCCAGCCATGCAACGCCAAGTTCTAGCTATGAACAACCACTCAAACAAATGGGAAGAGACAATGAAACAACATTATAGCCAATACAATCAATGTACTAACTTCAGAATCTCTGACCCATAACTACACTAGATTACCTCTAGGTTCCAAAACCTGAACAACATCAAAAAGACAATATAAAAGCAGCTAAATGTCTCTACATCTGCAACAAGAAGAATCACCTAATTGTTTGCAACCCTGTTACTGTGCTGGATTTATTCGTCTGTGGATATATGTAGGTATAGATCAATTGTGGCCCTAATCACAGATACTACCATGAGATGCCTCTCAGTCATATAAAGTTCTACACTGGACTAGATAACAACGACTAATTCCTTGCCGGTCCAATGTCAGCCTAAATGCCATGGGTTATAGACTCGCGACTAGGTGGGTGAAACCTATGTGTAAGCCAATTTGGTAGTCGGATATTAGAAGCCGAGAAGCTGAATGGACGTCAACTTTTCATCAGACCTGATGATAAAGAGAATTACCTTCTGCAAAGCTTAAGTGGAAATCCTGAAGTATGACCAACCAGAGGCACCAAATTTCACAAAAAGGGCATCGAGCCTAAGGCAACAGAATATTCGTGATTCTAGCCCCAATGGAGGGGATATATGGTGTGTGATTTTTCAATTCCTGGATTAGGGAGTATAAAATAGTCACCAGCCAATTACCAGTGGATAAATATTAGGAACATAACTGAGTGCATTAATTCGGTACCCAGATAATGGGAAAAGGATCTAATCTACAGCAAAGATGAACCCTTAACCGCACACCAGGAGATAAATGACTCTATTAATTAGTTTAATTGGTACTACAAAATGCTGTTTATATGTTGTTTTTTTCTGAAGGTAACAGGTCAGTAGGTTTTTTCCAATCGTATAGATGGTATAAGTATTTTGACACCAACTCATTATTTTTAAAATGAGAGAATGGTAAAAGGTGTCAGAAACAAATGTTGATATGATGGGTTCTATTTAATTAGATCTTTATTTGCCTTAATTATGAGGGAAAATGAAAGTAGACCCAATTTGTGGTTGTTGTGTTGTTTGTAATAACCTTGTTTTTTTTTCTGGGGTCACGGGGTACTATATTGTAATAATGCAATGCATCCCATGCCTGTCTTAAAATGCATAGTGTTCATCACACACACACACACACACACACACACACACACACACACACACACACACACACACACACACATATATATATATATATATATATATATATATATATATATATATATATATATTATATATATATATATATATATATATATGTAAACTGCAGATCTTGATTCATACTTGAACTGTTTGTCCAAAATTTGTTGATGTGTACATCAAGTAAATGTGGTGTTCATCAGTGGTTGTTTCTATGTTGTGACAATCAATGTCTTCTAGCACTATAGTAAATTTTAAAGGGTGATAAGTGGGAATGGAGAAGTACTCATAAATACAGCTATGAACAGGAGTGAACTATTTTCCTCCTTGTGTTTATGGTATAATTCCATGATCACCTCAAGTGGCTAAATAATAGAGAATCACATTAAATCCCCGAGACAACTTAACATAATATTCTCATAAATTAAAATCCACATCTCACAACATACCCCTTACATTACAAGCGCGGCTCGAACCGCTGCCGGTTCGGGTGCAGCTGCGTTACTCACGAGAATATACGGGATTAGGGCGACAGCCGTAAACTCTTCGCCAGGGAGACCGGCAGTCACATCACTACATATGTAATTTCTCATGGATGGCTCAGGCGGAGGATACGATCAGACAGGTGTGCCCCCTGGAGAACATTACGCGTGGAGAGGAGTGGGTCAGAGTGCCAGCGGAGCAGTCAGACTTGTGCAGAGTTATAATCACATTAAGCCGGGAGTGCAGGGAGTGGCCAGCAGGGGCCACGGAAGTGGAAATCCAGCAACTAATTCAGGACAATGCTCACTCGAGTGATATGATTATCTACACAGATGGTTCGGTGTCAAGAGGTGAGAGAAGTGGCTGGGGGTTCATAGCCAAAGCTAATGGTCGATGTTTGGGCAGGAAAGCCTGGCATGTGATACCACATCATCCAGTTTAAGAATGAAAGTGGAGGCAGTCACTGCGGCTCTCCGCTGGATAGAGAATACGACACACACACACACACACACACACACACACACACACACACACACACACACACACACACACACACACACACATCGTGATTGTAACTAACTCAGAAAGGCATGCTGACGAGGGTGAGGAACGGGCAGACTTCGTGCGGAGTGGCTTGCTTCGCTTCGGAGGTCACGGGTGACAAGCATCGCCTGGATCTTTTCTCCGGGGCATGCCGGTGTGCTGGGAAATGAACAGTTGGACAGATTGGCTGGCTCCGCAGAACTTGGTGGAGTATTGATACATGACAAGGCAGACGTGGTTGCGGCCTTGTGGGAGCACGTGCACACCTCGGAGGAGCAAATGGATTACCATGGTCTAGCAAGAATAAGACAACGAGGAGTGACGACGGGATCTGGCCGATGCTCAACCGTTGAGATACACAACTCATTGAGGTACCGTTAGATTTGGTTTTTCAAGGCCTATCTATCTGTGGTTCTCCCAATAGTAAATGATCAATTTGAAAATCATGATCAGAAACCCTACAACGCTCAAAGGAAAGGCGAGACGGACTTATATAATCAGATTGCTACTGATACTATTAGTGTTGGAACTCTTCGCTGGCTGCTGAGGATGGGGACGGAGCACTTATGGGAATGCCCCGAATGCTGTGATGTCGATTCCTAAATCAATCAATCAATCAATCATATGTAATTTCTAACTTTTTCAATCTGGATATTTTCCCTAGATACTTTCCATCGAAATCTAGATATTTATGGATGTTGTTTGGGCCATTTCTAGATACGAGATACTTTTGGTTAAAAAAAAGTGGCAACCCTGCTTCCGGCCATAGTTGCCATTCTAGATATTTTATATCCAGATCTAGAGGTTTTTGACGGCATCTGGATACCGTTTTCTGACGTTTGGATGCTGGATGCAATTCTAGATACTTTTCATTTGGAGTCGGATATTTTGAATACTTTCTAGATTTTACTTTTCTTTCGGTGTCATTTACCCATTTTATGTTTGGTCTGGACGCGCGTAAATTATGGTAACTGCCATTATTTAAATTTTGAACTGACTTGGGTCAACGCTCAACAATCTGGCAACCCCCTGGTAATGAGTAAAACGGCGCATAAATTATAATAACATTATTTGAACTGTAAACACACTGTGCTGCGACTTACTGCTGTAATGCCGAATTTGTGATTCTTTTCACGTGAATTCGGCTGCAACTGGTACCGATAATGCCTCGATAATGGTTTATATCAACCATAGCGTTTATATAAAATTTAAGGAAGATATCCCATCTTTAATCCTCATAAAATGTGCGTGTCATTCCTTGCAGCTAGCATTATCACATGCCTCATCAGAATGTTTACTAATGAATTTGCAATTCCTTATTGCTGAAACACATAACTGGTTCTTCAAATCATTTGTCAGACAATAGCAATAACAATTTATATAAACTATCAAATTCTGTCATATTGCAAAACTAGATGGTTATCAATTCAACCAGCTGTTGAAGTAACTGTGAACCAATGGTTGGAGTTGAAGACGCACTTCGAAATAACAAGACAAAGTGAAAAATGCTACACAGCTGAAATACTATATGGAATGTACA
This sequence comes from Cepaea nemoralis, assembly GCA_014155875.1. Lineage (NCBI taxonomy): Eukaryota > Metazoa > Mollusca > Gastropoda > Stylommatophora > Helicidae > Cepaea > Cepaea nemoralis. The sequence continues at coordinate 241,085 of JACEFZ010020342.1, forward strand.
GTGATGAAAAAAAATTGGCATTCCTTCTCTTTTTACAACCCATTTTAAGTGAAGTGCAAAAAGTTAATAAACTATTTGAATCTCAAAATGTTGGTAAAGTTCAATTACTTGACGACCTCATTTTGCTATTTCACTCAATTGGTAAAAGACTTATATTGCCAACTTGTAAAGCTGACTTGTTAACTTGCACTATAGAGAGCTATTTGGCTCCTAAGCCATACCTAGGATACCAAATCGAATCAAAAATTGATGGTTTAAAAACAAAAGGACTGTTAACAGAAAATGAAGAGAACAACTTAAGAAGGCGCTGTCAAGACTTTCTTGTCTCATTATTCAATCAACTGAAGCAGAGACTTCTTGAAAATTTAGATGTATTGAAAAATATTTCATTCTTTTCTATTAACAACATATCTCAGCCAGTAAAGGACATACCTAAATATTGTCAAGTTATTAAACTTTTAAGGGCTACTGATAATAGTGTGGCGGAAGCAGAATATTAGTTAACCAAAATAAATTTGGTTGACTGGACAAACAAAACAGAAACTTAAGCTTTTTGGAGTGAAGTAAGACAATTTAAAGATGCCTCAGGAAACAGTCCATTCTGTAAGCTCTTTGAATATGCGATGTCCTGCCATGATACTACCCCATTCAAATGCTGATGCGGAAAGAGTTTTCAGTACTGTGAATTATACAAAATGTAAACTAAGAAACAGGATGAAACTTGACCTCTTAAATGTTATCTTGACAATAAGATTTGCCCTGATGAGAGCAGGAAAATGCTGTTCAACTTATCAGCTTCCTGATCGTGTATTAAAAGAAATTGGAACAGCTAAAGCATACCAGAGTCATTTTGAATCTGAAACTTCAACTTCATCATCCAAACTAAGTGCATCTCGTGAGAGTGCATCATCAGTGAAGATGAAGACATGATTCTATAGATAAGTCACATCAATTGTTTTTAATGTTGCATATCCGGTACAGGACGTTGCAGTCAACATCAGAATTTTTCAGCTGCTGTTGATATACTAGGCAAGATTAAGCTCAGTAGTTTGCTATTGCTTTCTGAGCGACCGTTTCACATACCCCTTAAATTACCAGCGCTGCTCGAACCGCTGCCAGTTCGGGTGCAGCTGCGTTACTCATGAGAATATACGGGATTACGGCGACAGCCGTAAACGCTTCGCCAGGGAGACCGGCAGTCACATCAATACATATGCTAATTTCTTACTTTCTCAATCTGGATATTTTTCCTAGATACTTTCCAACGAAATCTAGATATTTATGGATGTTGTTGCCATTTCTAGATACTTTTGGTCAAAAAAAAAGTGGCAACCCTGCTTCCGGCATCGTTGGGACAATGGTGTCTGTTTGTGATGACTAGCAGATTACAGTCACTGTCATTTACTGCCAATATATATAGTACCTTGCGGTGTATGGCAGAGGGGTCTTTGAGCCTGAGGAATTAAGGCCGCCTGGCTAGTGCAGTCGCCGCGAACTGTGCAGGTTAGGATTTTCTTTTTGCCCTCGACAGACAAAAATCCCACACCTTAGCCTTACCGATGATTTGAACCCGGGTCTCCCGAAGGAGAGTTCAGCGTCTAGCCACTCGGCCAGCCGCTCCTCTAGCGGATTACACCGTTCTTAAACATCTTATTGATATTGAATATCGGAGGTAAATAGTTTTTCACTTATAATAATACTTATATACTTCACTGACAGGAGGCGAGTTAGTTGTTATTGTTATATAATATATAATAATGATATATATATATATATATATATATATATATATATATATATATATATATATATATATATATAATATATATGTATAGTTGGTTTGGTGGTGGGGCAGCTATCAATAATTATAATTTACATTGTTTACAATGTTTGTACAATGATTGTAGACAGTGATTTTAAAATTGAGTATTTACTAATGAGACACACCACAGATAGATTGGCCTTGAAAATCCAGATCTAATGGTACCTCAATGATGCCTGTATGTCAATGCTAAGTCGATACATTCACATTTTTGTGAAGGTGAGTCCAAACGGTTATCGACCCTACAATGTTAATGGACTATGAGATAGATCAGTGACTCAACAAAAAAAAGGCACAATGAACATCTGCGGTTTCAGTAGTAAAGAAGAGCTTATAGAAACAATGGAAGAGAGGAAAATTGGACTGATGGGAATAGCGAACACCAGAACAAAGGGGAAAGGATGCAAGGAGCTCCACCACAGTTAAACGTTTGTCTACTCTGGAGTAGAACAGCAAGAAAGGGCAAGACATGGTGTGGGAATAGTCGTCGAACCACGGCTAGCAAGAGGAATACTAGAAATAAAATATAAATCAGAAAGAATCATAACAGTGAGAATAAAAGAACAAACAATTACAACATATGTACAAATATACGCACCATGTAATCAATGCAAACAAAAATGAGCAAGAATGCGAGGAATTCTACGAAGACATCCATGACGTGCTAAATAAAATAGATAAGCAGGACAACATCATAGTTATGGGAGACTTCAATGCAAGACTAGGTCATAACAGAGTGGGCATAGAAAAACATCTGGGAGCATTTGGAGATCAGCATAATGAAAGGAATGATAATGGGAGTAGACTGATATAGCTATGCAGCCAACACGATCTCTATATAACAAAAACATTCTATAAACATAAAGACTCACAAGTATACACCTGGTATAAATGGAATGATCTAGATACTAAAAGCCAAATTGATTTTATATTAACTAGAAATAACAGAAAGAGAAATGTATTAAATGCAAGGGCAGTGCCCAATTTAAGTATAAACACAGATCATAAAGCAGTCATTGCCACAATAAGAACCATAAGAAGAAGAAAGCAAATAACAGGAAAATACATGCCATGTGAATCAGTAAATTTAAAATAAACCTTAAAGACGAGGCAGTAAAGGAAAATTATGAGAAAGAACTAACTGACATCTTTGTAAAATTACCTATAGAAAGAAAAACAGTGGCAGAAGAATGGGAGATGTTCAAATCAAGCATTTAAATACTGCAAAAATAGGAAGACCTAGGAAGTATAATATCATCAAATGGCAGATCAGAAGACGAGATCGAAAATAGATGCAATAAGGCAAACCAACTCATTGGACAAATGGCACCAATACTAAAGAACAAATATGTATCAAAAACTACTAAAAAAGCACTTTACAATACAATCTTCCTACCAACTCTATGCTACCAATGCCAAACCTGGACAATGACAGAAAAAGAGAAAAGAAAAATCACAACAGAAATGAGATTCCTGAGAAGAATACTCAACGTATCAAGAAGACATCAGATCAGAAATGAAGAAATCAGGACTAAAGTGGGGGTTATAGCAGCACTAGATTTTATTAGAAAGCAGCAAGTCAAATGGTTTGGCCATGCAAGTAGGTTACCAGTCAACAGCATACCACAACAAGCAATGATGTACAGACCAGATGGAAATAGAGGAAGAGGCCGACCATGTAAACTTTGGACGGAGGGAATAACAGAGTCCATGGGAATATCGATACATGAAGCCCATAATCGGGCACTCTAACGATATTTATACTTCACCTCGACACCACAAGGTACAAGAGGAACACTTAAAAAAAAAATATCATATGTTCCCCCATCTTTATCTACATTGGTACGTAAATATATGTATGGTAGGTATGATTCCACTTCTCGAAGTGAGGTTTCACTAAGGGAACTCATAGAGAGAACTAGACAAATCTGTTTACTTCTCTTATCTATTATTATTCACTAAGAGAGATCAGGTTATCATTTGTTATATTTATTCTTATCTTCAATTTTCACCTATGAATTGTAGACCTAGTTGTTGTGACCTCCCATCAAGTGTCTTTAGATATTTTTATGACACTTCCCTAATTTTTTGAAGAACAAAAAAAATGGAGGAATACAAACAATTAAAATAAGTTGGATAGAACTGACATAATGAAATCCAATGGTTGAATGGTGCCTCATTCAAGACTCTAAGTCAATTATAATGGATATATTATTATTTGTTTGTGAATTAATTGTTTTCTTCAGTTGCACAATTTACAAATAAATGCTACTGCCGGATGGTCAACTTTTGTCAAAAGAATGTGGGAATCCATGGACACAGACCTAGAAAGGAGTCTTTTGTGCCAGGGTCAAAGATTAAATGCCTTTGGCCTGATATATTTATGATACTTCGGGACTTACCATGTTGGATTTACTTTATCCCCCATTTGGTATGGCTCATCAATCAATTCAACCCAAGCCGTTCTATCTTTAGCTATCTCATGCAGCTGCCCATGTCCTCCTGATATTATTCATTTGTCTCTCTCTTCTCCTTGTGATTGTAAGTCTTCCTTTATTTCATTTGCCCTGTCAATTCTGGACAAAAGCTTTTCATGTAATAACAATTCTCAGGGGAGGTTAGCATGGCCGAATGGATATGAACACACATGCTTAAACATTTGGTGTGCTGACATTGAGGTAAAGGTTTAAACCTACACCTGTTGACTTCCCGTCCTTGATTTGGGACGTAAGTTACAAGTACCTGTAAAGCCCATTTGCTATGAAATGGCCAATTGCTGTGAAAGTTCTCTTGCCTTTTTAATTCTTATTTTAATATCTGTACATGTTGACCTATCAGTGTCTACATTGCTACCTAAATAGATGTGTAAATTATACTATAATTCTGTCTCTTGAAGTTGTTTCACCAAGGGAAATCAGGTTATCATTTGCTTGATTTATTCTAATTATATTTGTCTTTTCCTAAGAGTTTTTAGACTTAATTGTTTTGACCTCCCATCAAATGTATTTATCTAAATCTTGCATCTCATTTCAATGTGTTGGACAAGAAGGCAATGTCATCAACAAAGTCCAGATCATTGAGCTTCAGTGCACAAGCCAACAATATTGGGACCAAGTTTACCTAATTATCAAATGTAGGCATGCTTACAACTCTTATGTTAGAAGCTAACAAAGTAAAAATTATTGCTCCTAAGCAACAGTTTAGAGGGAACATTGATGACAAGATTTTCTTGTTTTTCTCTCCAATTATCTCATTATTGGATGTATGGAAGGGAGAAAAAGATACAACAAAGAATGGCTGCTGCTTTATAAGTATTGCATCACCTTTAATGTGTGTATGATGTATGACATAAGTAATATGGATTTTCCATAAAACTTTCATGTATTATTATGTTTTTTGGTCATGATAAACTGATAGACCAAGAGGAAAATACCTGGATGGTTTGGCCACATGGCATGGACGAGACAGGAACACTGAGCTGATCTACGACTCTGGTGATCAAGTGAAATGGCGAGTCATGACCGCCCACGCTTTCCGGCATGGCACATGATTGATTGATTGATTGAAACTGACATAATTACACTGTGATAAGTTCCCAGACTCAAATCCTTAAAAGTGACTTGAGGAATACTATATCACAAATTATGTTTTGAAGTAATCATAAGACATTTTGTATCATTAATCATCTTGAAAAACAAAATATCAAATTCATTTATATAGTTTATGTTTGCATACAAATGTATCTTACAAATCCTTTCAGACTGACTGTAGACATAAGATGGAGAGTAAACTACCATCACATATCAAGATAGAACAACCTGATGTCTGTGTAGGTCAAGGTAAGGTTAAGTGCAATATAACGTAACAGGATGTTGCAGTCAACCCCAACATGTATTGGCTGTTTGTGATTTACTAGATAATTCTACATTTAGGAGTTTTTGCCATCGCTTTCTGAATTGTCAAAGCATTCTACCATCAATATCAACACAATAGCAGAATGTAAATCTACTCAGACACTGGGAAAACTAAGGTCATAGGTGATCATACACTGTGTAGCGAAACGCCAGTGGCCCATGTCCTTATGCATTCTTTTATTTTTGGTAAACAGGGGGAAACGGCTTTCGGAAACTCTCAGTTCTCTTGTTTGCTCAAATCTCCATGAAAGATGGTTCTTTGGGTTATCTTCATACCACAATCTTTACATGGAGCGAGTATATATTTGTCTTTCCTTTCGGGTAGACCCGATGGAGCGCCTTGCGTCAAATGTGCACTGGTGCAGCTGCTGGTCAATTGATGGCCGTGCCAACACATACCGTTTGATAGTTGCAGCATGTCAAGTGATTTAAAGATTACGACAGAGATGCAACATACTACTGAAGTAGTGGAAAGGTAAACTTGGGTTTTCGTTGGTCCAGGCAAAGCTTGGCCTATAAATATCTATTGTCTTAACGACTGAGAGGATATGGCAAAACAGCAGTCTTGCCATGTTGGGAGGGGGTGACCGTTAGCCGATCTGGCTACGCGTCTTGATCTTGGCATGGCAAGGGAACACATCTGAAGAATAAGTAGTTACCAAATGATATCGCTTGTTCTTGGCAGCTGATAGACGAGTGATATCTTGATTCCTACGGCTTACCGTTACTTAGTAGCATCTCTCTTTTAAATATAGGCACATTAGATAGCTACGGGGATGGGGTCCACCAATCTATAATCTATCTTCTTGAGCCAGGGGATGCTAGCCACAGGACTATCTCTTTCGTCTGTCACTCGATAGGATGATGTCGGGAGGATAATGGACTCCTCTATCTCACTGAGAGAACCTGAACTCATCTACACTATGGCGTGTGCAGGGCAATGCCGGTACATTGGGGCGACAAGCTCAGTCGAGAGCGGCGGCCGGGAGGGGTAGTATCTTCTTTGAATGGGGAACTACACGGTTGTGCCATATAACCCCACTTAATGGGGAGAAACACACAGATTACTAGGCGCACCACACCACAAGATCTTGGTTGCGAAGAAAGGCATGGTTTGCAAGTGAGAGGAAAGCATGGAAATGAATGTGCCCAATAATAATAAAGGCTTGGTATGAGTGTGGAATGTGTGTCTTGTAGACAAAACGTTCCTAGGGTGGACAACCTGACATCAACCAGCTGGAGGTCGACTCAAGCCCGGACGTAGCCAATCCAGGGGCTACCTGACAGGTCAGGCCCATTCATTCGGGTATGGTATATACTGCATTGGGTCAAGATCCTATATGTCAAATATATTAACTGAGACCCTATTGGTCTTCAGGATTGTGTGATGCATGAGTCCGCCCAGTCGCTCAATATTGTTTGTCATCTCCAGGGTCCTTTTTTGTTGGACGTGACCAAATCGGACAGTATCCACACAGCTTCTGTGCTAGAGCCAAATACGTCTGATGAAGCCAGGTCAATGTATTAGCCATATCACACATGGTGTGCCTAACTCTGAGAGAGAGGCAAGGGCATATCTTGAGGAAATGACATAGGCCCGAGAACAGTTAAATTCTGGGTTGAGTCTACGCATGATTATCCTGCATACTATGAAACAATGACAATTTGCAGTACTGGTGCATCTCGGGTCCTTTCATTGACATAGGCCCGAGAGCAGTCAAATTCTAAGTTGATTCTACGCATGATTATCAGGCATACCCATTTTGTACCGGATATTGAAAGACGCCTATCTATGTTAAGTCCATGAACAATTCCTCAACAACCAGTGGATTTGATTCTACAGAAGCCTGTTGAACTTACACCCAAGTACCGGGAAGGAAGGAGATTCCGGCACACGGGGTGAGATGTATGTGGACAGATCGGACAGTATATGAAGCTGGGTCTGTGACTATGGCTACTTGAGGCCATGTGCCTGAACTTTATCTGTGTTGTGTCTGTTTAGAACTTTCTGTGTTACCTGCCTTGGTGTTTTTCTGTGCTGTCCTGTATTGATTTAATAAATCAAGTTTTAGCTTATTCCAACGAGCACTGTGTTATATATATGGATCAGCCAGAGGAACACGACAGGAAATAGGTCCTTAGGTCGAAAGAAAGAGTGACAGTGAGTCCGGGGAAAACGGAGGAGGGTTGGCAGGTAAAGACCTATCCCAGCCAGGGCTATAAAGAGAATAATTTTGAAATATTGTGATAGGGCTATTTGGGACCCTCCACGTAGCATTGTTACAATTTCTGGGGGCACGTCGCGGGATATTTGAAATCCTGGTGGAGTTCTGGCTGATTTAGTGATAGGGGACAGATATTCTTGTCTACTATCAATAGGTTCTGCCTACCGTGCCTGGCTATTGTCTATACTCTTCCTGACACAGACTGACCGACATACGACGTGTTGTGGTCGTGTAATATATATATTTTGGTTATGTGAGATAATCATTTTCTATACAATTTCTTGGGCACTTTCTCTCTGAGTTTAAGATGGCATCAACTGGGTTTAATGTCGCTGACGTACAGGCTACAGGGCGTGAGATGGGCTATGATGGAGCGGAGTTACAGAAATATGTGCAGGAAGTGGAAAGAGACTTCAGACAGGCTGTGCGCGAAGCCAAGAAAATTGAGGCAGAGGCTAGGAAGATGGAGGCCGAGCAGGCAGTCAGAGACCATGAGTTTCGTATGAGGGAGATGGAGCTGAAAGCGAAAACGGCCAAGGAAAGCGAGGGTGCAGTTGGAGGCGCAGTTCTCCCTGACTCAACAACTTCTAGTGGCGGTCCATACCAGGCAATGAAGTTCCCATTACTCCCGTTCGATGAACACAAAGAGAAGATCGACCAGTATCTTCAAAAATTCCAGTCGATGGCTTTGGCTATGGGGCTGGAACGTGGGAAATGGAACTTGAAAATCTCGCAGGGCCTGAGGGGGACCGCGTACGAGGTCTACTCAAGGTTGCCACCTGGTATGGAGAATGACTATGAGGCTCTGGAAAAAGCATTATTGAAAAGGTTCCAGATGACAGCCCATACATACCGTCAGCAGTTCAGAAAGTCCAAGAGAGAGCCAGGAGAGATGTTCGCAGCCTACAGGGTCAGACTGAAGTCTTACCTTTTGAAGTGGATGTCATTAGCTGGATTTGCTAACGACTATGAAAGTTTGGAAGAATTAGTGGTCGTGGACCAAATGAAGAGGATGATGCCTAGGCCATTGCAAACCTTCTTGCTTGAAAATGGGGCAGAAAGGTTAGACATAGTCAACACATTGGCGGAAAGGTATGTGCTAGCTCATGGGGATAATGGGGAATTGTCACAACCCAATCCCCGACCACCAGACACCTGGTCTGGAAAGAAGAAGAACCCTAAAACAGCTCACACCAAGAAGGAGGATCCTTTCGAGAAAGTTCCTATTAAGAAACCCTCTGGTAAGAGTCCACCTGGATCTCCTAAAAGAAAGTGGAGTGAAAAGTGGTGCGCCTATTGCAAATCTCCCACACACAATACGGTTGATTGCCGGCGTAAACAGAAAGACTCTCACTATGCTGCTTGTCTTGTAGAAACCGGGGAAGGGTCTCACAAGGAAGTAGAAGGGAGGGATCTTGGGAACAATGATTCAGAAAAACCACCAGTAGTAGAAACGGTACTTGTGAACGGACAACCAGTTGAGTGTCTCTATGACACCGGTCTGCAGTTTGAGGCTGTAATTTCATCACACTTAGTGAGCCCGGAGCAGCTAACCGGGGAATCTATTGAGATTCAAACGGCGACAAAGAGTGCGGTAGCGATGTCTCTTCCAATTGCGAAGGTAGACATCAAATCTAAATATGTTACCGGCACTATACAGGCAGCCGTTCTGCTAGATCCTATCTTCCCAATGATCTTGGGTTGTCGCTACGTCTTTCTAGGGATTCCAACCGAACCCATGTACGTAGGGGCGATGCAAACCAGATCTCAATCGGAGGATGAGCAGACGCCGGCCTTGATCGTGAATCCCTTGCCTGGGGAGTTACGAGCTGCTCAAAGCCAGGATGCTACTTTGCAACCTTGCTTCAACCAGTTGCCCAAAAGTTCTGACCCACCAAGACGGGGTCAGTATTATATGAAGAATCGGTTACTGTACCGGAGAGCCGGAGTGGAGGATCGCCAGCATGGACAGCTGGTAGTTCCTAAGGCTTATCGGGAACAGCTTCTTCATATGGGACACACCATTTCTTTCAGTGGACATATGGGTGTCGGGGCAACTCTCCAGCGCATTTCCTGCCATTACTACTGGCCAGGGATGACTGGAGACGTGCGTAGGTACGTCAAGTCGTGCCCAGAGTGCCAGCGTGTGGCACCAAAACACTGGACAGCTCCAGTAGTTCTGGGAGACATGCCCATTATGAACTCTCCTTTCGAGAGAGTTGCCATCGATCTTGTTGGTCCTCTTCCTCGGACTAGGAAGAGGAATAAGTACATTCTCACGATGGTGGATTGCTGTTCCATGTGGGGCGAGGCGATACCGTTGGCCACAATCGAATCTAAGCGAGTGGCTGATGCACTGATGGAGACCTTTACTAGGTTGGGATTTCCCAACCAGATCCTAACGGACAATGGGTCTCAGTTCTGTGGTAAGCTGATGGAAGAAGTCTTTCGTATCTTCCAGACTAACCACATTCACACAAGCCCGTACCACCCTCAGTCTAATGGGCAAGTACAGAGGTTTAATGGTACCTTGATGACCATGCTTCGGAAGTTGGCTCAAGAGAAACCAGACAGATGGGATGAGTATATCTCAGCCGCCTTGTTCGCCTATCGGGAGGTTTCCCATGGGTCGACCGGGTTGCCACCAGCCACTCTACTATTCGGGAGGCCAATCAAGGGTCCCTTAGAAGCCTTATTGAGATGTTGGACAGAGGAAGAAACTTCCGAAGAAGTTGTATCCTCATATAAATACGTCGAAGAGTTAAAGAAGAAACTCCAGACGGGTTGGGCTTTGGCAGCTCAGAATCTGAGAGCGGCCAGGAAGAGACACGCGGCCTACTACAATAGAAGGACGAAAGATAGGTCTCTTAAGGTGGGGGATCGGGTTCTGTTGTTACTTCCAGTAGGTTCCAATAAACTCGAGATTGGTTGGCAGGGGCCTTTCCCGGTGGAAAGGGTTGTGTCCCGTACCAATTATGCTATCCGGATCAGGGGGAAATCTAAAATCTTCCACATTAACCTCCTCAAAAAATATGAGGAACGATCCGATGGTACTTCTCTCCCACTCATGACTATGGCGGTCGCGATGGAAACTGAATCGGGCGAAGACGCGGATAGGGAGTATCCTTTACAACCTGGGGAAACCTATAAGGATGTACATATAAATCCTGATCTGTCGACTGAAGAAACATAACTGGTCATCCGTTTGTTGGAGTCCCATCAACAGATTCTTACCGATCGTCCAGGACGGACAGGGTTGGTCGAGTTTGATATGACTCTGACTACCCAAGACCCCATTCGCCAAAAAATATATCCAGTGCCCTTTTCGAAAGAGAAGGCCCTGGAAGCAGAAATCCAGAAGCTTCTGGATGATGACATCATAACTCCTTCGACTTCTCCTTATAATGCCGGGGTTGTCTTGTTGAGGAAGCCAAGCGGGGAGCACCGCTTATGTATTGATTACAGGCATTTAAACAGTTGTACGACATTCCAAGTTGAGCCGTTACCAAACACAAATCAATTATTTGCCAGATTAAATAGGGCAAAGTACTTCTCAAAAATCGATTTAAGTCGGGGATATTATCAGATCCCTGTGAAGCCTGAGGTTCGGCCATGCTCGCTTTCAGTACTCCGAGCGGCCATTACGAATTTAAGGTGATGCCTTTTGGGCTGAGCAATGCGCCCAGTGTGTTCACTCGCATGATGAGAATGTTATTAGACCCTTTAAAGGATCCCTCTGTGGTCTCGTTTATGGATGATATTCTCATCGCGTCTGACAATCTGAGTGATCACCTGAGGTCCTTGGGACAGATCTTCAAAAGGTTAAAAGAGGAAGGGGTAACCGCCCGTCCAGCCAAATGCATGATTGGCTATCAATCCTTGGAATTTCTGGGACATACTATTACCCCAGGGGGACTGGTACAGGAAGAAAAGAATATTGAAAAGGTCCGTCTCGCACCCCGTCCTAGATCCAAAAAAGATGTTAGGTCTTTCTTGTCTCTGTGTGGGTTTTACCAGAAATTTATTCCAAAGTTCAACGAAATTGCGGCGCCGTTAACTGAGACTCTGAAGAAAGGATCGCCAGATCTTATAATCTGGACCCCGAGCTGTGAAGAAGCTTATGGGAAGCTGAAACAGGCTTTGGTGGATAGGCCAGTCCTGCAACTCCCAGATTTGGAGAAAACGTTTGTTCTGAGAACTGACGCGAGTAACATAGGGATTGGGGCAACTCTGTTGCAGGAAGGGCGAGATAATCCTTCGGTGCTGTGTCCGGTGGCATATGCCAGTCGAAAACTGTTACCCGCCGAACGGAATTACTCCACCATCGAACGGGAATGTCTAGCTCTAGTGTGGGCAGTACAGAAATTTCAACCTTATCTGTATGGAGTCCATTTCAAAGTGCAATCCGACCATCAACCTCTGACGTTCTTGGCAACTTCTAAGAAACTGAACGCGAGGTTAATGAGATGGTCATTGCTTCTACAACCGTATCAGTTCACGGTCGAATACATCCCCGGAAGGGAGAATGTGGGAGCAGATTTCCTATCACGGCATCCTATGGTTGAATGTGAGGGTGGGGTCATTCGAACAGAACCACTGACAGTAGAAAGTTCGTAGGGTTCGACTTTCTTAAGAGGGGGCCTATGTAGCGAAACGCCAGTGGCCCATGTCCTTATGCATTCTTTTATTTTTGCTAAACAGGGGGAAACGGCTTTCGGAAACTCTCAGTTCTCTTGTTTGCTCAAATCTCCATGAAAGATGGTTCTTTGGGTTATCTTCATACCACAATCTTTACATGGAGCGAGTATATATTTGTCTTTCCTTTCGGGTAGACCCGATGGAGCGCCTTGCGTCAAATGTGCACTGGTGCAGCTGCTGGTCAATTGATGGCCGTGCCAACACATACCGTTTGATAGTTGCAGCATGTCAAGTGATTTAAAGATTACGACAGAGATGCAACATACTACTGAAGTAGTGGAAAGGTAAACTTGGGTTTTCGTTGGTCCAGGCAAAGCTTGGCCTATAAATATCTATTGTCTTAACGACTGAGAGGATATGGCAAAACAGCAGTCTTGCCATGTTGGGAGGGGGTGACCGTTAGCCGATCTGGCTACGCGTCTTGATCTTGGCATGGCAAGGGAACACATCTGAAGAATAAGTAGTTACCAAATGATATCGCTTGTTCTTGGCAGCTGATAGACGAGTGATATCTTGATTCCTACGGCTTACCGTTACTTAGTAGCATCTCTCTTTTAAATATAGGCACATTAGATAGCTACGGGGATGGGGTCCACCAATCTATAATCTATCTTCTTGAGCCAGGGGATGCTAGCCACAGGACTATCTCTTTCGTCTGTCACTCGATAGGATGATGTCGGGAGGATAATGGACTCCTCTATCTCACTGAGAGAACCTGAACTCATCTACACTATGGCGTGTGCAGGGCAATGCCGGTACATTGGGGCGACAGCTCAGTCGAGAGCGGCGGCCGGGAGGGGTAGTATCTTCTTTGAATGGGGAACTACACGGTGTGCCATATAACCCCACTTAACGGGGAGAAACACACAGATTACTAGGCGCACCACACCACAAGATCTTGGTTGCGAGAAAGGCATGGTTTGCAAGTGAGAGGAAAGCATGGAAATGAATGTGCCCAATAATAATAAAGGCTTGGTATGAGTGTGGAATGTGTGTCTTGTAGACAAAACGTTCCTAGGGTGGACAACCTGACATCAACCAGCTGGAGGTCGACTCAAGCCCGGACGTAGCCAATCCAGGGGCTACCTGACAGGTCAGGCCCATTCATTCGGGTATGGTATATACTGCATTGGGTCAAGATCCTATATGTCAAATATATTAACTGAGACCCTATTGGTCTTCAGGATTGTGTGATGCATGAGTCCGCCCAGTCGCTCAATATTGTTTGTCATTTCCAGGGTCCTTTTTTGTTGGACGTGACCAAATCGGACAGTATCCACACAGCTTCTGTGCTAGAGCCAAATACGTCTGATGAAGCCAGGTCAATGTATTAGCCATATCACACATGGTGTGCCTAACTCTGAGAGAGAGGCAAGGGCATATCTTGAGGAAATGACATAGGCCCGAGAACAGTAAATTCTGGGTTGAGTCTACGCATGATTATCCTGCATACTATGAAACAATGACAATTTGCAGTAATGGTGCATCTCGGGTCCTTTCATTGACATAGGCCCGAGAGCAGTCAAATTCTAAGTTGAGTCTACGCATGATTATCAGGCATACCCATTTTGTACCGGATATTGAAAGACGCCTATCTATGTTAAGTCCATGAACAATTCCTCAACAACCAGTGGATTTGATTCTACAGAAGCCTGTTGAACTTACACCCAAGTACCGGGAAGGAAGGAGATTCCGGCGCACGGGGTGAGATGTATGTGGACAGATCGGACAGTATATGAAGCTGGGTCTGTGACTATGGCTACTTGAGGCCATGTGCCTGAACTTTATCGGTGTTGTGTCTGTTTAGAACTTTCTGTGTTACCTGCCTTGGTGTTTTTCTGTGCTGTCCTGTATTGATTTAATAAATCAAGTTTTAGCTTATTCCAACGAGCACTGTGTTATATATATGGATCAGCCAGAGGAACACGACAGGAAATAGGTCCTTAGGTCGAAAGAAAGAGTGACAGTGAGTCCGGGGAAAACGGAGGAGGGTTGGCAGGTAAAGACCTATCCCAGCCAGGGCTATAAAGAGAATAATTTTGAAATATTGTGATAGGGCTATTTGGGACCCTCCACGTAGCATGTTACACACTGGGATCAGTGCAAAACTCTGCAGTTGAGCAGAGCAGGGCACTCTCTTGTCCTGACAATAGGAAATTGCTGTCAAAGGCAGAGGTAAAAGCCCCCATGTGTATATGGAAGTCAAGGGAAAACCACCGCATTATCTTCCCAAGACAAGTTTAAAATAGGAACGTGGAATGTCAGGACATAGTTGGGATAGGAAAGTTTCATAATGTAATAAAAGAAATGAAAAATATAAAGATTAATAACCTAGGTATGAGTGAGATGAGGTGGAGGAGATCTGGTAAAGTAATAACAGACAAACACACACTAATTTGTTCAGGTGGTAATACATACGGAAAAGGAGTAGAACTAATGTTTTTATGAGGAAGCACCTAAATCATTGAATGGTTATTTAAGTAAATCGGATAGTTATTATTGTCAAATTCAAAGTCAAACCAAGTGAAATAAATATTAGATGTAAACTTAGATATAAATATTAGATTAGATATAAATATTAGATGACATCCAGCTCATGCCTGTGGCTCCTAGTAGCTGTTACCAAATATACAGTGTAGCCAACAAAAACAAGCAGGAATGAAGTGGAATTACACATTTTATGACAAAGCTGAAATGGTGACAGGGGTGACAGGGGTGGGAAATTTAAACATGATTCAGGAGTAGGCCCTTTTTCTCAGGAGCCAGTGTATTTTTTTTTAAACACTGGAAAGAAAAATATGAATCAATCTCAGATAAAATTACATACTTTGAAATGAGCCATTAAATGTCCTTTATTGGAGGCTCAGTGAAAGATATCATTGTGAGAACACTTAAGTTATTTACATGTCTCTAGAGCTTTATAGTAGCCAGCACTTGTTGTATCTTCCAATGACACAATAGAAAGAAATGTCTCCTTCACTTTCCCTTCTCTGATAAAATGAATATATAGTATCAGCCCCTCATCATCAGATCTGTCTGTTTCTCCATAACGTATGATACTGACATATGGTTTTTCTTTATTTCAATATCAAGTCTTCATGAAGATATGAGGCAATGTATGAAATACATTCTCTACATTGTTTTTGTTTTTAAAACTCTGAATCAATCACATTAAGCCCCTCTGCATGTCTCTACATTACTGAGGTAGAGGGGTTTGAGTGTTCCAATGACACCAAGAGATATGCCGATGGTGGCACAGCTACTGGTAGAGTCTCACATGTTGCAGAGGTCAAGGGATAGGAACCAGACAAAAAGAGACACATACCTGCTGCATTGTAGGTAGACTGGTGGAAGTAAAGGGCTTGGGAGAGCATACCCGAAAAATGCTTGTCGAAGTCAGATGTACTGAGCCCAAGGCTAGACAAAACAGTGCAACGTAACTCAATCATGATGCCGCAAATTAAAATAAATCAGAATGTTGCTAATCCCGTGAAGTCCCGCCAGGCTGTAATAGTGCCCAGCACACTTGCCTCGAGGGGGTCCACCCAATACAACTGATGGTCACCTTCCCCTGTGCTGTGGAGTCAAATCACAGACGGATAGGGTAAGAGCTATTGACCAACTACCCCGGACACTCAACATAATACAGTGGAATGTTGAAGGAGTTTATAACAAGAAAGTCTCCCTAACAAATCGTCTTCAAAAAAATCCTGTTTCAGGATATTGCGGTCAACACCAGCATCTTTCAACTGTATGTTGATTCCTAGGCTAGATTACGCTCATCAGCATGCCACGACTTTGTGACCAACCGGCTCCATACACTCATAAGTCACTGGCGCGACTCGAACCACTTCTAATTCTCGTGCGCTCACGTCACCCACAAGAGTTAACGGAGAAAGCTGCTAACCCCTCGGCCAGGGAGCCGGCTTATAGATGTGGCATGCATTCAAGAATCACACCTCAATGCCCACCACAGATTATCAGTCAGAGGATATCAGGCCACATGTTTCGACTGCGAAGGACACAAAGGAGGAGTTCTCATACTTACATGAAATACAATACCTTTCAGTGAAGTATCTGTGATCTCTGACAACCAAACAGAAAATATAGGTGTTGATATTATGATAAAGGACATTAAAATAAGAATTTACAATCTGTATTGCACAGCTGATAAGGACCTAACACTTTCAAACATAAAAATAACTGACACAAACCACATTATAGTCAGAGACTTTAATAGCCGTTCAGAAAGATGGGGATACTCAGATACAACAGAGGAGATGAAATGGAGGACTGGGAAATAGACTTTAATCTCCATCTACTCAACAAAATGGATGACACACTGAGCTTCTACTCTGGAAGATGATTTATCACTTCCACTTCAGACTTAGCCTTCTGCACAGGAGACATCCTCCACACAATTGATCACAATGTGCTTGACCAATTAGCAGTAAGTGACCACAGACCAATCAGACTTGCAATGAATACTTAGTATGTTCCACAGAAGCGAAAAGCCTTTGCCTCACTGGAATTACAAACAGGCTGATTAGGATATATTTACCATACTAACAAACAAATACTGTGAAAACATTAAAACATGACATGGCAACATGAAACAAATGGTGGAAAGTCTAAACAAAGCAATAACATACGCGGCCACTGGGTCAACTCCAAAAGGAGCAAGGACAAATTACAAACCATACTGGACTGAAGAACTACAAATTTTGGAGGACTAAAGTTGAAGATGCCAGGAAGACGGCAGAGAGAGAACAAACAACTGAAGTGAATATCTCTCTCAAAGCTATCTCAGCAAAATATCATTGGCACCTTTCCGTCTTGACAGACGATAGTTTGGTACATTGTGCTTTAAAAAGGCTTAATAACTACGATCCATGGCGGTGGCGAGTGTGGCTGGTAAGGCCAATTCTTGCTGCAAATGTTTGCCCACAGTAGGTGCATGTGAAAACATGGTCATTTCCACCATTTTGCACCATCTTACGTCTCTCACGCTCTATGTGTGCTTTATCTGCAATCATTTTCTCCTTTGTCTTTATTCCGTTTCTGATAGTTGCTCTCCATGCAACATGTTCAGCGGCGACGTGCTCCCAATGTGCATTATCAATGCCTGTATCAATCATGTCCCGCTTACACACATCTTTGTATCGTAGTAGAGGCCGACCCTGAGACCTCCTACCCGTCTGTAATTCACCAAAAAAGATGTCCTTTGGTATTCTACCATCATCCACCCTCCTAACGTGTCCTATCCATCTAAGTCTACGAAGACTGAGCATGGAATACACCGTCACACAACCTGATCTTGCCAATACTTCAGTATTTGTGATTTTGTCTTGCCACTTAATACCAAGTATTCTTCGCAGACACCACATATGAAAGCTGACAGCAAAATATAAAAGAACATTAAATCAAACAACAAGAGATTGTTGGAGGGAAAAAACAGGAAACCTGAACATTGACAGGGATGGAAGCAAACTATGGAAACTAGTGAAAGCTATGAACAATGAAGGACCCAGAAACAAACAAATAACAATTAAACAAGAAAATCCCGGGAAGGTTAACCCGGTCAACAAATGCCCGCAGAAGTCGGATGTGTCGGCCTAACGGCGCAAGAACGCAGCTCTGCTGTAAACAGGCACAACGCAATCACATCCGAAAAAAAAACTCCGGATGAACGAAGAAGAAGAAGAAGAATCAAGAAAATGCTATGTGTACAGGGGGAAAGGCTGCAAATGCACTAATGGAACACTATGTGTACAGGGGGAAAGGCTGCAAATGCACTAATGGAACACTATGTGTACAGGGGGAAAAGGCTGCAAATGCACTAATGGAACACTATGTGTACAGGGGGAAAGGCTGCAAATGCACTAATGGAACACTATGTGTACAGGGGGAAAGGCTGCAAATGCACTAATGGAACACTATGTGTACAGGGGGAAAGGCTGCAAATGCACTAATGGAACACTATGTGTACAGGGGGAAAGGCTGCAAATGCACTAATGGAACACTATGTGTACAGGGGGAAAGGCTGCAAATGCACTAATGGAACACTATGTGTACAGGGGGAAAGGCTGCAAATGCACTAATGGAACACTATGTGTACAGGGGGAAAGGCTGCAAATGCACTAATGGAACACTATGTGTACAGGGGAAAGGCTGCAAATGCACTAATGGAACACTATGCTAATGTGTACAGGGGGAAAGGCTGCAAATGCACTAATGGAACACTATGCTAATGTGTACAGGGGAAAGGCTGCAAATGCACTAATGGAACACTATGTGTACAGGGGGAAAGGCTGCAAATGCACTAATGGAACACTATGTGTACAGGGGGAAAGGCTGCAAATGCACTAATGGAACACTATGCTAATGTGTACAGGGGGAAAGGCTGCAAATGCACTAATGGAACACTATGTGTACAGGGGGAAAGGCTGCAAATGCACTAATGGAACACTATGTGTACAGGGGGAAAGGCTGCAAATGCACTAATGGAACACTATGTGTACAGGGGGAAAGGCTGCAAATGCACTAATGGAACACTATGTGTACAGGGGGAAAGGCTGCAAATGCACTAATGGAAACACTATGTGTACAGGGGGAAAGGCTGCAAATGCACTAATGGAACACTATGTGTACAGGGGGAAAGGCTGCAAATGCACTAATGGAACACTATGTGTACAGGGGGAAAGGCTGCAAATGCACTAATGGAACACTATGTGTACAGGGGGAAAGGCTGCAAATGCACTAATGGAACACTATGTGTACAGGGGGAAAGGCTGCAAATGCACTAATGGAACACTATGTGTACAGGGGGAAAGGCTGCAAATGCACTAATGGAACACTATGTGTACAGGGGGAAAGGCTGCAAATGCACTAATGGAACACTATGTGTACAGGGGGAAAGGCTGCAAATGCACTAATGGAACACTATGTGTACAGGGGGAAAGGCTGCAAATGCACTAATGGAACACTATGTGTACAGGGGGAAAGGCTGCAAATGCACTAATGGAACACTATGTGTACAGGGGGAAAGGCTGCAAATGCACTAATGGAACACTATGTGTACAGGGGGAAAGGCTGCAAATGCACTAATGGAACACTATGTGTACAGGGGGAAAGGCTGCAAATGCACTAATGGAAACACTATGTGTACAGGGGGAAAGGCTGCAAATGCACTAATGGAACACTATGTGTACAGGGGGAAAGGCTGCAAATGCACTAATGGAACACTATGTGTACAGGGGGAAAGGCTGCAAATGCACTAATGGAACACTATGTGTACAGGGGGAAAGGCTGCAAATGCACTAATGGAACACTATGTGTACAGGGGGGAAAGGCTGCAAATGCACTAATGGAACACTATGTGTACAGGGGGAAAGGCTGCAAATGCACTAATGGAACACTATGTGTACAGGGGGAAAGGCTGCAAATGCACTAATGGAACACTATGTGTACAGGGGGAAAGGCTGCAAATGCACTAATGGAAACACTATGTGTACAGGGGGAAAGGCTGCAAATGCACTAATGGAACACTATGTGTACAGGGGGAAAGGCTGCAAATGCACTAATGGAACACTATGTGTACAGGGGGAAAGGCTGCAAATGCACTAATGGAACACTATGTGTACAGGGGAAAGGCTGCAAATGCACTAATGGAACACTATGCTAATGTGTACAGGGGAAAGGCTGCAAATGCACTAATGGAACACTATGCTAATGTGTACAGGGGTGTAGTGAAAAACTGAAGAGTTAACGATTCCCAGATGGACGACTGTATACCCGACTAACCAGGTAGGAAAAGGGTTAACAAAGGAGTGACCAAGAGCATGAGTTTCTAGGTCAAGACCCAGAATGAGGCCAACAGTACAGGTAAACTGTCGCGTGGAAAAATTGGTTTGCAACAAAGGCAGACAGCATTATTGGATAGCATATGGCGGTCTGAATGTATGAAGAATGGAAACGGTTCAGAGCTGGAATTTTCCACTAAACAATGATAATGCAGTCGGGATGCGAGGGGTCCAGCAATGTCAAGGACTATGCGGCAAAAATGACCGATATAAAGAGTGGCTACGTCTTTGTGTCGAGAGAAGGTGTTTCTTAGGTTTCGGGAGAGAAGGATTATGGAAAGGGATGTGCGGCGTTCCGAAGAACGTTTGTGTATTTATGGTGCATTAGTACTCCCAATTCAGTAAAGGATGTTTATAAGGTATTAATTTAGTATAGTATAGTGGTAGCATAGGAATATAGATGTGCGTGTATTACCTTTATCATTACCTTCTATTAGTGGATGGTTTAGACTGGGGTAAATTCTTGTGTCTTATGCGGATGTTCACTTCGGAAGCCTTGTCATTATGGCTGGAGAAGGACACTTGCATAAGTAGGAGTAAGGGGCGGATGCTTATCACGGTATTTGTTCTCCTTCCACACAGGTTCCACTCTCCTAGTGAAATCAGAGAAGAGGTGAAGAATACTCCAATTGACCAACTAAAGTACTTACTTAGAACAAAACAAAACATGGACATGTTTGAAGATGAAAAAAATGATTAAAGTAAAGTAAAATACAGAACACGGTATGCTCAACCGAATATACCACTAAGGCCCTGAAAGGGAAGAGAGGTTAACCTGTGGCAAGCAGGGATACTTAAAACTACAGACAGCTTATATGTATAATGAAGAAAGAATAGACAAGTAAGAACAGTGCTATTACTAAAAGACTAATAGAAGAACTGTGACGATGTGGTGGTTTTTCGATGATGGATACTTACAGTCATGAAACAGATTCAGGTGCATTCATAAACTTACGGGACTTTTATTATGGTACCTTGACTCAGTGGTGAACGGTTTTTGTTTTTTGCATTCAATCACGGATTACCATCAGATTCAAGCATAAGGATCATCCCGGGTGAGCTCTGTCCTGTTTGATGTGCTGTCCTGTGATCTTGAAGAATGAATGGCGAGAAGTAACGCAGCTGATAGACATTCAGAGTTCATTCTGGCACCAACCATAGAATACACTAGCAACTACATAGACAATCTCCATACCTACACCAGACATAGTTTTTTTTTATTAATAAATCTTTTATCTTATCGTTGAAAGGAACTGTTGTCGGAGTATGTGTTGAGGGAATAATAGAGAGAGTGAAAGAAATAGATATATGGAAGGAAAGACAGAAGAGAGGAGTGTAGACCAAAGTCAGTCAATAATCCCAACAGATAATAAGTTTAAAGATGTGCTTGTTGAGTCCAGTCTTCTCTCGGGAATTTTAACAGGACATAATTGGTGGAGCGAGCGGGATACGTACATACAGAATACCCATATGACCGGAAAGCATAACATGGCATATGCATAAAGGGGTACTTGCATATTGGCACAGGCATAGCGGAGTACCTACATGTTGGGACATACTGATTGGAATAAATAGAAGTATACATTGATGACTTTTAATGGAAGGACGTCCATTGGATATATGGTGCCATTACATTTATGGTAGAAACATTTCATTAATGCTGGTGACTTTGCAGTGAGAAAGTTCCAGACAGAGTGAATGTGGATAGGTGGTAAGACACATTACATACCTAATCACACGGTCACACGTCTACATAAGTCTTTATCCTATATCTCCTCTTGTGGATGAGAGAGTGGTTGTGATGTACTGTGTGGTGTTGGAGATTTATAATAAGTAATAGATATAGATAAATGATATAGGTTCTAGGTAGATTATCGGTTTATAGTGAGTATTCTTTACTGCTTTGAGGTGTCTTTACTCAACGTGCTGACTTATCTGCTGTAACTATGGCAACTCCTAAAGTAACTACAGCCGAACTGAGGGCCAACGGGGAGGCAATTGGTTTAGCTGGTTCCGAGCTAACGGATTACATACAAGAAAGAGAGAGAGAACTTCGTCAAGCGGAAAGGGAGGAGCGTAAGGCCCAGTTGGAAGCAGAAAGGGAGGAGCGTAAGGCCCAGTTGGAAGCAGAAGAAGCCACGAAGATCAGAGAACATGAATACCGCATGCGAGAACTGGAGCTCAAGACACAAACTAAGGGAGAAATAGATGGAGTGGAAGGAAATTCTTCTTCACCTGGTGCAACCCATATGAGTGGACATGGTTACCATGCCATGAAGTTTCCCTTAGCTGTCTACGATCAGTCTAAGGAACGCTTTGACCAGTACGCATCTCGTTTCGAAGCAATGTCAGTCGCTATGGGGCTGGATCGGAGCAGATGGGCTCTTAAACTATCCCAGGGTTTAATCGGTTCGGGATTTGAAGTGTACACACGCTTACCACCAGGACAGGAAAATAATTACGAGGAATTAAAAGCAGCTTTGATGAAACATTTTGACATAACCGCACAAACGTATAGGAAGAAGTTTAGATCGTCTAGAAGAGAGCCGGGAGAACTATTCGCCGCCTACAGTCTGAGGCTGAAATCCTATCTACAGAAATGGATGGACTTGGCAGAATTTACGAGGGATTATGAGAGTCTCGAAGGGATGATGGTGGTAGACCAAATGCGAAAGCAAATGTCGAAACCTCTCAGAACCTTCTTGGGAGAACAAGGGGCGGAACGGATTGATGTGGTGAATAAGCTGGCGGAACGATTCGTGGAAGTACATGGTGAAACTGAGGAACTAAGTACACAAACCAAAGGTCAGGAGAAACCAGAGAAAAAGAAACATAAAAACTGGGAAGGAGAAAAAGGGGAACCTTATATAAAGCACACAGAGGAGAGTTCAGAGAAGGTGAAGGTAGGAAACCAGAGCACCTCGAATTCTCAAGCGAAACGACAATGGTCTGAAAAGTGGTGTTCATTTTGTAAGGCGGCCTCCCACAACACCAAAGACTGCAGATCGAAACCTAAAAGTTCTTACTTCGCAGCATGCAAAGTGATTCCTACATCGGTGATCACAGACAAGGCTGAGGTCGGCGAAGGAGAAAGGAACAAAAAGGACACACGGAAACCTAGGAAGGGAACAGAGTGCACTCACTGCCAGTCGACAACACATAATACTGTGGACTGCAGATGCAAGGCCAAACACGCCAATTGCATAACCAACCTCGAGGAATCAAAAGAGGAAGGCAAGGAAACGGTCAAGGAGATGAAAGACACTCAGGACCAAGAGAGACCACCTGTGGTTGAACTTATTGAAGTCAATGGCCAGCAGGTTGCTTGTCTCTACGATACCGGTTTGGATGGGGAAGCGGTGGTGGACGCCAGCTTGGTAAGCCCAGACCAATTTACAGGGGAGACCATAGAAATACAGCCGGCAATGAGGAGTGCTGTTACCATGACGCTGCCAATCGCCAAGGTGGAGATTAAATCCAGGTACGTCACGGGCATTATTCCAGCTGCTGTATTATCTGACTCCTTATTTCCAATGATCATTGGCACGAAATATGTCTTTTTGGGGATGCCCAAACAGCCAGCCCACAAGGGAACAGTAGTCAGTGGATCTCAAGGGAAGGAAAAAGAGGCAGAGACACTATGCGACAACTCAGGGATAGGAGAATTGCATACTGCCCAGAGGAAGGATACTACGTTGCATCCTTGCTACAGGAAGCTGCAAAGAAGTGCTGAGCCACCAGAACGGGGACAGTACTTTCTGAAGAATCAACTACTCTATCGGAGAGCTGGGAGGGGAGATAACCTGCATGAGCAGTGGGTGGTTCCAGAGACCCACCGTCCTCACATTCTTCAGAGTGGACACATCATAGGCGAGAATCGACATATGGGTGTCAGAGAGACCTTGCAGCAAATATCCGGCCATTATTGCTGGCCAGGAATGACCGGAGATGTACGCCGGTGGGTGAAGTCTTGTTCGGAGTGCCAGAGAGCACCACCCAACAAGCGAATTAAGAGGAAACTAGCTCTTAAAGTGGAAGACAAAGTGGAAGTGTGGAGTCCAGCAGAGACCAATATACTCCAAGTAGGATGGAAAGGACCTTATCCTGTGGAAAAGGTGGTGTCCAAGAACATCTACAAAATACGGATCGGGGAAGAGAAGAAAAATCTCCCTAGACATCTCATTAGGAAATATGAGGAGAGATCCGGGAGCAAAGCTTCGCACTTTATGGTGATGGCAGCCATTGGGACAAAGGTTACCAGTCCAGACGAAGACCAGAGATCGCCAGTACAACATAGGAGGGCCTATGGGACAGTACGTGATAGGTCAGATTTACCCAACGACAGGAGGAGGGAAATCACAAGTCAGAGAAAGGACAAGAGTGAAAGTTTCACCGGTAACCAAGTTCAGAAGGGGTGGGTAACGTGGGGAAAAGCGAAAAATACCCAGGACTCCAACCAAAGATTGGCTGACCAGATACAATATCGCCCAAGATGGTCCTGGAAGCAAAAGCCCAGGAGGTTTGGGAAAGACGACTCGGTCCGACGAGGACGAGGCGGAACATCCCCAGAGGAAAAGCCGGGGGAAACCAAGAGGACATGGAAGCAGTGTTACAATCAGGATGGGACAATCCGTCTGTATTGTGAGCCGTCGCTGACGCAAGTCGAAAGTAGGTCGACCTGAACGTACAGGAGCGAGGAGCCAACACTAGTTTCAGTCGTTAGTAGTATAGTAGGGTGTCAATTAGAGCGCCTACTGGATAATGAGGTGAGCCATGTGAGGATCCAATCATATCATCAACACGTGATGTTAATAGCTACGTCGCAGAAGCTCAACGCACGGTGGATGTGATGGACGTTGTTGCTGCAACTGGACTTCACAGTGGAATACATCCTTGGTAAGGAGAATGTAGGAGCAGATTTTTATCCAGACATCCAGCTCCGGAGGAAGAAGAGTAGGATTGTGGATCATGGGAATCAAACCTACAGTGAGAAAGATTCGACGCGGTCTAATCTATGTCGTGAAATACTGAAGAGTTAACGATTCCCAGATGGACGACTGTATACCCCGACTAACCAGGTAGGAGAAGGGTTAACCAAAGGAGTGACCAGGCGCATGTGTTTCTAGGTCAAGACCCAGAAGGAGGCCAACAGTACAGGTAAACTGTCGCGTGGAAAAATTGGTTTGCAACAAAGGCCGACAGCATTATTGGATAGCATATGGCGGTCTGAATGTATGAAGAATGGAAACGGTTCAGAGCTGGAATTTTCCACTAAACAATGATAATGCAGTCGGGATGCGAGGGGTCCAGCAATGTCAAGGACTATGCGGCAAAAATGACCGATATAAAGAGGGGCTACGTCTTTGTGTCGAGAGAAGGTGTTTCTTAGGTTTCGGGAGAGAAGGATTATGGAAAGGGATGTGCGGCGTTCCGAAGAACGTTTGTGTATTTATGGTGCATTAGTACTCCCAATTCAGTAAAGGATGTTTATAAGGTATTAATTTAGTATAGTATAGTGGTAGCATAGGAATATAGATGTGCGTGTATTACCTTTATCATTACCTTCTATTAGTGGATGGTTTAGACTGGGGTAAATTCTTGTGTCTTATGCGGATGTTCACTTCGGAAGCCTTGTCATTATGGC
Source organism: Cepaea nemoralis (assembly GCA_014155875.1). Lineage (NCBI taxonomy): Eukaryota > Metazoa > Mollusca > Gastropoda > Stylommatophora > Helicidae > Cepaea > Cepaea nemoralis. The sequence goes on from JACEFZ010020342.1 coordinate 267,250, forward strand.
TGGAGAAGGACACTTGCATAAGTAGGAGTAAGGGGCGGATGCTTATCACGGTATTTGTTATCCTTCCACACAGGTTCCACTCTCCTAGTGAAATCAGAGAAGAGATGAAGAATACTCCAATTGAACAACTAAAGTACTTACTTAGAACAAAACAAAACATGGACATGTTTTAAGATGAAAAAAATGATTAAAGTAAAGTAAAATACAGAACACGGTATGCTCAACCGAATATACCACTAAGGCCCTGAAAGGGAAGAGAGGTTAACCTGTGGCAAGCAGGGATACTTAAAACTACAGACAGCTTATAGGTATAATGAAGAAAGAATAGACAAGTAAGAACAGTGCTATTACTAAAAGACTAATAGAAGAACTGTGACGATGTGGTGGTTTTTCGATGATGGATACTTACAGTCATGAAACAGATTCAGGTGCATTCATAAACTTACGGGACTTTTATTATGGTACCTTGACTCAGTGGTGAACGGTTTTTGTTTTTTGCATTCAATCACGGATTACCATCAGATTCAAGCATAAGGATCATCCCGGGTGAGCTCTGTCCTGTTTGATGTGCTGTCCTGTGATCTTGAAGAATGAATGGCGAGAAGTAACGCAGCTGATAGACATTCAGAGTTCATTCTGGCACCAACCATAGAATACACTAGCAACTACATAGACAATCTCCATACCTACACCAGACATAGTTTTTTTTATTAATAAATCTTTTATCTTATCGTTGAAAGGAACTGTTGTCGGAGTATGTGTTGAGGGAATAATAGAGAGAGTGAAAGAAATAGATATATGGAAGGAAAGACAGAAGAGAGGAGTGTAGACCAAAGTCAGTCAATAATCCCAACAGATAATAAGTTTAAAGATGTGCTTGTTGAGTCCAGTCTTCTCTCGGGATTTTAACATAGGACAAGGGGAAAGGCTGCAAATGCACTAATGGAACACTAAGCTAATGTGTACAGGGGGAAAGGCTGCAAATGCACTAATGGAACACTATGCTAATGTGTACAGGGGGAAAGGCTGCAAATGCACTATTGGAACACTATGCTAATGTGTACAGGGGGAAAGGCTGCAAATGCACTAATGGAACACTATGCTAATGCAAACTACATTGATGACAGAATTGACTACATTGACAACAGAACAGAAGAAAGCAGTCAAAGATAAACAGACACATCATAGTAATACAGAGACAGCGGCAGAATACAGAATGGCAAATTTGAAAATGTAAGAAATGAAATGACGTCGCGGGCCGGATCCAGACCGCAGGCCGTAGTTTGGTGACCCCTGGTCTAGATCATACATCAGCTTAGATCCTACATCAGCTTATATCATCATGAACATAGATCTTACATCTGCTTAGATCATGCATCAGCTTAGATCATCGTGAACTTAGATCATATATCAGCTTAGATCATACATGAACAAATTAATCATTCTTCTTCTCCATCTTTTGTTCACTTGAAACCGTTTGTCTATAGCTGCAATGTGTGCCTGCTTGATTACACATACACATCTGGTCATAATCAATACCTAATATATTCATGAGGATATTAATGATTTACTTTGTTGTTTCAGAAATACACTCTTGGTCTCCACTGAGTCCTTACCACTCCATGCAAGAGCATTCACAAAAGTGGACATATGACAGCATAGACATGAAGGTTGTGAAACAAGAATCAGATGTTCAAGAAATGACAGAACACAGCAACTCAGAATCAATAATGTATGATAACAATTGTAAGGCATCAGTAAAACATGAATATGGTTGTCAAATGTCAGAACATGTGTCATCTGTGATTGATACAAACAATAAACTATCTCTGGCTATTGAGAATTGTCAGCAGCAAAATAAGGAAACACAAGTGAAATATACACAGAGCTTTGCAAAGTCTCCTGATGACAATTTTGTTTATAACAGTTATAGCTCTCAAAGAACTAACACCGGACACTTGTCTGATGTTTATAGTCCAAATGTTTGTGTAGACAGATATAAGAGAACACATAGTGAAGGGATGCCAAACAAATGTAATGAACAGGATTGCCTTTTGAATCAAGATGACCATCTGGAGTGCCAACAGAACATGTACCACAAGAGAAGACATATAGGAGAGAAACCTCACAAGTGTGATTATTGTGGTGCTTCTTTTACTACAGATGGCAATCTGAAGGTTCACAAGAGAAGACATACAGGAGAAACACCTTACAAGTGTGATGATTGTGGTGCTTCTTTTACTCATGCTGGCAATCTGAAGGTTCACAAGAGAACACATACAGGAGAAACACCTTACAAGTGTGATGATTGTGGTGCTTCTTTTACTATAGCTGGCAATCTGAAGGTTCACAAGAGAACACATACAGGAGAAAAACCTTACAAGTGTGATGATTGTGGTGCTTCTTTTACTACAGCTGGCAGTATGAAGATTCACAAGAGAACACATACAGGAGAAACACCTTACAAATGTGAGGTTTGTGGTGCTTCTTTTACTGAATCTGCCCGCCTGAAGACCCACAAGAGAACACATACAGGAGAAACACCTTACAAGTGTGATGATTGTGGTGCTTCTTTTACTATAGGATGCAATCTGAAGGTTCACAAGAGAACACATACAGGAGAAAAACCTTACAAGTGTGATGATTGTGGTGCTTCTTTTACTAGAGCTGACAGTCTGAAGACTCACATGAGAACACATACAGGAGAAACACCTTACAAGTGTGATGATTGTGGTGCTTCTTTTACTACAGATGGCAGTCTGAAGGGTCACAAGAGAACACATACAGGAGAAACACCTTACAAGTGTGATGATTGTGGTGCTTCTTTTACTCAAGCTGGCAATCTGAAGGTTCACAAGAGAACACATACAGGAGAAACACCTTATAAGTGTGATGATTGTGGTGCTTCTTTTACTACAGCTGGCAATCTGAAGGTTCACAAGAGAACACATACAGGAGAAACACCTTACAAGTGTGATGATTGTGGTGCTTCTTTTACTCAAGCTAGCAATCTGAAGACTCACAAAAGAACACATAGAGGAGAGAAACCTTACAAATGTGAGGTTTGTGGTGCTTCTTTTACTGATTCTGCCCACCTGAAGACCCACAAGAGAACACATAGAGGAGAAAAACCTTACAAGATTGATAATTGTGGTGCTTCTTTTACTACAGCTGGCCGTCTGAATACTCACAAGAGAATACACACAGGAGAAACACCTTACAAGTGTGATGATTGTGGTGCTTCTTTTACTCGAGCTTACAGTCTGAAGACTCACAAGAGAACACATACAGGAGAAAAACCTTATAAGTGTGATAATTGTGATGCTTCTTTTACTCAAGCTGGCAGTCTGAAGACTCACAAGAGAACACATACAGGAGAAAAACCTTACAAATGTGATGATTGTGGTGCTTCTTTTACTACAGCTGGCAGTCTGAAGACTCACAAGAGAACACATACAGGAGAAAACCCTTACAAGTGTGATAATTTTTGTGTCTCTTTTACTCGAGGTGACAGTCTGAAGACTCACAAGAAATCACATACAGGAGAAAACTCTTAGAAGTGTGATGATTGTGATCCACGACTCTGGTGATCGAGTGAGATGGCAGAACATGACCGCCCACGCTTGCCGGCATGGCACATGATGGATGGATGGATGGATGATTGTGGTGCTTCTTTTACATGTGATGGGTGTGGGTTGGCAGGGGATGTTTGTGTGGGTGGGGGAATGGGTGGTTGGGGATGTGTATTTGGCTGAGTGGTTGGGGTGGGTGAGTGTGTGTGGTAGGGAAGATGTGTGTATGTGGGGGATGTGTGGGTGGGTGGGGGATATGCCTCATAACATGGCAATATGCATTGTTTGTGTTTACAACATTAATTTGACAATGTTTTTTTCCTATGTAAATGCATCATGCACCATTGATGAACAAAAGATGAGTGAATGGAGGGGCCAAATGTAAGATGGGCCTGTGTGCTCAATTTGTAACCCTTCTAAAATAAAGATCAATTGATTGATCAATCAAGCTGGCAAACTGAAGACTCACAAGAGAAGACATACAGGAGAAACACCTTACAAGTGTGATGATTGTCATGCTTCTTTTACTCACGCTGGCCATCTGAAGACTCACAAGAGATCACATACAGGAGAGAAACCTTACAAGTGTGATGATTGTGGTGCTTCTTTCACTACAGCTGGTATTCTGAACGTTACGGTGGAACTACAAACCGAGCTCAATCGCATAAGTACTTGGTGTGTTGAAGCTGGGGCAATGGTCAACCCAACAAAGGCAGCAGTGACATGGTTCTCTTTGATTAACCATATTGTCAACACTCCAACATCAACCTTAAATCTGTATTCAGAGACTGGAAAGAACGCAGGCAATGAATTACCTGGGGATGTTTTGATCAAAGCCTTGCTTATAATGAGCACATAGACCAGGTGATAACAAAGGCCAAGTGGAGTTTGGCTGCGATGCGGGTGATGGCGGCAGCAAACTGTGAGCAGCGCCATCTATGTCTTCTATACGGGGGGCTGGTCATGTCTGTTTTTGAGTATACGATGGCGATCCTGACTCTCAGCCATAAGCAGATAGAAAGGATGGAAAGGATACAGCATGAAGCTATGCGCATTATTCTTGGATGTACAAGAGATACAGCATGCAGGGCGATCAACTACCTTCTTGATTGTCCAACCATTGAAGACAGATAACAAATTTTGCAGAGCACGTGCTACCTCCGAGTTAATGCAAACACATATCCACTGCATAGTGAAATTAGGAAGGTGAAGGGCAGTAGGTTAAAAAGAGGATTAACTCTGCTGATAATATTTCTCAATGTCACCATGCAGTCCATCCAACATCATCTCTCTTTGTCTGCCCATGATCATGGTCTTTTCTCACTGATCTGTCCAGTCGTCACAATGCTTTCCCTCGCTTCTCTACTCATCACAGTACTAAAGAATGTGGTCTCTTTATGATGGTTGTATATAATGTTCTATTTTCATTAGCCTCTTCCAGGCAATCATTGTTAAGTTAATCTGGCAACCCACGCTATAGTCTCCATAGCGAAGTGGTCAAGCCGCCTCCCTCACGCTCCAAAGGTAGTGGGTTCAATTCTGGGCTATGTCTTTCGGTTGACGAGTGCATTTTTTCTGAGACTTCTGTGGGTCGTCGCTGGAGATACAGTGTTCGTCGCTGGAGATACAGTGTTCGTGATTTTTTGCGACTATTTTGGCAGGCCGGCCTGTGGGAAGAGACCGAGCCATATGAGATACAATTTGGGGCAATGAAGTCGATCCTTTCAACATTTACAACTTTTTTTTTTTCATCTAAGCTATTCGCAACACCCATCTGAGGAATCGCATCTGCTTAACGCCCACCGCAGGTTAGATTTTGAAACCTGTGAGATTGAGTGTGTATGGCTTGAGGTTAAATTTCAAAATCGCATACCCCTACTATGATGAAAAACATTCTGACCAATAAAAAGATGTCAATTGAAACGAGAAAAAGAGTGTTGAGGGGATACATAGAGTCTGTTCTTTTGTATGGATGTGAATCTTGGTCATTGTGTAGTCAAGCTGAAAAACATCTGATGGCTGCAGAAATGTGGTTTCTGAGGAAAATGCGAAGAATACCATGGAAAGACAGAAAAACCAATGACCAAGTACTAAAGGAGACAAATGAAAATCGTAAATTGATTAGAGAAATTAGACGTAGACAGTCAAAACTTTTTGGACATGTTATGAGAAGAAATGGATTGGAGAACTTAGTGACAACTGGTAAGATTGAAGGGAACAGACCAAGAGGAAAATACCTGGATGGCTTGGCCACATGGCATGGATGAGACAGGAACACTGAGCTGATCCACGACGCTGGTAATCGAGTGAAATGGCGAGTCATGACCGCCCACGCTTTCCGGCATGGCACATGATTGATTGATTGATTGATACCCATAGTATTTGGCTATCTTTATCTGATATGAAAAATTCACCACAATGATGGATGTAGTCTTTAGTAATGCGAGAGAAATAATACTGCTAGGTGACTTTAACATAGACACTAACAAATCAAACAAAACATGGGAAAACATAATAGAGTCATATAACTTCCAACAGTTAATCAAACAAGGCACTAGAATAAAAAAAAAATCATCTGCAACACTTATAGATCATATTTATACTACGTGTGCTGACAACATCACAGAATGTACTGTACCTATTAATGCAATGAGCGATCACTACCCAGCATATTGCACGTGGTCGAAAAGAGGTTCCAAAACACAAACATATAAGTATAAAATATAGAAATTATAAAAATTCCATTCAAGATGTCTTTTATAGAAAAATCAATTTAATTCAATGAAACACTCTACTTAGCCTTTGTCGACCAAGAAAAGGCATTTGATAGGGTAGATAGAAACAAGCTGTGGGAAATCCTTAAACAATATGGAGTGAGTACACATCTAACAAACCTATGTAGAAGTTTATACAACAACAGTGAATGCATAGTGAGAGCAACTGGAGAACACTCAGAACCCTTCACCATAAGATCTGGAGTACGACAAGGTTGTGTCCTGTCCCCTCTCTTGTTCATAACATATATAGACAACATATATAAAGAAACCAGCCAAGCAGAGACAGCAAGAATACCGCATGACGAGAACACAGAAGAAGAACCATCTGCAAATCTAACCATTAGAGAACTCCTGTTTGCGGACGACCAAGCACTAATAGCAAAATCAGAAGCTGAATTACAAGACCACATGAATAGTCTAAACGAAATGTGTAGGGAACATAACATGAAAATTAGCGCAAGCAAAACAGAGGTAATGACTATAACTAAAGAAGAACAAACAGCAACAATTCACCTAAACGAACATCCCTTGAAACAAGTAAAGAGCTTCAAGTACCTAGGAAGTATAATATCATCAAATGGCAGATCAGAAGACGAGATCGAAAATAGGTGCAATAAGGCAAATCAACTCATTGGACAAATGGCACCAATACTAAAGAACAAACATGTATCAATAACTACTAAGAAAGCACTTTACAACACAATCTTCCTACCAACTCTGTGCTACCAATGCCAAACCTGGACAATGACAGAAAAAGAGAAAAGAAAAATTACAACAACAGAAATGAGGTTCCTGAGAAGAATACTCAACGTATCAAGAAGAGATAAGATCAGAAATGAAGAAATCAGGACTAAAGTAGGGGTTAAAGCTGCTCTAGATTTTATTAGAAAGCAGCAAGTCAAATGGTTTGGCCATGCAAGTAGGCTACCAGTCAACAGCATGCCACAACAAGCAATGATGTACAGACCAGATGGAAACAGAGGAAGAGGCCGACCACGTAAACGTTGGACGGAGGGAATAACAGAATCCATGGGAATGTCGATATACGAAGCCCATAACCGGGCACTCTCACGAAGTTTATACTTCACCTCGACACCGCAAGGTACAAGAGGAACATGATGAGATGAGATGAGATGTCTTTTTACTAGATTTGCTTAACTCATTTCTGGACTATGTTTACCAATTCCTAACCCTGACGATGCTCTGAACCACTGGCTCAATACCTTTCTAAGTATATTTGACAAGCATGTTCCATTTAAGGAAGTTCGTGTTAAACATCACACTAATCCCCCACGGATCACACAGGAGGTAGTTGAACTTATGAGAGACCGGGACAGGCCATATGAAAATAGAGATATAACTGTATACCGTAGTCTGAGAAACAAAGTTCAATATGTTATTCAAAAGGAAAAGAAAAACTATTTTAAGAACTTAATAATAGATAAAACCAACACTAAAGATATATGGAAAGTAAATAATACCTTGACAAACAAACACAAATCATCACAATCATTACCATCAAATCAGGTTACATGTGATCAATTCAGTAGATTCTTTCAGTCCGACATAAACCAACTGAAGGCCGAAATACCAGATGCGCCTCATGACATATCTTTACTATCATCATTCTGTGAGAACAAATGCTATGGAGACATTCCCTCCAACATACCGCTAATGATGACCACTGAAGTATTTACTCATCTCAGTAACCTAAAAACAATAACTCGTCAGGACTAGATAGAATCAGTAATTGGATCCTTCGCCATGCTGCACTGGCGATCTGCGAGTCACTAACTTTTATATATAATCAGTTTCTCACCAAAGGTCACTTCCTATCAGCCTTTAAAATTGCTAAAGTGTATCATTTAAAAGCTGGTTCTCTAGAAGATCGTCTCATGACTAAATATAGGCCAATTTCTATATTATCCTCACTATCCAAACTGCTAGAAAAGCACATCCACAAAATATCACTAGAGCACTTAGTTCGCCACAAACTAGTAGTTGACAGTCAGTCAGGATTTTGGCAAAAATTTGTCATACCGCCCTAACAAACGTGACAGAAAACTGGCATCGAAATATTATCAACAATAGTCTATGTGGAGCAGTGTTTATAGACTAGAAAAGCATTCAATATGATAGATCATACTATTCTAATTAAAAAACTAGAAACAATGAAAGTAACTTTTAATAGAGTGACATTAATAAAATCATTTTTATTAGACAGAAAACAAGTAGTATCACACAATAAATCTTTATCTCAAGCCATTACCATTAATATTGGAGTACCTCAGGGGTCTATTCTTGGCCCTCTGTTATTTGCCATTTATATAAATGATCTTCCCTTACATCTGTTGTCGTCCTGCGATCTATTTGCAGATGACTGCACAGTATATACAAACGTTATTGATCATAATGTGTTAGAATTATCCTTGCAACAGGAAATAATTAACAGGAGTCATGCAAACCGCATACAAATTAACATTTCTAAAACTAAATCTATGTTAATAGGAACCAGGCAAAGACTTCACCCGCTAATCTCGCAGAGAACTCTACAGCTGCACATTGGTAGCAAGCCTATAGAAAGTGTAACTGAGCACAAGGCACTGGGTCTTATCATAGATCAGAATCTAACCTTTAACTCCCATGTTCATGCTCTCGTTAAACAAATAGCCAAAAAAGTATACCAACTTGCCAAAATTAAATATTTCCTTAACGAAAACACAAGAAAGATATTCTATACTTCCCCTATAAAAACACATATTGATTATTGATCCACTATCTGGGAGGGATGCTTCAAATCAATAACAAAACGCCTTTAATTCACTCCAGAAAAGGGCAGTACGTTTAATTAATGGTGAAAGGCTTACCAACAATTCTAACCAACATAAATGTCTTCAGTTACTGCCACTCCACAAATGCCCACTTTTTAATAAGGCTAAACTAATTCACAAAATCCTGTTTCAAAATGCTCCAAGCTACCTTTGGCCATTGTTTAAATGTAATGCAAGACATAGCGAACAACTAAATATACTTCATGTCCTTAAACCTGCAATAGACTTATATAAAACAAGCTTAGCATACTCTGCAGCATGACTCCTGTTAACTATACTATTTATTTCCTGTTACAAGGATGATTCTAGTATATTGCTGTCAGTAGCGTTTGTATATACTGTGCAGTCGTCTGTAAATAGGTCGCAGGATGACGAAAGATATAGGGGAAGATCATTTATATAAATGACAAATAACAGAGGGCTGAATATAGACACCTGAGGTACTCCAGCATTAATGGTGAAGGCTTGAGATAACGATTTATTGTGTGATACTACTTGTTTTCTGTCTAATAAAAATAATTTTATTAATGTCACTACATTGGCACTTTGCCGTCTTGACAGACGATAGTTTGTGCTTTAAAAAGGCATAATAACTTTTACCTATGGTGATAGCGAATGTGACTGATAAGGCCAATTCACGCTGTAAATGTTCGTTCACAGTGGGTGCATGTGAACACATGGTCATTTCCACCATCATGCACCATCTGACGTCTCACATGCTCGGTGTATGACTTATCTGCAATAATTTTCTCCTTTGTCTTTATTCCATTTCTGATGTTTGCTCTCCATTCAACACGTTCAGTGGCGACTTGCTCCCAATGTGCATTATCAATGCCTGTATCAATCATGTCCCGCTTACACACATCTTTGTATCGTAGTGGAGGCCGACCCTGAGATTTCTTACCCATCTCTAATTCAACAAAAAAGATGTCCTTTGGTATTCTACCATCATCCACCCTCCTAAGATTTTCTATCCATCTAAGTCTACGAAGACTGAGCATGGAATAAACCGTCACACAAACTGATCTTTCCAATACTTCAGTATTTGTGATTTTGTCTTGCCACTTAATACCAAGAATTCTTCGTAGGCACCGCATATAAAAGCTGTTTAAACGTTTCTCTTGGTGTGAGTAAGTTGTCTAGTTTTCACTGCCATAAAGAAGAGTACTAAGAACACAGGCTTCATAGACAAGGACTTTTGTTTTGGCAGTAAGCTTCCTGTTCTCCCAGACTCTTTTTCTTAACCTGTTCATTGTTATTGCTGCCTTACCAATCCGGATGTTTATTTCCTGATCTAGGGATAATTTGCTATTTACCACTGATCCTAGATATGTAAAATGGTCTACCATCTCTAGTTCGGCGTCGTCAATAAAGATTGATGGTACCCCATGTGCACCTTGTGACATAATCTGTGTCTTCATTTTGCTAATTGTTAAATTAAACCAAATTCAGAACAAGCATTGGAGAATGCAGATAGTAGACATTGCAATTCTTCCTCAGAGTGGGTCGTACCCGCCTAATTTTGGTCTTGGCTTTCAATCTCTGAGCATTGTAGAGGCCGCCATCTGAGCGTGAGTGAATGTATATACTACCATCCTGATCACGAAAGGCATATTTCAGTAGAAGGAGAAGTATATTCCAAAGAGGGTGGGAGCTAGTACACAACCTTGCTTAACTCCACTCTTGATTTCAAACTCTTCAGAAGTTGCACCATCAAACTTGATTATACCCTTCATGCCTGTGTGGAACGATTCCACAATGGACAGAAGAGTTGGTGGGCAGCCAATCTTCTTTAGTGCCTTGAATAGACCCTCACGACTGACCAAATCAAATGCTTTTGTGAGGTCGATGAAGGCAATAAACAGTGGTTGATTCTGTTCACGGCATTTTTCTTTCATTTGTCGCAATGAGAATATCATATCAATGGTAAACCAGTTCTGTCGAAAGCCACATTGTGATTCGGGGTAGACTTGATCTCCTAGGACTTGAAGTCTGTGCAGAACAATTCTGGCAAATACTTTTCCAACAATACACAGAATCATTTGCACACTGCCTGGCAGCCTTTTACACATCCTTCCTAGCTTGCTTTAGCTCACTCAGAGTGTTACATGTTGGTCTTTCCTTGTTTCTTAAGAGAGCTATCTTCTTCTTATCAATCAAGGGCTGCAGAGTCTGGCTGTTTGCCGCAAACCAGTCCTGAGTCTTATGGTCCACATTGCCGTAAGCCCCTACGGCAGTTTTATAAAGAGTTTCCTTAAGTTGACCCCACTTTTCATTTACTGTACAATTTTCTGGTGTATCAGTGAAAACGTCTTCATGTTGCTGTTGAAACTGTTAGAACGAATCCTTCACATCATCAGAGTAATCGAGTGTCGATGCATATGCAGTAATAATGGTGGCAAACCACAAGAGGTTGCCAAGCACAGGATAATAGTCTTTCATTTCCTCCTGCTGGAATTTCAATAATTCCCAGTAGCGAATTCTTCACTGCAAAGCCCACACTGTGTTGCCTTTTTTTCTGCCTGCTCTCTACCCTTCCAAAAAAAGTTGTAATTGATTTCCCTGAGTGACCCTTCCTCGGCGAAGCGAGTCTCCTGCAGGCCAGCAATATCAATGTTAAGATGATCGAGTTCAGCATCAATCACAGCCGTCTTTTTTTATCCACATCGTCAATATTGGTCAAGTCAGTGGAAAATCCTGGACACATGGTTCTCACGTTCCAGGTTGCAAGCCGCAGCTTGAGGTTTCTATTTTTCTTTTTATTAGTACCTGGTGCACTGGTTTTACAGCCTGCGATTCAGATTTTGTCCTAGCCCCAAGCACCCATTGAAGCAGGCAACTGTGGCGGATCAGCACCCAATTAGCTGGAGGCTGCCCAGCTTGAGGTGGGCGGTAGTTGATCAGTGACACCTGTAGGTGTCTCCCACCGTCAGAGGCAACGCGTGGCGCCCCATGTCTACGTCAACTGACAAGGACTTATAACCCGTAACAGTTGCCTCTCGCTTTGATTCCGAGACCAGTTAAGACCAGGGATGGAGTTATTGCCTCTCCATAGCACAAAGCCTGGGATAAAATATAGAGATCATGTGTTGCCGATGCGGCATGATCCCTCTCTCTGCCTGCCTAGTTCACTTCAGAGGAAAGGTAACACCTCTACATCTGGAACAAGACAAGCTGCAGAAGCTGCCGGATCAGTAAAGCAATGCTCTAACTGTCCGCCTGTCGGAGCTTCAATCCTAGACCAGCTGTCAACCAGGGCTTAGGGCCTGGTCTGCCCTGCCATGACATTTTGTCTTTAGGTTGCATTTCCTCACACTAGGGTAAGGCTTGTACCCTCCCAATTGCGATCTTCCGCCCGAAGCCGTTGGCACAATGTGGGGTGTCGGGTTTGGTAAGTGCCGCCCAATGTTCGGCGCTAACAGAAAGCAGGTAGTTCCGTCTACTGCTATACGGTAGCTCAGTCATATCTGACTAAGACCTGACACACAAATGTCACTATATTAAAGCTTACTTTCATTGTTTCTAGTTTTTTACTTAGAATAGTGTGATCTATCATATCGAATGCTTTTCTAAAGTCTTTAAACTCTGCTCCACATAGAGTAATGTTGTTAGTATTTTGATGCCAGTTTTCTATCATGTTTGTTAGGGCCGTATGACAAGAATATTTTGGCCGAAACCCCGACTGTCAACTATTAGTTTGTGGTGAACTAAGTGTTCTAATGTTATTTTGTGGATGTGCTTTTCTAGTGGTTTGGATAGTAAGGATAATATGGAAATTGGCCTATAGGTACTCATGAGACGTTCGTCTAATGAACCAGTTTTTAAATGAGGATAAACTTTAGCGATTTTAAAGGTTGTTGGGAAGTGACTTTGGTGAGAAATTGATTATATGAAAAAAGTTACTGCCACACAGATCGCCTGTGCAGTGTACAAAGAATCCAATTACTGATTCCATCTAGTCTTGATGAGTTATTGTTTTTTAGGTTACTAAGATGAGTAATACTTCAGTGGTCGTTATTAGCGTTATGTTGGAGGGAATGTCTATACAGCATTTGTTCTTACAAAATGATGATAATAAAGTTATGTTATATTGGAGGGAATGTCACTATAGCATTTGTTCTTACAAAATGATGATAATAAAGTTATGTCATGAGAAGAATCTGATATTGCAACCTTCAATTGGTTTATGTTGGATTGAAAGAAACTACTAAATTGATCACATGCAACCTGATTTGATGGTAATGATTGTGATGCCTTGTGTTTGTTTGTCAAGGTATTAATTTCTTTCTATATATCTTTGGTGTTGATTTTATCTATTATTAAGTTATTAAAATAGTTTTTCTTTTCATTCCGAATTTCAGAGCCTAACATGGGATAGCTATGCAGCAACATCGTTACGACACCCGGCGGACAAGAATTGTCGGCTGGCTAGATTGTTACCTGACACGCGACCAGCGGTCAGGCTGACGACAGACGCACGCAGGCCACGTGACGACACTAGAGGCAGTGGGCAGTTTTGCGTGCTAGCCTCAGACCGAGCTGGGACCTGAGACTGGAAGGACATGTGTGATGAGAGCAAAGCGTTTGTGAGGATCTCTGTGGTTGAAAGCCGAACGACTGTTATCTTGAGCGTCAGACTTGTGAGCTGTATTGTGGTTGTGAGCGTCGTGAGTTATATATTGTAGATTGTTGTAATTATCGTTCTGTATTTAGTGTGGCAATAAATCCATAGAACTTGTGTCGCTGTGTCTTACGTCGAATCACGTTATACTTGTACTGTCTCACACGTGTTAGCTAACGAGCCAATTATAAGATCCTGACATGTGTGGACGTGGGTTGCTCGCCCTTGTTTAAGAACCTAATATATGTAGACGTGTGTTGCTCGTCTTTGTTATTTAAAACTATAATTCTTGAACTTGTAAAATTTGTCAAGGTTATAGTGATGTACATGTGATCGGAAAAGTCTCATAGTGATCCATTACTACATCGTTTAAATATGTGTAACACCATTAGTAAATGTACAGTACATATTGTAAACGTGTAAAACATTTGTGATTTGTGAAACTTGTCACCGTTTGACCTTTTCGACATTGTGATTTTGTCGCCATTTTGACCTTGTCGCCATCTTGTAAACTTGATGTCTATGTCCTTACTGAATGTCATCTTGATGTAAGTGATGTGTCATCAATGTTATTGAGTGTTCAAATACAGATAGATTGTCTTTGTGCATTGAGTGTGTGGAACGCAAAGAGTTTTGGAAAGAGTGTAACTTCTGTTGAGAAAAACACTGTTGACGACAAATTTACGACATACAATTATACTCGACGCCATCCAAACCTAATCAACACTTAGTGACTTGCAGGCACACACCAACAAATAGACGCTAACTTATTTTTCTCCAAAAAAAAAAGCAGGTTTTTTCCGTACCATCCATAACCTTGCCGTAGAGGTCATTAGTGGTTCCGAAGTACGACCCTACAGTTTTCTAGCCCGTTGTTCCAAGCATTCTTCACCGTATCCAAGGGCACTTGAGTATATTTTTCTTTACTTTAACTTTACGTATGCATCAGTAGGCACGCATCGTATAGTGAAATCAAGTGTAATTTGTTTACTACTAACCATTTATAACATATTTTGTGTGGTTGATTTTCATTGACGTATTTTTCCCATCATGTCGTCATTATTTGATTTCATCGATATGGGGTTAAAATTAAAGTTAGCAGGTGATGAGTTAACAAAGTGGAGTGAGAATAAATACGCAGAATACCTACTTGTTCAAGAGAAAAACAATGAACGCGAAGAAAGAGCAGCTGAAAGAGCCTTAAAACAGGCAGAGATTGAAAAAGCTGCCAAGCAAATAGAGGCAGAAACAGCTCTAAAACAAGCAGAGATTGAAACAGCATTAAAGCAAGCCGAAGTAGAAATGGCTGCAAAGACAAAGCAAGCTGAAATAGACAGTGAACTTAAGAAAGCAGAAATAGCAGCTCAGAGTAAGAGAGAAGAACTAGAGTTACAGTTGAAAATGAAACAACTTGACACTGAGACTGCAATGAATAAAGAGTCAAAGAAATCTGAAAGACTGGAAAAAGAAAACCAGTATAAGAAGTATCAAGGTATCGTACGTAACTATACCTCGGGTGACTGCATAGCAGCCTTTACCCAAAATTTTGAGACTTTAATGGAACATTACCAAGTTCCACTTTCTGAATGGAATATTCTATATATGAGGAGTCTATCTGGGGAACCTCTTAAAGTCATTGAAACCATCCCCAAAGACCTCAGAAAAGAGTACCATTACATTAAATCTAAGATAATGGCACATTTCATGTTAGACGAGGCAGGTTACAGAGAACAATTCAGTAAATTGAGTCCAAAATCAACTCAAACGTTCTCTGACTACCTCTGTTTAGTCCGAGATGTTTTCAGCAAATGGACTTCAGCAGCCAAAATTAACAAAAGTTATGATAGATTAGAAGATCTCATCATTCGAGATAAAATCATTTCTTCTATCCCATCATCTTTTTCTAAGTTCTTACAAGGAGAATGAATGCACAAGTGTGGAAGAAATGGAAAGACGTGGGTCGGCCTATTACACGGCCAACAAACAGTGCTTTGCCACTGAAGCTACTGACAGTAACTGGGTAGCAGCAGCCAACTATGAGAAGAACTATAGTAGGCAAAAACCAAACAGGCCTACCTCTGAGAAATTTAGACATTGCATTCACTGCAAATTTTCTCACCATTTGAACGAGATGTGCGATAAAAACCCAGGGTACCAAACATACTTGCAAAATATGGTAAACAGACAAGACAGAGAACGTAAATCGTTCAAAAGTTTACGTAAATGTTTTCTCTGCAAGGCTTACGGGCACCATCGCATGGATTGTAGAGGCAGGCATATGACCAACAAAGCCAATGCCGCCTTGTTCGATAGCTCAGCGTCAGAAGACGAAAATCCAGAAAAACATCCTGTGAATGCAGCACAGGCTTGTGATGTATTTAGTGCTAACAAATGCACTGTCTGTAATACCTTTTATGAAAATGGTATCCTTAACATGCGGGCACGCCATCCCTATTGCCAATGAGGAAGCTAACTTGGTAATAGACTCAAAAGGCAGATTAGACATCTATCACGGGTATGTTAATGACAAGTTTGCTACAGTACTTCGCGACACCGGAAGTACACTTATTGGCCTGAAAACAACATTCATAACGCCTACAGACTATACAGGCAGGCACATTACATGTAGAACATTTTCAGGCAATATTGAGAAATATCCATTAGCATGGGCATACATTGAAACACCTTTCCTCACCGGGAAAGTAAAGGTCGCGGCACTTACAAACCCAGTGTGTGATATAATCATAGGAAATTTACCTGAGGTGAATGACAAACCTCATAACCATGACATAACATCACTATGTATTGATGATAACACATCACCACCAAATGTCATCATCGAAAATGTCATATCACCTATTGAATGTATGTTAGCTAATGCAGCACTAAGTTCTCATCACATCATTGACGATATCATTCCATCATCATCTGATGTCATTGAGTGTGTGAACGCAGTAACAAGAGCTACTGCTAGAGTGCAAGATGAAAGTAACCAAACTGAGGCTATACAAATGCTTAGCCCAGAATTACCATCCTAGTGACTCTATGAAGGAAACATTCATAACAGCTCAAAAAGCTGATCCTTCACTGTCAAAGTACTTTGACCTGATCGGCAAAAAGGCAAGAGTAACCAAAAATGCGAAATGGCATTTTGCTTTTACACAATGATATACTCACCAGGTATTACACCAGAGGTGACATTACAACAAAGCAAACATGTGTTGCCAACTACTTATCGCAAGCAAGCTTTACATCTTGCTCACGATATACCTTTTGCAGGTCATATGGCATATGTTAAAACCAGGTCAAGACTATTGACACAGTTTCATTGGCCAAAATTTTGCAATGACATAAGAACATATTGCAGAAGTTGTGATACATGCCAGAAACTAGTAAAAAAAGGTAAACACCCACAGGCAAAGTTACAAGTCACTGACTTAGCCAGTCGACCTTTTGAAAAATTATCAGTTGACATTGTGGGCCCTCTTAGTCATACAACTAACTAGAGGGAATAAATATATTCTAACGTTTATTGATCAATGTAGCCGCTGGCCAGAAGCCTATTCCGCTAAAGAACATTACTGCCAACGACATCATGGAAGTGTTCTTCCATATCTTCTCCCGAATTGGGTTTCCAGATACTATCCAGTCTGATAGAGGCACTCAGTTTATTGCCGCATCGACCCAAGCTTTCACCAAAATGTTAGGAGTGAAGCAAGTCTTCAATAGCCCCTATCATCCTCACTCGAGCGGGATTAATAGAAAAGCTTAATGGGGATCTGAAGCACATGCTTGCAAAAGTAACTCAAGATCACCCCAATAATTGGGATGTATACTTACCAGCTGTTCTCTTTGCTTATCGCGAGGTACCACATTCTAGTACCGGTTTCTCTCCTTTTGAACTAATCTATGGTGCCAAACCACGAGGCCCATTAACAATTTATCACCAAATGTTAACTGATTCTACTCCAGTACTGAAACCCATATCATCATTCGTGTATGTAACATCATTGCGTGAAAGGATTATTAAATCATGTGAAATTGCTAAAAATGCACTAAAACTATCTGGTGCTACTTACAGACAGTACGCAGACAAAGGTAACAGGACTATAACATTGACACCTGGACAGGACGTTCTACTACTACTACCTAGTATCAGACAGCACGGACTGACAGTGAAGCCTTCAAAGGTGAGCATGGCTTACCAAGAGATATCATTTTTGGGGTACAGAATATCCAATGGCTTTGTCATGACAGACAACAAAATTGTCTCCAAAATTCTAAAACTGTCACTTCCAACGAATAAGAAACAAGTCCGCAGTTTGTTGGGACTGATCAACTATTACAGAAATTTCATTCCTGATTTTTCAGAACTGACCGAGGTTTTTACTAATTTACTAACCAAGGATAAACCTGAAAAAGTTGTACACGATGAATGCCTACGAAATGCATTTCATAAAGTTTTGGCATACTTTTCTGATAAGAATTCGAATAATCTCATCCTTAAAATTGCCCAACATCCATTTACCTTTCAGATTGAGAACAGATGCTAGCTCCGTTGCGATTGGGGCAGTCCTGTTTGCAGGAATACAACAACATCCTGCATCCCATTTGTTTCATATCAAGAAAACTAAGGCCTCGAGAGCGTGCATGGTCCATTCCACAATTAGAGGCACTGGCCTTAGTAGAAAGTGTGACGAAGCTATCCAAATACCTTCTAGGACGTCACTTTATCATCGAAACTGACAACAGTCCATTACGGTATATAAATGCCGGAGTACCATCCAACTAATATGATTGCTCGCTGGTCCTTGAAGCTTCAAAATTACAGTTTCGAAGTTCGACATATTCCCGGCAGAATCAATACAATTGCCGATCTTTTGTCCCGTTGTCCGACCGACCCAGTAAGCAATGTCTGAGTGCACTGTGTACTATTACACTCAGACCAACACAGCCACCAATGAGTGAATTTTGTTGCTATTCACCTACTGTGTAAGGTCTATAATTGAAATTGTGATACGGTTAAAAACCGACATGTATAATATACTTATTTTAATTAAGCCATGTAATGAGTGTAGTATAATTGTGTAGTGTGTGTTAGAAAGAGAACATTATTAACTGTAAATATACACCAAGAACAGTGTCACAGACGCTTAACCACTTACCAGAAGCGAACTTTACCATTTAACAGTGACAGCTGTGTGTGAATTTTCTTCACCGTGATATTTTAACGACGTGTGCAAATGTGGACTGAACAGTGACTTCTACACCACCTCTGCATCGAATTTAATCCAAAATGTTCGACATTTGAACATCAGAAATAAGAACAGTCGATCATTATCCAGAAGTTATGAACACATCGGAAATAAGAACATTCCATCATAATCCGAAAGTTGTGATACTATAACATCAGACACGAACTTTGAGAACATTTTACTATCCGTTACAAAATAAAACCGGAGCAGTTGTGTTCAAACAGTGTAACAGCAACTAAATTTTGCGTTTCGTGTGTATTTCCGGTGTAATTTAAAAAGTATAGCAAAATTAGCAGACGATATACAAATATTCAAAAACTTATGACGATTGTAAAATCCTTTTGAATCTATAAAATATAATACACCAATTGGGTACTTATTTATTTTGATTAGTGTAATCTTAGAATCATATCTTGATTAATGTATTCATATTACCGACTTTTTCTCGTTAATATGAAGAAACGTCAAGCAATGACGCTAAGAAATTAAATAATTATTGTAATTTATTGAATTTCTTGATTGTCAAAATTACTTCCCTTGCATTTATGAATTACACCAAGGGCCATAATTTGAAACATATTCATTAATGTGTATTGTATAAATAGACATTTTGTTGCTAAAACAGGCTAACACAGCAGGTAGGCGTCCACCAAGCATGTCATAGAGCTGCCAACATTGCAAACCAACATAAAAGCTCCTGGCCAAATGAGGTCAGAGTTTGAGTGTTTAATACGACTCATATAAAGCCGTATTTCAGTCTGGCTAGATGGCTGTTGCAAAACAACCATATTATTACGTTTTTTTCAAATTGCTGCGAGGTAGATGCGAGAAGCTGGTACTACTGATCTGACTGGGTATTATTGCAATGGAGGTAACCAGCCATCATGGGGGATGAAACCTGATTTGTGTTAAAAGTTGAACTTCATTTGTCATTTCAATGCAACTTACATTTTTCGTATATATTTCTATGCCATATATGTATTTTCATGCATAACACTGGGAAAGAGTAGTCTCTGACATGAAGTTAACACTACCCCAGTATATACATACATCATGAATGAAAGATGGCATCTTTCATTGAGGTACCCGGGGAGAATGTCAGAGCCTAACATGGGATAGCTATGCAGCAACATCGTTACGACACCCGGCGGACAAGAATTGTCGGCTGGCTAAGATTGTTACCTGACACGCGACCAGCGGTCAGGCTGACGACAGACGCACGCAGGCCACGTGACGCCACTAGAGGCAGTGGGCAGTTTGCGTGCTAGCCTCAGACCGAGCTGGGACCTGAGACTGGAAGGACATGTGTGATGAGAGCAAGGCGTTTGTGAGGATCTCTGTGGTTGAAAGCCGAACGACTGTTATCTTGAGCGTCAGACTTGTGAGCTGTATTGTGGTTGTGAGCGTCGTGAGTTATATATTGTAGATTGTTGTAATTATCGTTCTGTATTTAAGTATGGCAATAAATCCATAGAACGTTGTGTCGTTGTGTCTTACGTCGAATCACGTTATACTTGTACTGTCTCACACGTGTTAGCTAACGAGCCAATTATAAGATCCTTACACCGAATAACATATTGAACTTTGTTTCTCAGTCTACGGTACATTGTTAGATCTCTATTTTTATGTGCCCTGTCTCGGTCTCTCATTATTTCAACTACCTCCTGGGTGATCCATGGGGGATTAGTGAATTGTTTAACTCGAACTTCCTTAAATGGAACAAATACATTTAGAAAAGTCTTCAACCAAAGGCCCAGAGCACTATCTGGGTCAGGAAGCTGGTAAACATAGTCCAAAGATCAGTTGGGCAAGTGTTGTCAGACTTCAAGTGCTTTTTTCAGCAACCTTTCGAGGGGACAGTAATGAAACAAATACATTATACAGCTTAAAGCAAACATTCTTTGCTGCTGAACCAATGATGCAATATAAAACCACCTAGATATTACTCCCATCTGTGAAAGAACTATTGTCTCTGTACACTAAATCTAACAGAATTTATAAATTCCAGTTGTGAGTGCCAAGCAACTTACATAGGTAGAACGGAAAGACAGTTAGCAAATCAAGTAACCAAACATATACCAGCTATGGGTGGAAAACAGATTTAATCAGTCTTCAGGAATCCCTGTGCAGTCGACAGGTCATAAAATGCTTAGCTCGGCAATTTTGAGACCTGTTTAATAGAAATCATAAAGTTTAAAAAGAGAAGACATCTTGTATTTTGCATTTGATGAACAATAAATGATTGCTCAAATACATCAAGGCATTGGTAATTAGATGGCTCCAGCCAACAGGAAGACTTCTTTTTAAATTTGCAATTACTATGTGGAAAGCTGATGCTCCACATTCAAACAATATCAATGACTATGTGTTTTAAGTATTTCAGCCCTAGTATAATTCATTTATTCACTTCCTACGATACGTAACCCTGCAGTATGCACCAGACGAGATGCAGCGAAATATGCCAGGCAATAAATTAGACAACATATTTTTTGTGGCTTTTGTGTTTAAACTTTAGACATATATTAATTCTGATTTATTTTTAATTCAAACTTAAGCTCTAAAATTCATTCATTCATTCAGTAGCATGTCCTTTGCAGAACCTCACTCCCATAACAACCTTCAGGAAAACCTCTCGATCATAAACAAGATGTCCCGCGTCCGATACACCCATCTAGAGATCATCCGCCACATCCTGCACCCATCTTCTCTTTGGCCTTCCTCTTCCTCTCTTCCCAGGCATATACCCCTCCATTATTGTTCTCTCCAAACTTTCATGATGTTTCAAGTGTCCAAAATATTTAAATTTTCTTTGTTTTTGTCATAGTTCTTATGGTTTCTTAGCAAGCTTTGCAGAAGGCAGTTTGCCATTGCTTTCCTTGTGGGCAGTGACTGTACTAGTCGGTGGCCATAGCCATTGTCTCTACTGATGAGATCATCTGCCTATCGCCGCAGAGTGCAAGACCATAACCAACAACAATCTGTCAGCTGCTCTCACACTCCATCCACTCTAAAATACTCCAACATTATAACGGTGTGCCTTAACAAATCAACCCTATCACCCGTCGAATGTCAGGTGGTCTAAAAACATGAACCCTGTACAGCTCATGGTGTGAAAGGTGGTCCTTGACTTTACTTTCACGGATGTGATGTTTATGGTTCATCTTGACTTCACTTTCACGGATGTGATGATTATGGTTGTGTTTCTCTTAACTTTACTTTCACGGATGTGATGTTTATGGTTATTGTGTTCTCTTAACTTTACTTTCACGGATGTGATGTTTATGGTTGTGTTCATCTTGACTTCACTTTCACAGATGTGATGTTTATGGTTGTGTTCATCTTGACTTCACTTTCACGGATGTGATGTTTTATGGTTGTGTTCATCTTGACTTCACTTCAACGGATGTGATGTTTATGGTTGTGTTCATCTTGACTTCACTTTCACGGATGTGATGTTTTATGGTTGTGTTCATCTTGACTTCACTTCAACGGATGTGATGTTTATGGTTGTGTTCATCTTGACTTCACTTTCACGAATGTGATGTTTATGGTTCTTGTGTTCATCTTGACTTCACTTTCACGAATGTGATGTTTATGGTTCTTGTGTTCATCTTGACTTCACTTTCACGAATGTGATGTTTATGGTTGTGTTCATCTTGACTTCACTTTCACGGATGTGATGTTTATGGTTCTTGTGTTCATCTTGACTTCACTTTCACGAATGTGATGTTTATGGTTGTGTTCATCTTGACTTCACTTTCACGGATGTGATGTTTATGGTTGTTGTGTTCCTCTTGACTTGACTTTCACGGATGTGATGTTTATGGTTGTGTTCATCTTGACTTCACTTTCACAGATGTGATGTTTATGGTTGTTGTGTTCTCTTGACTTCACTTTCACGGATGTGATGTTTATGGTTCTTGTGTTCATCTTGACTTCACTTTCACGGATGTGATGTTTATGGTTGTGTTCATCTTGACTTCACTTTCACGGATGTGATGTTTATGGTTGTTGTGTTCTCTTGACTTCACTTTCACGGATGTGATGTTTATGGTTGTGTTCATCTTGACTTCACTTTCATGGATGTGGTGTTTATGGTTGTGTTCATCTTGACTTGACTTTCACGGATGTGATGTTTATGGTTGTGTTCATCTTGACTTCACTTTCACGGATGTGATGTTTATGGTTGTTGTGTTCTCTTGACTTCACTTTCACGGATGTGATGTTTATGGTTGTGTTCATCTTGACTTGACTTTCACGGATGTGGTGTTTATGGTTGTTGTGTTCATCTTGACTTTACTTTCACGGATGTGATGTTTATGGTTGTTGTGTTCATCTTGACTTGACTTTCACGGATGTGATGTTTTATGGTTGTGTTCATCTTGACTTCACTTCAACGGATGTGATGTTTATGGTTGTGTTCATCTTGACTTCACTTTCACGAATGTGATGTTTATGGTTCTTGTGTTCATCTTGACTTCACTTTCACGAATGTGATGTTTATGGTTCTTGTGTTCATCTTGACTTCACTTTCACGAATGTGATGTTTATGGTTGTGTTCATCTTGACTTCACTTTCACGGATGTGATGTTTATGGTTCTTGTGTTCATCTTGACTTCACTTTCACGAATGTGATGTTTATGGTTGTGTTCATCTTGACTTCACTTTCACGGATGTGATGTTTATGGTTGTTGTGTTCCTCTTGACTTGACTTTCACGGATGTGATGTTTATGGTTGTGTTCATCTTGACTTCACTTTCACAGATGTGATGTTTATGGTTGTTGTGTTCCTCTTGACTTTACTTTCACGGATGTGATGTTTATGGTTGTTGTGTTCTCTTGACTTCACTTTCACGGATGTGATGTTTATGGTTCTTGTGTTCATCTTGACTTCACTTTCACGGATGTGATGTTTATGGTTGTGTTCATCTTGACTTCACTTTCACGGATGTGATGTTTATGGTTGTTGTGTTCTCTTGACTTCACTTTCACGGATGTGATGTTTATGGTTGTGTTCATCTTGACTTCACTTTCATGGATGTGGTGTTTATGGTTGTGTTCATCTTGACTTGACTTTCACGGATGTGATGTTTATGGTTGTGTTCATCTTGACTTCACTTTCACGGATGTGATGTTTATGGTTGTTGTGTTCTCTTGACTTCACTTTCACGGATGTGATGTTTATGGTTGTGTTCATCTTGACTTGACTTTCACGGATGTGGTGTTTATGGTTGTTGTGTTCATCTTGACTTTACTTTCACGGATGTGATGTTTATGGTTGTTGTGTTCATCTTGACTTGACTTTCACGGATGTGATGTTTATGGTTGTGTTCATCTTGACTTCACTTTCACGGATGTGATGTTTATGGTTCTTGTGTTCATCTTGACTTCACTTTCACGAATGTGATGTTTATGGTTGTGTTCATCTTGACTTTACTTTCACGGATGTGATGTTTATGGTTGTGTTCATCTTGTCTTCACTTTCACGGATGTGATGTTTATGGTTGTTGTGTTCTCTTGACTTTACTTTCACGGATGTGATGCTTATGGTTGTTGTGTTCCTCTTTACTCAACACTTGTTAGTCTCTAATGATGGGGTATCACAGTGAACAGGCTATCACAGTGATCTTGACAGGAACAGCCACGAAGCATGTGCTAAAATATCTCTGGTAGATAAAGGTGATGGTGGCCAACTATGTTTGCTTGGCCGGTCTTCCCTGCCCTAACAGCCAGTGTATACCATTTATGTGTCGTGTATATATTACATACTACGTAAATACAATTGTGTAGGTTTGCCCATAATTTCAACCTGTACATTTACAAATAATGATGACTATTACAACTGATTAGAAGCCCACACAAAATAATATTGCCACACTAGTCTATCACATGCACTTTGGCAACTTTTACAGCCACAGTCTGACAGGGAAACTGATGCTGACTGAGCTGCCCAGGGGTGTCACTGAATGAGTATAACATGTGTTTCTTCTTCTTCTTTTCGTTCATCCGGAGTGTTTTTTTCAGATGTGATTGCGGTGTGTCTGTTATGCGCCCTTGGGCCGAAACCCGTAGGTCAACACATCCGACAATAGCGTGCTTTTTTGACCAGGTAGCATTCCTGGGAGACTCTCACTTTTGTGGTGCCATCTACAACCATGCTGGCCAAGGTTGAACGGTCGAAGACAACGGTCATCCCTCAAAGGAAGGCAGGGATAGTCCATAGCATTTTTCGCCATCCAAGGTTGCTTCCATAGTTGCAGGGCCGACACATAACGCCCTGGATCTGGGCTCACCGATGGAAATCGTCACGTCCTGCTCATGGCTGCTTTAAATCCTCACTTCAATATATTGGTCATTTCGTTTTCCCCGGGCCATTCCCGCACAAACCAGACAGGTTTGCAGACGGCATCCACTCAGCGAGTTTTCGGACATGTGCTTGTCGTTGCGCCTGTCAGAGCTGTTCCAGGCACGTCAGACATTCGGAAAACTACCTAGTCAGAGCTGTTCCGAACAGGAGCGGCATTCGGAAACTAGGTTGCTGTTCCTAGGACGAGGGAAGACTAGTTAGAGCTTTTCCGGTCACGAAAGACATTTCACTCGGACGGAATTGCGTGGTGCCATTTTTATTTTGCCGCCCGTAGGCTGGCACTTCCGGCTTCGGCGGGCATTTTTGATGAGGTTAGCCTTCCTCGGTTTTCGAGACAGTTAGACTCTTATTTCGACTTCCATACAGCAAGCTTTTGCTTCGGGCTGCCACGTAATGGATTCGCAAGACAGGCGTTCCATTTCGTGTCAACGAGACAATTTTCCACCTTTGACCACACTCACTCCATGAGTATGGTTACAGACTATCTACGAGGTGTTTTTCCACCTTTTGTACTCGCTCACGAGGTAGGTTACATGTGCTGCCGGCTCAGCACCTTACCTCCGTGCGTCTGTGGGCGAATAACGGTCAGGCCCTTTCATCGGGGAAACCTCATATCCCCCAGCTAAGAGCCATCGAACGAGTATCTGCGCCGAGCATGTAGCGTGTTCCAATTACGGGGCCTCGATAGAGTCCCGTATTGTTATTTTTCGTCACTACCTCCCCGTGCCGGGAGTGGGTAAGTTGCACGCCTGCTGCCTTCCTTGGATGTGGTAGCCGTTTCTCATGCTCCCTCTCCGGAATCGAACCCTGATTCCCCGTTACCCGTTACAAACATGGTAGGCATGTCACGTACCATCGACATTTGATAGGGCAGACATTTGAAAGATGCGTCGCCGGCACGTAAGGCCATGCGATCAGCACAAAGTTATCCAGAGTCACCAGTGGGAACGCCGCGCCCCGAGAAAGGCAACGACGATTGGTTTTGAACTAATAAAAGCGCTCTTTCCGCGAGGGTCGGAGCTTGGTAAGCATGTATTAGCTCTAGAATTGCCACAGTTATTCAAGTAGGATCGTGTCATCTAAGGAACTTCGACTGATTTAATGAGCCATTCGCGGTTTCACCGTGAGACAGTGTGAACTTAGAGATGCATGGCTTAATCTTTGAGACAAGCATATGACTACTGGCAGGATCAACCAGATGTCTATAGGACAGACGGACTATTCACGCACACGCAAGCCAAGAGTAGCATCGCTAAAGCGCGCCCTCCCGGTACAAGGTGATGCATGCAAAACCACTGGACGCCTACCGACGAGCTTTCAAGCTACGCCGGCAGGACTGACAGAAAAAAAAGCTATACCAGCTTACTGACTGCAGGCCCACTACTCATCGAGAGAGAGTGGGCGCTTATCGAGACTTTGTCGAACGGTCGTACAAATTTTGCTCTTTTGCCCGCTCAAACCACGACCCTGGCTGCACGATGCGGTTACATTCTTGAAACGCCTGCCTCGCTAATTCACGTTGGCTGGGAAGATCCCATTTTGGTGCACCTCACACAGCCATCCGAGACAACGAACGCTAGACGCGGAACTGATCTAGCGAACCAGACCAGCCCCACTAACATGTGTTTGCTTTGTGTTTCTTTTCTGGTGTAAATTTGAAACTGTTTTCTTTGTTTAGTTTATCTCATTCCACAATTCACTGGGTTAACTTGTTTAGCTAACTTTGTTTAACTAGTGGTGGAATATCCCCGGTTGTGTGAGTGTTTTGTTTTTTTTTGCATATCCTTTACAGGAACATCGTTGTCAACATCAGCATCTTTCGGCTGATTGTTGATTTCTTGGCAAGATTACGCTCTATAGTTTGCCATTGCTTTCTGAGCGACCGGATCCATACTCTGATAAGTCACTGGCGCGACTCGAGCCGGTTGTGTGCTCTTGTGTAATAAACTAGAAATTGTTATTCTTTGTATCAGGCATGAATGTAATACACCATTATGAATAATTGTATAATTATTGACATTTGCTAAGTAAACACATAAAGTTTGTTGATTATGCTTCTTCTTCTTCTTGTGTTTGCTGTTGATTATGCTAAAACTGAGTGGCTCTGTAACCAATGGCTGACTAAAAATTTCTTTGGTTGACTTACTGGAGTGGAGATAATAGTAAGGGAATTTCTTCTTTGAAGTGGTAATGACAGACAACATAACTTGTAGTGTTATTGATTTGTTGTAGGATAATATTTTGAATATTTAAATTTCATCTATTGGATTTTCAAAACACTGTTCTCTTGGAGTGTGACTGGCAAGGTTGTTGTAACAGATGTCTCTTGGCAAATTTGTATTTGATCAACTTTCTATTACAGCTGTTCTCTTACAATAAAATAAGGTGCTTGTAGTGTTGGTTGGTAATCATGGCAGTGAAGTGACCAGCATGCTTGCCTGCTGGCACAGTGATCAAGTATACGCGTGAATACACGTGAGCGCAATTTGATAAACTGACCTGAGCTCCAAAGTCAACCATCCTAAAACTGACCTGGGCTCCAAAGTCAACCATCCTAAAATTGACCTGGGCTCTAAAGTCAACCATCCTAAAACAGGCACCAGGAAATGTCTGGGAAAGTAAAGAGAGCCCACTTGATATTGACCACATCACCCCTCGAGTGCTGATTGGTCTATACATTGTTGGGCTGGCACCATCGAGTGCTGATTGGTCTATACATTGTGGGGCTGGCATCATAAACCCATGACACCTCCTGGCATCTTAAAACGGTCCTTTACTTTAGTGACTTTCTTGTAGTGGCTTTTCTCTTTGTGACTTTTAAGGATTTTGATACAACTCTATTTTCTGGAAGCTAACGCACTTTTTCAAGCTGTTATGTGTCAAACTGTTATGTGGTAGCCATATCTAAAGATAAACCAAACAAGAAAGAATGAGCGGTACAGCATCTGATTCACGACGCTAACCACTGTTGCCATGTTATTGTTGGGGTGTATTTAATAATATGCCGGTTTCCAGGCCTAGAGGTTAGCGACTTTTCTCAGTAATCTCGCATAATCTCATAGGTAATTTGACGACGGTGAGCATCAGCAGTGGTACGATTCGCGTTGGATAACTTACGGGGTATGTGAGCTGGCCGATCAGAAAGCAATGGCAAACTACTGATCGTAATCTTGCCAAGAAATCAACATACAGCTGAAAGATGCTGATGTTGACAGCTATGTCCTGTAAAGGATATGCCCCCCCCCCCCCCCCCAAAAAAAAATGTAATAATATATTTGTATGCTGGCTGGTTAATGTAGAACAACAACAGACATGCTTGTAATTCTGGTTTATCATAATGTTTTGCATATCCTTTACAGGACATCGCTGTCAACATCAGCATCTTTCAGCTGATTGTTGAATTCTTGGCAAGATTATGCTCAGTAGTTTGCCATTTCTTTCTGAGCGGCCAGCTCATATACCCCGTAAGTTACCGACGAGGAGAGAACCGCTTCCAATTCTCGCGCAACGTCACATTACTTACGAGAGTATACGAGATTACGGAGAAAGTGGTGTAACCTCTAGACCACAGAGACCGACTCTGGTTTATCACAACTGGGAAAACCGACTTCATACCATGCGCCGCAATGCACAGCTTAACTTTATTTGTTAATTCAAGGTGAATCAAGTTCCAGCCCCAACCATGTCTGATCTCCGCTTCATGCATGCTTGTGCAAGCCTTTGTTTACTTATTAGTTTATTTTAGTCGACGGATCAACATTACGGCACATGGGTGTAATCTATGAGTGCTCCTTACTACTCCTAACTCAAGCCAGAGTCTGGAGAATCTCAGCTCAGTGCACAAATTCTGTAGCAAGGTGAGGATCCTCAAATACTTTGGGTAGATTTTAAACTCAAAATTTTGCCAGGGCAGCAGCGTTAGGCTACTCTTTTTCGATTTGCAACTGCCATGGGAATTTTTATGTGCGCAACAATACACATGGGCGTCCGATCTCACTACCCAGAGACCAGGGGAGGGACCTCCACCACTCGAGGCGGACACCATACCTCGAGACAAATGCCCCCTCGGCCTTTGTTTACATGCAAGGCAATCTGTCCTGGAGTCCCTAGCTATCTTGTGGCCTCTGTTGTCATAGTATTAGTTGTCATTTTAACGCTGTCAACACCAGAATGTCAGAGAATCAAATGGAAAACATAAACTTATGATAGCTTCTTTTCCGAACACACCACTTACACACTAGGGCTGACCTCTCATGAATATGGTTAACACTACACATCACCTTCAATGGCTGTAGAATCTAACTGAAGTTTCAGTCAGAGTAGTTTCAGTCAGACTGTTACTAATTAATTCGCTGGATCAGACAAAATCTTTATCTGACAGTTGTTATTACACAGCCACTTCTTCCACTGATATAGTTTGTGTAACACAGTTTCGTCTGCCAATGTTATTTCGACCACCCGCCCCTGCCGAATAACATTAGAAATGCTTTAGCAGTGAGTACTATTTTGAGTCATGTTATGTGACTATTCTTGAATAGTCCAGAGCCTGTTAATCATTGTTTGTCTCAGCACCCTTGTTCAGCTTTTAGTGAGCTGTTTTCAAATACTGTTTCTAGTCACTGGTTTTATTTTTAACTTTCTCAGGTCCTGTGAATCTAACTCATCACCGTTGCTTCCTCCATTAACTCCCATAAGGCAACTTTTGGGTCATAGCAATAGCCATGTCTAAAGACAATTCAAAAAACAAAAATAACAAATGAGCGGTACAACAAGTGATTCACGACGCTAGCCAAGTTGATAGACGTCTAAAGATAAACCAAAAAAGGAAGAATGGGCTGTACAACAACTGATTCACGATGCTAGCCAAGTTTGATAGCGAAGTATGCTGGTAAATTCACGAGCACAGTCAGACGCGGGTGCTAAGCCTAGTCTCGTCGCTTGCCAAAGTGATGGGGGAATTGACCACCTATTCCTCCACGCTCTCACGCTAAAACAAGTTGATGGCACTATCACAGCACAAACGGACAGCAGGAAACTGTGATAGGACTAATTGTGTTGTTTATTTTATACTAGCTGACCCTGCCCGGCTTCGCCCAGTCACTGGTGGGGAGCATCTCATTTAATTCATATAAGTAGTCATATAAGTTCTCGTTCCCGTTACCGACTGTCTGTCTGTCTGTCTGTCTGTCTGTCTGTCTGTCTGTCTGTCTGTCTGTCTGTCTGTCTGTCTGTCTGACCCGGCCCGGCATTGCCCAGCTCCTGGTGTGGAGCATCTCATTTAATTCATATAAGTAGTCATATAAGTTCCCGTTCCCGTTACCGACTATCTGTCTGTCTGTCTGTCTGTCTGTCTGTCTGTCTGTCTGTCTGTCTATCTGTCTGCCTGACCCTGTCCGGCTTCGCCCAGTCCCTGGTGGGGAGCATCTCATTTAATTCATATAAGTAGTCATATAAGTTCTCATTAAATTCATACAACAAAAAAAGTAACTTAAAAGAATGTCCTTCCACACACCATCCATTATTTTGAATGAAAACGCTTGCTAATCACCTGCATGACTACAGTAACTTCTTAAGCAAATAAAGATGAGTTACAATGTTATGCATTGTGCATTATTTTTATGAAAACTTTGAAAATGCCTTACAGTTTGTATCATTATTTATTATAACTCATATGCCGGTACATAACTATGGACACAGAGTTTATAAATCTTTGAAAACGATGCCACAATATGACTATAAGTTATACAGAAAAGTTATGCCCCTTGAAATAACTTTTACGGAGTTAGGTCCCCTGAAATATATGCAATTATAATGAAAAATGAAAAATGAAATAATACTGAGTAAGCAGGCGATTTCACACTAAAAAACTATGACAGTTGACAGCTCTGGACTGAAAGGAAGGCGTGTAGAAAATTTCATCTCAATCGGATGGGCCGTTCGCGAGCGCACAAAGGACATACATAGATACAGACAGACATACGCTCCTTATTTATATATAAGACTAGCTGACCCTGCCCGGCTTCGCCCAGTCACTGGTGGGGAGCATCTCATTTAATTCATATAAGTAGTCATATAAGTTCTCGTTCCCGTTACCGACTGTCTGTCTGTCTGTCTGTCTGTCTGTCTGTCTGTCTGACCCGGCCCGGCATTGCCCAGCTCCTGGTGTGGAGCATCTCATTTAATTCATATAAGTAGTCATATAAGTTCCCGTTCCCGTTACCGACTATCTGTCTGTCTGTCTGTCTGTCTGTCTGTCTGTCTGTCTGTCTGTCTGTCTGTCTGTCTGTCTGTCTGTCTATCTGTCTGCCTGACCCTGTCCGGCTTCGCCCAGTCCCTGGTGGGGAGCATCTCATTTAATTCATATAAGTAGTCATATAAGTTCTCATTAAATTCATACAACAAAAAAAGTAACTTAAAAGAATGTCCTTCCACACACCATCCATTATTTTTAATGAAAACTGCTTGCTAATCACCTGCATGACTACAGTAACTTCTTAAGCAAATAAAGATGAGTTACAATGTTATGCATTGTGCATTATTTTTATGAAAACTTTAAAAATGCCTTACAGTTTGTATCATTATTTATTATAACTCATATGCCGGTACATAACTATGGACACAGAGTTTATAAATCTTTGAAAACGATGCCACAATATGACTATAAGTTATACAGAAAAGTTATGCCCCTTGAAATAACTTTTACGGAGTTAGGTCCCCTGAAATATATGAAATTATAATGAAAAATGAAAAATGAAATAATACTGAGTAAGCAGGCGATTTCACACTAAAAAAATATCACAGTTGACAGCTCTGGAATGAAAGAAAGGCGTGTAGAAAATTTCATCTCAATCGGATGGGCCGTTCGCGAGCGCACAAAGGACATACATAGATACAGACAGACAGACAGACATACGATCCTTATTTATATATAAGACTAGCTGACCCGGCCCGGCTTCGCCCAGTCCCTGGTGGGGAGCATCTCATTTAATTCATATAAGTAGTCATATAAGTTCTCGTTCCCGTTACCGACTGTCTGTCTGTCTGTCTGTCTGTCTGTCTGTCTGTCTGTCTGTCTGTCTGACCCGGCCCGGCATTGCCCAGCTCCTGGTGTGGAGCATCTCATTTAATTCATATAAGTAGTCATATAAGTTCCCGTTCCCGTTACCGACTATCTGTCTGTCTGTCTGTCTGTCTGTCTGTCTGTCTGTCTGTCTGTCTGTCTGACCCGGCCCGGCATTGCCCAGCTCCTGGTGTGGAGCATCTCATTTAATTCATATAAGTAGTCATATAAGTTCCCGTTCCCGACTATCTGTCTGTCTGTCTGTCTGTCTGTCTGTCTGTCTGTCTGTCTGTCTATCTGTCTGCCTGACCCTGTCCGGCTTCGCCCAGTCCCTGGTGGGGAGCATCTCATTTAATTCACATAAGTAGTCATATAAGTTCTCATTAAATTCATACAACAAAAAAAGTAACTTAAAAGAATGTCCTTCCACACACCATCCATTATTTTGAATGAAAACGCTTGCTAATCACCTGCATGACTACAGTAACTTCTTAAGCAAATAAAGATGAGTTACAATGTTATGCATTGTGCATTATTTTTATGAAAACTTTGAAAATGCCTTACAGTTTGTATCATTATTTATTATAACTCATATGCCGGTACATAACTATGGACACAGAGTTTATAAATCTTTGAAAACGATGCCACAATATGACTATAAGTTATACAGAAAAGTTATGCCCCTTGAAATAACTTTTACGGAGTTAGGTCCCCTGAAATATATGAAATTATGATGAAAAATGAAAAATGAAATAATACTGAGTAAGCAGGCGATTTCACACTAAAAAACTATGACAGTTGACAGCTCTGGACTGAAAGGAAGGCGTGTAGAAAATTTCATCTCAATCGGATGGGCCGTTCGCGAGCGCACCAAGGACATACATAGATACATAGATACAGACAGACATACGATCCTTATTTATATATAAGATTCGCGCCCCGGTGACGTAATTATATACACGCGTTGCTCTGTAATAATATGGAAAAGAAGTGCTTGAATCTCATAGCGAAGGTTAATGGATGGTGTTTAGTGCTGGAGAGTTTGGTGTATCATATGACGACATCTAGTCTGAGAATGGATGTGGAGACAGGCATTGCTGCGTTCTTCTGGCTTAATTACAAACAGTACACGCAGACAGGCATGTTTCGTGCATAATGGCCTCAAAACATCAAAGACATTGAGCATTCATTGGAACTTTTCCCCAGGACATGCTGGTGTGGTGGGAAATGAGTGGCGGACAGACGGGCTGGGTGGAATATCCGTTCATGATTAGGCAGATGTGGTCAGGCAGTTTTGTGGATCGTGTCTTACATGATTATTGTTTGGGGATTAATTTGGGAACCAGTTTAGGCCACTGAAAAAGTTACATAAATAAACACACATAGTATTGTTTGACGCTCACAGAAGGAGAAGAAAGAAGTAGAGATAGAGGATGCACTAGACAACATAAAATTTGAAAGCTATATATTTACCGACAGGGATTCTCACCTGTTACCTCCAAATGATGACAGAGCCTCACTGCAGGAACAAGTGTACTTCTGATCGTCATTTGAAGTTGACAGGTTTGAATCCCGGTCGGTAACTATAGCTTTCAAATTTTATGTTGTCTAGCTCATCCTCTAGTCTCTACTTCTTTCTTCTCCTTTTGTGAGCGCCAAATAATACTATGTGTGTTTATTTATGTATTGTTTGGGGAGAATGGTAACCAAACGTTCTGACCGACACTCATTCCTCAGAGAACAGGTCAAATAAACACATAATCAGTAGATCCCCACCGGTACAATTAGTAGTGGGTCTCCTTGCTGGCTTTTGAAGATGAGGACGGAGCACGCAATGGAAAGTCCCTAGTCTTGTGATGTCAATTATTCAATCAGTTGGGACGCAGAGGTGTTTCAAAGGCACCAGGGCCGGGTTATATACTGTCCAAGACCTATTGACGCGTCCTCGTCGAGCGTCCTGGGCAACAGGTCCCTTCGGGGTCCTGGCTAAAGTCAGTAGGATCGCCGATTCCTCCGAAGTCGGAGAGTGTCTGCCTGTACGGCGAGGAACCACCAGTCTGCACACCAATAAGCCAGACATGGGACAACGGATACTCACGCAAAGCTCAGGTCCTGTATGACATCACACTGATGTTGGACAACAGGATGCCTTCATCCGACATACAGGACTTCGCGTTGGAGCTCAAGCCAACGAACACAAGCAAGCAAGCAAGCATTCAATCAGTTCAACTCAAAGAAAAGGAAAACCAAGCCAACTAAGAGGAAAGGAGTCTCTTCCTGAAGAGGTAGGGTGCTATGAGGACACAGACACAAGGAGTACAGAGTCTGTTAGGCCTGCACGTTTCGATTATTATTTGGAGGAGTCTCCTCCGACGACCTTGACCTCGGCTGATTGAGGTCACTCCTCCTCGGTCTTGCAGTTGGGTGGGTAAGGGGCGATAATTAGGTAATATCTAAGGGAGATAATTCTAATAATTATGTTTGTAAGGGCAGATAACTATTGAGTGGTTATAATATTTTAATTAATTATAAAAAATACAATAAATAAAAATAAATAACGACTGAGTATGGGACGGGGGTGGGTGGAGTGCTTAAACACTATCATCATGTGGTTTCAGAGCGTTAAATGAAAACCTTTGAAAAGTAAAGATGGCCGGTATTATCGGCTTGTAGTGGGTATTGCGTAGTGAAATTCATTTATAAGAGGTGGGTGAGTGGTGGTTTAGGCAGATAAGTACTTCTGAACACTATCATCATGTGGTGTCAGCGCGGTAAACGAAAACCTTAAAAAAGTACAGATGGCATGTATTATCAGTTGTAGTGGGTATGGCTCAGTGAAATTCGTTGGTAAGGAGTGGATGAGTGACGGGTAGATAGATAAGTGCTTCCGAACACTATCATCATACGGTTTCAGAACTACAAATGAAAACCTTACAAAGTAAAGATCGCCGGTATTATTGGTTGTAGTGGGTATGGCTTAGTGAAATTCATTGTTAGGGGTGGGTATCGGTTATTAGTGATCTGTAGAGGGGTTAATGGGCTATACACTATCATCATATGGGGTACAAATGAAAACCTTAAAATGTAAAGATGGTCGGTATTATGGTTTTAGTAGGCATGGTTTAGTGAAATTCGGTGTTAAGGGGTGGTATCGGTTATTAGTGATCTGTAGAGGGGTGTAATGGCATCATACTAGTTACAATTAAAAGCCTTAAAACTAAAGATGGCCGGTATTACTGGTTGTAGTGGGTATGGCTTAGTGAAATTAGTTGTTAAGGAGTGGGTATTGGTTATTAGTGATCTGTAGAGGGGTGTAATGGCATCATACGGGTTACAAATAAAAGCCTTAAAAACTAAAGATGGCCGGTATTACTGGTTGTAGTGGGTATGGCTTAGTGAAATTAGTTGTTAAGGGGTGGATGAGTGGATGCGTAGCCAGATAAGTGCTGCCGAACACTAACATCACACGGTTTTAGAAGGTTAAATGAAAACCTTAAATCTCTCTGTCTGTCTTCTCTCTCGTTCTCTCTCTCTCTCTCTCTATCTCTCTCTCTCTCTCTCCTTTCTATACCCGTTAGGGTGATCCATCAAGTGTATTTACACTTTCGTTACCTCTTTATGTCTATACGGATCTTTCCCTCGTTACCCAGCAACACTGTTCCAAGACCAATATATGTTCTCAGGCTTGTCTACTCATCCCACGTTTCACACCCAGACAAATATAGAGATTCTATGCAAAACTTCAACATTTAAATAAGCAAATATATTAGACAAATTATTAAAAAATGTTGGTCAAATACGGAAAAATCTTGTCCAAACTTATAAAAAGTAGAAAAATATGCTAGCAAAATGTGAAAAATATTGACCAAGTACAGAAATATACCGTCCAAACTTATTTTTAAAAAAGGAGGAAAATATCTTAGCCAAATAGGAAAATTATCAACCAAATAAGAAAATGTGTTAGCCAAATGTGAAAAATATTGGCCGAGTAAAGAAATAACGCGTCTAAATTTATAAAATGTAAGAAAATGTGTTAGCCAAATGGGACAAATATCGACCAAGTAGGGAAATTTGTTAGCCACATGGGAAAAATGATGACAAAAATAGCATAAATAAGAACAGTTGAGCAACGTGTTCACTATAGAAAAAGTAGTTTAGGCATAAATAAGATTAGTAGCGCAACATGCTCACTATAGAAAACG
Source organism: Cepaea nemoralis (assembly GCA_014155875.1). Classification (NCBI taxonomy): domain Eukaryota; kingdom Metazoa; phylum Mollusca; class Gastropoda; order Stylommatophora; family Helicidae; genus Cepaea; species Cepaea nemoralis. Next base: position 303,935 of record JACEFZ010020342.1, read on the forward strand.
TAGTTAGGGTATAAATAAAATCAGTTGCGCAACGTGCTCTCTCTAGAAGAAGCAGTTGATTCATAAATAAAATCAGTTGCGCAACGTGCTCTCTCTAGAAGAAGCAGTTGATGCATAAATAACAACACTTGTGCAACGTTATCACTATAGCAAAAGAAGCTAGGGCATAAATAAGATCAGTTGTGCAACATGCTCTCTCTAGAAGAAGAGTTTGATGCATAAATAAGATCAGTTGCGCAACATGCTCACTCTAGAAGAAGCAGTAGAGGCATAAATATGAACAGTTGCGCAACGTGTTCACTGTAGAAGAAGCTCTTGAGGCATAAATAAGATCAGCTGTGTAACGTGGTTAGTCTAGAAAAAGCAGTTGAGGCATAAAAAAGATCAGTTGGGCAATGTGCTCACTATAGAAAATGTAAATAGGGCATAAATAAGATAAGTTGCGCAACGAGCTCACTCTCAAATAAGCAGGTGATTCATAAATAAAATCTATAGCGCAACGTGCTCACTCCAGATGAAGCTGCTGATGCATAAATACGATCAGTTGTGCAACGTGCTCACTCTAGAAGAAGCAGTTGATTCATAAATAAGATCAGTTGCGCAACGTGCTCACTATAGAAGAAGCAGTTGCTTCATGAATAAGATACGTTTCGCATTGTGCTCACCCCAGAAGAAGCAGTTGGTGCATAAATAAGATCAGTTGCGCTATGTGCTCTCTCCAGAGGAAGCAATAGATGCATACATAATATCAGTTGCGTAACGTGCTCACATTAGAAGAAGCAGTTGAGGCATAAATGAGAACAGTTGCGCAACGTTCTCACTGTAGCAAGAGTAGTTAAGGCATAAATAAGATCAGTTGCGCAACGTGCTTACTCTAGAAGAAGCTCTTGAGGCATAAATAAGAAAAGTTGTGCAACGTGCTCACTTTAGAAGAAGCTCTTGAGGCATAAATAAGATCAGCTGTGTAACGTGCTCACTCTAGAAAAAGCAGTTGAGGCATAAAAAAAGATCAGTTGCGTAATGTGCTCACTATAGAAAAAAGTAACTAGATCATAAATAAGATCAGTTGCGCAACGTGCTCACTATAGAAGAAGCTAATTAGGCATAAATAAGAACAGTTGCGCAATGTGCTCACTATAGAAAAAGTAGTTGAGGCATAATATGAACAGTTGCGCAGCGTGCTCATTGTTGAAAAAGTAGTTAGGGCATAAATAAAATCAGTTGTGAAAACGTGCTCACTCTGGAAGAAGCAGAAGATTCATAAATAAGAACAGTTGCACAACATGCTCACCCCAGAAGAAGCAGTTGTTGCATAAATAAGATCATATGCGCAAAGAGCTCACTCTAGAAGAAGCTGTTTAGGCATAAATAAGAACAGTTGCGCAATGTACTCATTATAGAAAAAAGTAAACTTTTTCGGTGGCAAATAAAATTTGGGTCCTGACCAAACAGAAATTCATGGCAGAAAATTGGAAGTAGGGGTGTGTCACAATAATGCTTTTAAGTCTCGACCAGGCAATGCCAGCTGTGTAGCAAGCCTGTGTGTTTACTATAACTTAGATTAACGCTTGTGCTAAGGTCAATAGACAAAACGGATTGTATTGTGCGAGCCACCTCAGTGGAGCAGTCTGGTTGAAACTAAGTTGCATGTCCTTCACATGACGTAGCAGTCAATCCCAGCATATTCGGCTGATCGTGATTCCTGGGCAAATTTTACGTTTAATAGTTTGCCATTGCTTTCTGAACGACCGGTTCCTATGCCTTTTTCGAAAAAACCACCACCGCTGTGTTTCGAACCCGGGTATACGGGTTTACAAACCTCGATCACAAGCCCTTAGCCACAGAGACCGGTCTGGTTGAAGCGATTTAACAATACATTCGACTCCCTATCTCAATAATGGCGTACATAAGGGAATTATTGTTCGACAACTTTTGTTAAGGATGACTCACATGTCCTTTTCAGGACCCATCCCCCACTGGTCCAAGCCTGACACCCAGCTCACGCCTGTGGCTCCTAGAAGCTGTCAGCATGCGACAGCCGCCACCCCCCGGGCAACAGCTGTGAGAGGCTGGCTAAACCAGGCATGGGTAGCCGATTTGGTGTCAAAACAAGCGGTGATGTAGGGTATGCCTACCCAGCATGTGAAGACAGGATCCGGCAGACTGCGCGGAAGAAATCATTCCTGATTCAACGGGCAAGACGGCGTTTACCTGCAAAGCGTTGTGGAACTTAATGAGCACGGCAAGGCACGTAGAGCGCCCTGGTGATCCACTGCACCTGTATTCGTCTCCAGTCGTCTTGACTTGTCCTGCCACTGGATTCAGATGGACTCAGGCGAGAGAGTGAGGTCGACGAATTGCGCAACTCTTCCTCACTTTAATCCAATTCATCGCGCAAGTCATTCTTCATCCAACGTCATATATCACCTTCAAGCCCTGTGGCGATGGGCGAGTGGCGAAGCGGCAGGCGCGGGTACGCTGGCAGCCGTAGTCGCAGACCTGCACACAGGCGGCTCAGGCCATATGGTCGTCTTCTACTGACCGGGGCAGCAGTGGGATTCGGCAGCCCCCTGAGCGACTGAGCTGCCCTCTATAGGAACACACTGCTCACCTCTATAGCAAGAGGAAGGGGCTAGAAAAAGTGCCCTAAACATTGTCTGCCCCATCACTACCTAACCAGCTAGCCACGGTTGGTGGGTACCCTAAACTGCGGTCGACATACAAAGAAAGAAAAAAACAGGTAAAGCTAAGAGAGCGAACCATATTCCCTTAACAATCGGAACTTGGAATGTTCGCACCCTACTTGACAGAGATGGCGCGTCGGGTCCAGAGAGACGAACAGCACTGATTGGGAGAGAGCTGGGCAGGTACAACATCGACGTTGCAGCCTTGACCGAGACACGACTTGCAGAAGAAGGCCAAATATGTGAAATAAGTGCCGACTACACATTTTTCTGGAGTGGAAGGAAAAGCGAGGAAAGACGCCAATCTGGTGTGGGATTTGCCATTAAGTCAGCCCTGGTCGGCAAACTAGCTGGATTTCCAAAGGCTATAAACGACAGGCTCATGACCATTAAATTGCCCCTGCTGAATGAGGGGAAGCGTGCAACCATTGTGAGTGTCTACGCACCAACTATGACCAATGAAGATGATGTCAAGAAAAGTTCTATGAGGACCTGCACAGTGTATTAACATCTGTTCCCAAAGGAGACAAACTTATACTCATTGGGGATTTCAATGCCAGAGTAGGCACGGACACCACCTCTTGTAGTGGCATTATTGGAAAGCACGGAGTCGGAAATTGTAACAGCAATAGACTCCTCCTCCTTCAGACATGTGCCGAACACGATCTCCTGATTACCAACACAATATTCCGTCTCCCCATGAGAAACAGGACATCGTGAATGCACCCTCGATCGAAACACTGGCACCTCATTAACTATATCATCGTTAGGAGGAGTGACAGACAAGACGTTCGGGTGACAAAATCCATGTGTGGTGCCGAATGTTGGACAGACCATCGTCTTATTATCTCGAAAATAAACATTCACATCAAACCACCACGGCGTCTTCAAGGGGTGAAAATGCAAAAAACAAAAACAAATTTCACCCGCCTAAACAGCAAGAAAATGCAGCTGTCGTTTGAAAATATGCTGGAAGACCGCCTCAAGCCCAATACTGCAGCTAAACAGGATACAGAAACAGAGTGGAGAGCCCTAAAGGACATAATTTACAACACTGCTATGGAAATCCTGGGTCCAACCCCCCGAAAGCATAAAGACTGGTTTGATGAAAATTTCGAAGACATCAACCAATTGCTGGCCGAGAAACATCTTCTCCTCAAGGCACATTTGAATGACCCGAAGTCAACATAAAAAAGATGTCTTCAAGAACATTCAGAGAGTAGTCCTTCTTCTTCTTTCGTTCGCTTGAAATATGTCTATAACTGCAATGCTGTCTCTTGTATGAATTGAACTGTCTTTTTCAGTTCACACAGCGGTCCATAGAGTTTATCTTCCACTGTCGTCTCTCTAGGCCAGAAGGTTTGCCTAGATATGTTATATTTTGGGCAGTCTTGGAGTATGTGCTCTGCTGTCTGCGACGCCAATCCACATGTGCATATGGCTGTTTCACCAATCTTGAATTTTGTATACATGTGGTTGCGTAATCTATTGTGCCCTGTTCTGAGGCGCAGAATAATGACTTGTTCTGGTCTATCCATAACGTGGTAGTCATCTTGAGCAGGTTTTGGTGGCTTTCTGACTGATTTGATCATTCTTTTCTTTTGGTGGTATGTAACGGGCACATCAGGCTGTTCTTCTTTGGCTCCTTCCTTAGCCAATTGATCAGCTCTGTCGTTTCCGGGTACTCCACAGTGGGATGGTATCCACTGTATGGTGACCTTATGCTGACTGCTAAGTTCAGAAAGTAGTGTCCTTAGTACTGGCAAATTCCCAGACAGGAGCGCCTCGAGTACTGATTTTGCATCTGTCAATAGCACCACAGGTTGTGTACCATTTCTGGTATTTAGTAATTTCTCTGTTGCTATCTTGATTGCCTCAATTTCAGCATCGTAGTTATGGCAGTACTTTCCTGTCGGTACTCTAGCGGTGTCCCTGGTATTATTTGGGTATTCTATGTACACTCCCGCTCCTCCATTTCGAACAGCATTTTGTGCTGACCCATCTGTGTAGACTCGGATCCAGAGGTCCTGTGGGTATTCTTCATCAAGGAAGCTGAGAGTGGCTGTTCTGCGCTGCACACTGTTCTGTTCTTCCTTGTCAAATATTCCTCTCACTTTTGTCTGGATTTGTAATGATAGTCTATGCTCATCTTTCCATGGAGTTCGCTCTGGAATAGTTGTTAGGGGGATACCAACTGTGGGCAGATCGGTGGTTTCTCTGCAGAGTCGTTTGGCCTGGTGGATAAAACTACTTCTTTTCAACCGCCCCATAGCTAGGTTTTCAAATATATTCTTAATAGGGTGGCCTGGCAAGCTGAAGAACTTTTCTGCTTGTATTAGCGTTTTCGTATCTCTGCGCTCACTCAGTGCTTGTGCCCTCCCCATCTTCTCCATTTCCACTATAGGGGTTGATCTCATCCCTCCTGTGGTGACTCTAAGTGCTTGATTTTGCACTTTGTCCAGCTCTTGTAGTGTGGTTTTTGATGCCGAACACCATGCAGTTGACCCGTATTCCAGGTGTGGTCGTATGCTCTGTTGATAAACTTTGCTAAGTATTTTCCCACTGGCTCCCCATGTGGTTCCACTTAGCTTTCTCAGGATGGCTATTTTCCTTCTGGCTTTTGCTACTGCTTTGTTGATGTGCTTTCTCCATGTCAGCCTGCCATCAAATGTTACTCCAAGGTATGTTGGTTCTTTATCTTCTCGTAGGGGTGTTCCATTTATCTGGATGGTCCCTGCTTTTTGTTTTGGAGAGAGGGTAAATAGGGTGGTGCTGCACTTGTCAGTGTTTATGCTGACACGCCATCTATTTGCCCATGCAACAAATGTATCTACAGCTCTTTGTAGTAATCTGGTGGCCACTGATGCATGTTCATTTGTGCTCCATAGAACCAGGTCATCGGCGTACATTGCGGCTTTAATTCCATGCGGTAGATTAGCAACGAGATCATTGATGAAGATTAGAAAGAGTGTGGGGGACAATACTCCGCCCTGGGGAACACCGTGACGCAGTAGTACTTTCTTGCTCTTTAGTCCGTCTATCTGTACTCGGGCTCTTCTGTTGTGCAAGTATGCTTTCACCCATTTGTACATTCTTCCATTGACTTTGCAGTTTCTCAGTTTATTCATCAGACCTTCTTTCCAGACTTTGTCAAAGGCTTTCTTCAAATCTATCCTTGCCGCAAGCACCAGCTCCTTCTCTTGGAATGCATCCTCAATTTCTTGAGAGAGGTAGGTTGTCTGATCTTCCGTAGAGTAGCACTACCTAAAGCCAGCCTGCTGTGGCACAAGGATGTTTTTACTTTCAATGTACCACTGCAGTCTGTGATTGATGATGCGCTCCAGTGTTTTGCAGAGACAGCTGGTGAGGCTAATTGGTCTGTAGCTAGAGGCAATGGAACTATCTTTCCCTGATTTTAGGAGGGGTATCATGATTGCTTCTCTCCAGGCTTGTGGAACACTGCCTAAGGTCCAACTGTTATTGAAGATCTGCAACAGCTTTGCTTTGGCCTCTGTTCCTAGGTTCCTGATAATTTCATTGGAGATACCTTCTCCTGGTGACTTTCTCATTTTCAGTTTTGATATGGCTAGCTCCAGTTCGCTGATTGTGATGGGTGCCTCCAGAACCAATGTACTATTTCCTTCTGTCCTGTATGTTGCCGTTTCTCTCGAATCTCTTGTTGTTTCTCTGGACTGATTTTGATATTGTTATCTTGTGCGAATGAGTCCGCAAAATGGTCAGCTGCTTGCTTTCTTGTTAAGATGTTTCCATCTTTATGTAGTGCAATGTTTGAGTTTCTCCCTGTGCCCTCATCGTTGAGTTGTTTTATTAGCTTCCACAATTTCCTTGTGTCTCTTTCAAAGTTCAGAGACTGTTTTTTTCTGCCAGCTTTTCCGTCTAGCCTGTAGCTTGCCCCTTTGAAATTTGGCTTTTGCATGCTGGAATTTATTGTGGTGCTCTTAGCTGGGTGTGGCCTCTGCTTGCTTTCTACATACTTCCACATCATTATGCAACAGTTCCAGTTCACTACTCCAGTAGGGTTTATATTGTTTACGGGCTCCTCTTGGTACTGTTTCTCGCGCTGCCTGTAGTATGCATTTCCCAAACTCTTCAACTACTTTATTTATGTCTTTCTCAGTGTTTAGGTTTCTAACCAGTATGCTGGTGCGATTCTTGTACATTGCCCAGTCTGCTTTCTTGTAGTTCCACCTCGAGAGGGTTCTGCTTTCACTTACAAGCTCATTTTCTACAGTTAGAAAGACTGGTCGATGGTCACTGCCACCTAGTTGTTTCCCAACAATTCGTGTAATGTTCCACTCCAGGTCTGGTGAATGAAAAGCCAGGTCAGGTGTAGTTGTAGAGTGCCATGATCTCGAGTAGAAAGTATGTGGGTCGGACAGCTTGTTAACCAAGATGAATCTATTCTCATCCTGCCAGTCTTCCAGTCTCTCTCCTCTCTGGTCCATGTGATCATAGCCCCAACTCTGCGAGTGGCTGTTGAAATCGCCGCACACAATCATTTTTTTCTGTTAATGGTAGTGTGTCCAGTGCCTGTGGGCGGTCACCTGGACAGTAGTAATTGATCAGATGTAGGTCTGTATAGCCTGTTTTAAGTTTAAGTGTCTGATACTCAGCCCCTTCCATATAGACTTCGATTTGGGAAGCAGTGATGTTATTTTTTACAAGGGTAAGTATCCCACCTTTTCGCCTGTCCTTTCGGTCAGATCGGTAACACTGGTAGCCTCTGATTTTGAAGGCTATATTTTCGTTGAGGTGAGTTTCTTGCAAGCAACTCACGCTTACTTTTTCTTTGTCCAGGATGTTTTCTAATTCTACTTTTTTGTTGCTGACTCCCTCCGCATTCCAGTGCATTATTTTAAGTCTTTGTTTAGTATGGCCAGCTGTTCTATTCTCATGTCCCCTGGCTCCACAGGACATCTGAGAAGGACCTCCAGTAGTTGGAGTTGGACCCTTTCGAGACACAGGGCCCGGCACTGCACCTGCCTGGGGGTCCAAAGCAGGGCGAGCACCATAACTTTTAGCAGTAGTCGACATATTTCATTTTGCGTAATTGCGTGGCATCCTGATTTCTGTGGTGCGCCTCCTGGCTGGTTGCCTCCGTCTTCAGCACCTTTCCTTTGCTAGAGCAGACTGTGGTCTCACTCGAGTTTAGATGTGTACACACGCACACACGTGTCTGCACATGCATGTATGTGTATACACATCTAGAGCACACTGGTTATTTTCCGGCGCCAGATACTCGCCGTCGCCCCTTCTCCTGTTAGTTAAAACAGTTCCGCCACGTGAAGGCCAGGAGTTGGACTTTTGCTGCATAGGTTATGTATTCACGAGCCATTGGGGTATTTAAGCAATGTTGGGCGCTCACCCCAACATTGCGCCCCGGCTACATACAGCAACATTTGGAACCTCAAAGAGTAGTGCAGCAGAAACTTCGGCACATGCGGGACTCCTGGCTGAGCAGCAAAGCTGATGAAATTCAAGGCTTTGCTGACAGACATGATATGAAAAACTTCTATGACTCACTGAAAGCGGTCTATGGTCCAACATCACCAGGCACAGCTCCCCTCCTCAGTGCAGATGGGGGAACATTGGTCACCGATAAGAAAGACATCCTTCAGCGCTGGGCAGAACATTTCAGCAACATCTTAAATGCAACTTCCTTCTTCGATGATGAAACCATCAACTGCCTTCCTCAAGTTCCCATCAATGATACATTTGATGACCTGCCAACCATAGTGGAATTAAACAAAGCCATCCAGCAACTCTCCAGCGGCAAGGCACCTGGTCCGGACTCCATCCCGGCAGAGATATAAAGGCAGGTGGGCCGGTCCTAACAGAGCAGCTTCACCATGTCTTTACAAACATATGGGTGAACGAGACCATGCCACAAGATTTCAAGGACGCGTCAATAGTCCACCTTTACAAACGAAAAGGAAACCGCCAATCCTGTGACAACCACCGAGGCATCTCCTTGCTTTCAATTGCAGGGAAGATACTCGCCATAATTCTTCTCAATCGCCTCACGGCCCTTCTCGATCAAGGTCTTCTTCCCGAGAGCCAGTGTGGCTTCAGAAAAGAACGTGGAACTGTTGACATGATTTTCGCTGCAAGGCAGCTGCAAGAGAATGTCAGGAACAGAACTGCGAAATGTTCTCCACTTTCATTGATCTTACCAAGCCTTTTGATACAGTCAGCAGAGAAGGACTGCGGAAGATTATGGCAAAATATGGCTGTCCACGAAATTTTGTCCAAGTAGTGCGGCTATTTCATGATGGCATGCAGGCAAGAATACAGGAAAATGGTGAACTGTCTGAGCCCTTTCCTGTCACCAATGGAGTGAAGCAAGGATGTGTCCTTGCACCAACACTGTTCAGCCTCATGTTTTCAGCTATGTTGACTAATGCCTTCGAGAACAACGACATTGGAATAGACATCAACTACCGCATGGATGGAAAGTTATTCAATCTCAGAAGGCTGAAAGCTAAAACAAAAATTAACAGCGACACCGTCAGAGAGCTCCTGTTTACTGATGATTGCGCTCTATATGCCAACTCAGAGGCAGACATGCAACACAATCTTTCAGCTTTCTCACAAGCCTGTGCCAACTTTGGGCTCAATATCAACTTGGAGAAGACTGTAGTTATGTACCAGCCAGCTCCAGGGATTAATCACACTGTGCCGAATATCAAAGTGAATGGTTATAAACTGAGTGTTGTGGACAAATTCACCTATCTTGGCAGCACTGTTGTCGCGAAATGCCGCCTTAACATCCCAGAATATTTTTCTCAGTCTCCAAATTTGAGAGGCCAAATTGAGAAAGAATGAATTAATCACGCTACTTCAAGGCTATCTAGTCGTGAGGTAAGATTATTCACAAAAAGCCTCTAGCTATGACGTAAGCTTGCAGATGGCAAGTAAAATGGGCTACTTGAGACGGACACAACTAGATAATTTAAATTAGAAAACTGCTGACCCAGACGGGCTATGACACCACACAGACGCATTGGCACCTTCTTGCCAGGTAGACCCAGATTGAATCAACAATGAACTGGGCCAGTGAGTGAAATAAAACCACCCAGGGCGTGAACAACATTGACACAGGGAGAGATAATAGCCCCAGGGCGGTAAACAAGCCCCGTCCACTCGGACTGGCAGACTCAGGAAGGTGTGAAATCACTTATAAGACTCAGGTGGCTAATAATGGTCAGACCCACAGGTGTGAAGGCTAGTGTGCATACAGAAAGAATTTTTATGACTAGACAGACTTTGAGTTAATTGCAATTAACGTCAGGAGGAGATAAAAAGAATTTATGAATGGAATTCCTGGGAGATAAGGGTCTACTGCTAGGCTAGGTATAAAAACCCATGCAGACCTGGTCCCTTGAGAATAAGTCAGACATTCGAACAGCTCTCACCAGGAGCCCTATGTTATAGATCTCAAGACTAGAGACTACTGACTAGGAGTGTCAGGACTGACAGGATCTCAGAATACCGGTAAGCTGTTTCTCTTTTGTGTGTGTCTACTGGAGAGTGGGGATCTGGACCGCAGATCCAGATAGATGGAGTAACAAGTAAAGTTACGTAATGTTTGTCATCAATATCAATATGTATATGATTTCATCATCCTCATATTGACAATCATCCTATGTCTATTGTTATGATTAGCAAATAAATGTTGTAGTATTGTAACTCATAGTTCTGTCATTATATTTTTTCCAATTGTGCATACGTATTGTTGTGTACATTGGTGGGGGTTCACTTACACACCAAGGAAAGGAGCAGTCAGGGAGAAAACCTGTACTGAGATAGTCGTCTATACTAATATATTTAGACTTAAAACATCTATCTTAAGCTAACCTTCTCTTTCCTATACCTTGGCGAATATTCAGCACAGTTCATTTCAATTTTGTAACGAGCCACTTGGAGCTGTACGTTGGATATTCATGGGCTTAATCTGTAGTTCAGCCATATAGATTTTGTCCCTAGTCAGTTTCTGACTATTAGGGGTTGCTCGCCAGTGAATAATACTTTCATCTAGCCGGTGGGGCACCCCGACTTCTGACAGATTGGGCTTCTCGTACGGTATTTGAATTCGGACTTCTCGCTTTCAATAGACTCCGGTACTAGACCCTAGACATACGATTTTAAGAGTTATCTCTTGTAATCTTCAATCATCAAAATAGACTATCATCAAATGTAGCCACTTTTAGTTGAGGAAGTTACAGAGTACATATATAACTTTTCAAAAGTATAACAGATAAGAACTTATGAGAAAACTACCTCATCTATCATTTATTGATAATTATTTTAATTATTATCATTTAGTGTATCATTCATCATTTAATGATAATTGGACACTTTAATCATATTTACATTGATGTGTTTGATGATTTAACTGCTTGACTGATTTGCAATTTTATGCTAATATATGCCATGTTCATTTTGTCATGTATGCAGTGCATTTTAATGGTTATTTAGGTAAATATTACTGTTGATTACTGTGTAGTATATCTCTCACACTTACTTCACTGCTGTCGCCAGGTACTACTTGAATATTATTTTCAGTTGTCTTTCACTGCTGAGGCTAAACTATACACATTGGATAGCGTAGACTGTCAGTAGTTAACTCTTGTTGTTCTAGCTTAGATCTGATTTTTGATATATACATAGGAGCTAACCTGAATATAGTCATTAGCAATTATGTTCTTGCTTTACCAGAATCTTGAAGAGGATCTGAAGGCGCGCGCAGATTTCTCAGAGACCGCGAGAGGGTGGGGCATAAGAGAAGGCTTACAGGGAGAGCAACTAGAAACATATATCATAGCTGAGTTAGAATGGTGGGACCAAGAAGAAGAAATTATGTTTAAAGAAGATGATGAGTTCTTTGAAGCACAAGAGCGTAGCAAAACTGAAGGAGTAAAGATGGAGAAAACGCATATGGAAGCAGTCAATGCGGAGAAGCTAACCTTTCTAGCGGAACATAAGGTAGGAGATATGGATGCTCACCCAACCAGGAAGGAAGGGACATCTTTGCCACCCACCGCAGAATCAGAGTTAGTGGACCGGGAACTACAGGTTCTCATTCGACCCAGTCCTAAACGGAAAAGAGGGAAGAAAAAACGTGCCAAAGGCACTTCAAACAGTCACAAACGTGATAACTGTTTGCACCACGGCAATGGTGGTTTAACAGTAAAGGACCTTCAGGAAAACCACTTGACTACTACGAGAAATGAATCTCGAGAGAAAGAGGAACTGAAGACAACCTTTAATGAGGTCGCAGGCGGAGACCTAGCCGATTCTCACATTCCCTTCGGTTCACAGAATCACGAAGTGGAATTACATCTGACTGAAATAGGGAGGAAGGAAGAAACGGAATCCCAGGTGAATTTCATTACTGCAACGCGGGAAGAAGCACTAATTATCAGTTCAGATAATTTAACTGGTCCGCCAGTACAAGACTCCCAGGAATCTCATTTTACTTCAACGAGAGGTGAAACTCAAGAGGAAGATGACCTGAGGACATCTTTTAAGGAGGTCGGAGATCGAAAGGTAACCGACTTTATTATTCCCTTCAGCTCAGGAGAGGATGAAGTGGGATTAAATTTGACTGACAGAGGGATGAAGGAAGACCCGGAACCCCTTGTGATCTTTGAGGCTGCAGCTCAGGACAAGACACTAGATCTCAGTTCAAATCATTTACCTAATGTGATGGATTGTTTAGACAGCCCACCACAGGATTTACCTCAACTGGACTTAGCCCATGAAAGCACGACCAGAGAGGAACATCCAGACCAGGAAACATTTCCAGTTGTTATCTCACAGTATACCAGTTCGGAGACTCAGGAAACACAAGGAATTGTCATGAGCCAGAATATGGACTCTGATATTGTGCAGACAACATTGTCTGTAGTTGCTAAAGAAGAAAATTCTTTGCAAAAGATGGAGGAAGAAAAGCCTATCATCTCATTAGCTGAAGTTATCAGGGAATTCCAGCAACAGGGACCTGAAGTAACAGAAGTCAAGAGTGGTTTGGAATCAGCACTCTTAGGACTCAATCTACCCTTCAGTCAGGTCGATTTGATAGGAGTAGATCAGCTATTTGTGGATACTTTATTCAAAAGTAACTCCACTTTATCGCCTGTGAATAACTATGTCATTTCTCAAGGCTGGACACCTTGGCTCACTAAATTTCCAATTTCTAGAACGGTTTTCACACGAAACTCTAATCCAGAGAAACTCAGCCCATTAACTGAATATCAGGGGAAGAAACCGCGACACCGAGGAGGGACGATTGTTACGCCCGACTTTGAAGGAGGAAAGCGCCAGTTGAATGTATATCATGGGACCATGATGTGTAACATTATTCCTTTTAAAAGGAAGCTATTGATGGATCTGTTAAGGATCTTTAAAGGATGGAGGAATATCACGGAGACAAGCTTTGCTGTGGCCAGCTTATGCGAGACTTCACTACGGGTACACCCTCGGCTGAAAGGAGTAAATCACGTGAGTGAATGGTGTAAAACAATGGCTGCCCAGAGGCGTAGAAGAATCCCGTTGATTGTGATCTTTCCCAGAGGGGTAAAATTACAACCTCCTGACAATTACCGGATTTTACCAAGCTATGGCATGGAATCCCGGCCGAAAACCAGGTACAAGGATCTATCCAGAGAATCTTTGGGTTATGGAAATGGGACGTCTTTCTGCAGATGCAGGACAACCCACTGCCACAAGGAATATTGGAAACCTTTAGGCAGATACAGAACGGAGAGTGCTTAGGCATTATTCTGGGATGTACGGCGTGCGTTGAAAAAAGATTTCTGGCAGAAACTTTTTTTTTAAGGGGAAAGCTCAACCAAATCTGTCAGAAGTCGGGGTGCCCCACCGGCTAGATGAAAGTATTATTCACTGGCGAGCAACCCCTAATAGTCAGAAACTGACTAGGGACAAAATCTATATGGCTGAACTACAGATTAAGCCCATGAATATCCAACGTACAGCTCCAAGTGGCTCGTTACAAAATTGAAATGAACTGTGCTGAATATTCGCCAAGGTATAGGAAAGAGAAGGTTAGCTTAAGATAGATGTTTTAAGTCTAAATATATTAGTACAGACGACTATCTCAGTACAGGTTTTCTCCCTGACTGCTCCTTTCCTTGGTGTGTAAGTGAACCCCCACCAATGTACACAACAATACGTATGCACAATTGGAAAAAATATAATGACAGAACTATGAGTTACAATACTACAACATTTATTTGCTAATCATAACAATAGACATAGGATGATTGTCAATATGAGGATGATGAAATCATATACATATTGATATTGATGACAAACATTACGTAACTTTACTTGTTACTCCATCTATCTGGATCTGCGGTCCAGATCCCCACTCTCCAGTAGACACACACAAAAGAGAAACAGCTTGCCGGTATTCTGAGATCCTGTCAGTCCTGACACTCCTAGTCAGTAGTCTCTAGTCTTGAGATCTATAACATAGGGCTCCTGGTGAGAGCTGTTCGAATGTCTGACTTATTCTCAAGGGACCAGGTCTGCATGGGTTTTTATACCTAGCCTAGCAGTAGACCCTTATCTCCCAGGAATTCCATTCATAAATTCTTTTTATCTCCTCCTGACGTTAATTGCAATTAACTCAAAGTCTGTCTAGTCATAAAAATTCTTTCTGTATGCACACTAGCCTTCACACCTGTGGGTCTGACCATTATTAGCCACCTGAGTCTTATAAGTGATTTCACACCTTCCTGAGTCTGCCAGTCCGAGTGGACGGGGCTTGTTTACCGCCCTGGGGCTATTATCTCTCCCTGTGTCAATGTTGTTCACGCCTGGGTGGTTTTATTTCACTCACTGGCCCAGTTCATTGTTGATTCAGTCTGGGTCTACCTGGGCAAGAAGGTGCCAATGCGTCTGTGTGGTGTCATAGCCCGTCTGGGTCAGCAGTTTTCTAATTTAAATTATTTAGTTGTGTCCGTCTCAAGTAGCCCATTTTACTTGCCATCTGCAAGCTTACGTCATAGCTAGAGGCTTTTTGTGAATAATCTTACCTCACGACTAGATAGCCTTGAAGTAGCGTGATTAATTCATTCTTTCTCAATTTGGCCTCTCAAATTTGGAGACTGAGAAAAATATTCTGGGATGTTAAGGCGGCATTTCGCGACAACTGTGTCACAAGTTGCCACAATTGATGATGAAGTGAATGCAAGAATCTCCAAGGCCAGTGCGGCCTTTGGCAGACTGTACAAGAATGTATGGGACAGAACTGGAATAAGCCTGCAAACAAAGCTGAAAGTCTACAAAGCAGTTGTATTATCCACACTGCTATATGCTTGTGAAACCTGGACTGTTTATCAGCGACACGCTAGGAAATTAAACCACTTCCACACAGTCTGCCTAAGGAAGCTCCTGAAGATTAAATGGCAAGACAAGATTCCAGACACTGAAGTCCTAGACAGAGCATCCATGCCCAGTATCCACACTCTACTAATGAAGAATCAGATTCGCTGGGCTGGTCACTTGACTCGCATGCCAGATCACAGGCTCCCTAAACGGATTTTTTAATGGCGAGTTGCGTTGTGGTAAACGCCCCCAAGGCGGCTAGATTAAACGCTTTAAAGACACTGAAAATCTAACTGAATGCTTTTGGAATTCAACATGACACCTGGAAGACTGCAGCCAGAGACCGAAATTCGTGGCGCGCATCATTACACAAGGGTGCAGTCACATGTGAAGCAACCAGGACTGCAAGAGTTGTGAAGAAAAGGCATGACAGAAAAACCACTGCAGGAAATCCTCCTCCAGAAACGTCAAGCATTTTTTGTCCACATTGTCAAAGAACATTTCGAGCCAATATAGGCCTTATCAGCCATCTTAGAACTCACGGCTCCATACTTTCAACCCCACTGGATGAATTGAATGGTCATCATCATTCTTGATGGACAAACAAACAACATGTGCGGAAATAAAGAAGAAGGGCAGAATGTCAGACGGGCCTGCGTGCCCAATTCTTAATTCTTTGAAAATAAAGATTTTCGTTCGTTCGTTCTTTTCTCCTCCTCCATCTTGTTCTTGTTCTTTTTCTTATTCTTAAACCTCTCCTTTCTCCTCCTTTGTAAACAAGCCTCAACGAGAAAGCTGAAAGCTATTATTAGTTGTAGGTTCATAACATTCCCTTACTTATACTATTTTGTTGTTGTGTGGACTGATGATTGTTGACGCCATAATTGCGTCATATATTAACGCCCCCAGACACTCACACACACACACACACTACACACACACACACACACACGCACATGTGCAGACACGCATCCATACACGTACATCTTAGAAAGCTTCCATGAACCTATTTGAATTTGTGAACATTGTTATACTTCATATAGACATTTCAATCCGTTCTGTCCTGTTAGTATTATAGAACGCATGATCAGATCTTCTTCTTCTTCTTCTTCTTCGTTCATCCGGAGTTTTTTTTTTCGGATGTGAATGCGTTGTGCCTGTTTACAGCAGAGCTGCGTTCTTGCGTCGTTAGGCCGACACATCCGACTTCTGCGGGCATTTGTTGACCGGGTTAACCTTCCCGGGGATCAGATCTTATGGTTGAGACAGGAACACGGAGCTGATCGACGACTCTGGTGATCGAGTAAGATGACAGAACATGACCGCCAACGCTTATCGGTATGGCATATGATGGATGAATGGATCAGATCTTGCCTTACACGTTGATTAGAAGAGTTATTTTAACATGATCGTGGAGCTAGTGTATCCATTGCGTCTTATGTGAAACTTTTACTTTTATAGTAGTCTTTGTTTCTAACCAAAAACCAAAACTGTTCTATTACATTTGGGCGTTGACTGAGTTTAGCTTTTGTATTATTGATTAAGAGTGCTAAAATGCTATACAAATATATAGAATAGAACCAGTTTTGCTATATGGCAGCGAATCTCGGAATGTAAATGAACAAATTAGGAAGAACTTAGAAGCAACAGAGATGTGGTTTTTAAGACGAATGTTGCGAATTCCTTGGACTGTCAGAGTAACTAACAACGATTGCCTGAAAGAGGCTAATGAAACTAGAACACTATATACAACAATAAGAAAGAGAGAAACAGCTTTCTTTGGTCATGTGATGAGAAGAGAGGCATTAGAGAACATCGTGACAACTGGAAAGATCGAGGGGAAGAGAGGCAGACCAAGGGAAGTGATGCTGCAGAGTTGATCCAGAACACCAAAGAGATCTATGGAGAGCCATGAACGCCGACGCCAGCCGGCACGACACTTGATGATGATTATTATTTATTAACTTCCGGCATCGTTGGGAACATGGTGTCTTTTCGTGATGACTAACTAACAGCCAGTAACAGATTACAGTCACTGTCATTTACTGCCAGTATAGTACCTTGCGGTGTATGGCATAGGGGTCTTTGAGCCCGAGGAATTAAGGCCGCCTGGCTAGTACAGTCGCCGCGAACTGTGCAGGTTAGAGTTTTCTTTTTGTCCTCGACAGACAAAACTCCCACACCTTACCGAGGATTCGAAGCGGTCTCCCGAAGGCGTCGGAGAGTTCGGCGTTTTAGCCACTCGGCCAGCCGCTCCTCTACAGCAATGTCAGTCTTATCGGGTTTTCCCGGTAACTTTCTGTTTCGTTTTCGTAATTTCGCGAACTTTTAGTCGCGACCAACGATTTCACTTCCGGTCTGAGCATGTCGTTCTAAAAATAAAAAATAAAAAAACGGAAGAAGCGTGGTGCGATGAAAGGGGAAGTTATTCTAATATTTTAAGTATTGGATCGTCTGCTTCGCGGCAAAGTGATTGCGCCGAAAAAACCGTTTTCTGAAGATTTTATTTGACTATATTCACGAATATTACGGTAATTTGTCTTATACCTCTTGTAGCTTAAAGAAGGTTAAACTTTTTATTGTATTTTTGAATGCCTCGTCCAATTTTACATAAATATGAAGAGTTTCAACACAGCTGCTGTTAGCTGAAGTTCAGGGGAAAAAAATTAGTGACATCGCCATGGCCGTCATGTCATGGTAAGATTGCGGCGCCCATAAAATAAACTATAGCAGCGGACCTGTATTTATTTATAATTAGAACAGGTAATTTAACTACTAAGATTAAACAGAATACAAGTGTCATTTATAGTTATAGCAGTAATGTATCTGTGTACTTGCATATATATTTCAGCATTTGACATGTCTGAAAATAATTTTGAAAGCCAGTTTTCAGACCCTCTCTGTAAACTTGTAAGAAGTGTGAGTAAGGAGTACTTTTTTGCTAAGCTGCGCAGCAATACATAATTATTTAAATTTAAATACAGTACTGTAAAATAAGTTATATGTTTTAAGTAAGTTAGTATTTAAATTATTAATTGCTCACTATTAACTATTAGGCACTCTTCCGAATTCCGGTCCCAAATAGTTCCGCAGTGAATGTAGTGAATAAGAATCCCTTACAGGACCTCATTGTGTGATTACTTCCGTTTTGACTACTTCCTTAGTTACATATAAATAAATACGGAGATACCTAGATACTGATACAGAGGCTTTCAATACACTTGTTTCTACTTGATGTAAAGAAATATTATAATGCCAGGCAGACCATCAGCTCGGGTAGAGTGTTACAACTGGATGCTGCGTAACAATCCACTGTTGGGAGGATTTGATGCTCAGGAACAGTCAGTGGTCGTTGAAGTTGACGAGAGCTACTTTTTTTCCACCGAAAGTACCACCGTGGTCACTTTCGTCGTGGTCAATGGGTAGTTGGCCTGGTTGAACGTGGTAGTGGTCGTTGCTGGTTGGAAGTTGTGGAAAGGCGAGATGCGACAACACTGGAGCGCATTATAAGTGATCACGTCTTACCAGGAACGACCATTGTCACCGATGCCTGGCGAGGCTACAACAACCGTTGTTACAACGTACAACGTTGTTACAACGTAGGTCAACTAAACTATGGCATCTACGATCATGCAGTTGTTCATGCCAATAACTTTGTTGACCCTATACACAGTGACATTCACACACAAACAATTGAAGGGTTGTGGATGCAAGTAAAAAGGAAACAAAGATACCAAGGTGGCACTAGTCGTACAGTGTTTCAACACTTATTTAGCAGAATTTCAGTGGCGCCACAGTCACAAAGTACATGTTTTCGGACAATATTTACAACTTTTGTGCCACAATTTCGAGATATAATTTCATATATTGATGCAGGCTGCTGTGGGTCTGATTGATCATTATCATTGTCACCAGGCTGCTGTGGGTCTGATTGATCATTATCATTGTCACCAGGCTGCTGTAGGTTTGATTGATCATTATCATTGTCACCAGGCTGCTGTGGGTCTGATTGAACATTATCATTGTCACCAGGCTGCTGTGGGTCTGATTGATCATTATCATTGTCACCAGGCTGCTGTGGGTCTGATTGATCATTATCATTGTCAGCAGGCTGCTGTGGGTCTGATTGATCATTATCATTGTCACCAGGCTGCTGTGGGTCTGATTGATCATTATCATTGTCACCAGGCTGCTGTGGGTCTGATTGATCATTATCATTGTCACCAGGCTGCTGTGGGTCTGATTGATCATTATCATTGTCAGCAGGCTGCTGTGGGTCTGATTGATCATTATCATTGTCACTAGGCTGCTGTGGGTCTGATTGAACATTCTCTGAAGCATGATTTTTATTTGCGCTCCCTTGCTTTGAACTCAAGCGTAGTCTATACGCAATACATATTCATGCATTGGACTGAACTTTGAACTCAAGTGTAGTGCATACACAATACATATTCATGCATTGGACTGAACTTTGAACTCAAGCGTAGTCCATTCACACTATTTCAAGTAATGCTGGAATGAACTTTGCATGTGGATTAGCTTCCCCTATTAACAGTGTCCCTTGCCATCAAGTGAATGCACTCCGACTTCAGAGGTACTTGTAATTTACATCTCCAAGCAAGGACGATAGGTCAGCATTTTGGTCAAACTGCCCGGTGTAGGGGTTGAGCCCCTTACCTCGGCATCAGCACACCGGATGTTTAAGAACACGTGTTCTTATCCATTCGGCCATGCTGACCTACAAGTATGGAGTTGAACCCAGGGATCTGAGTCAGAGACCAAATATAACTAGAAAACATTGTCAAATGAATTTTGTAAACATAAACAATACATATTACCATGTTATGAGACACATCCACCACCCACCCACACATCCCCCATTCACCCCAACTCCCCCACCCAACCACACACACAACCCAGATACACATACATGCCTCCACCCATCCACCACATTGTGTGTGTAAGTGTGTATGCATGCAGTGTATGCGAGGGAGTGTATCTTCGGGTGTTATGTTCTTGTGCGTAAGTATATGGATGTGTGTAGGTGTGTGTATGTGCGTGGGTATATGTGTGTATTTTGTATGTGAATGTGTGTATGTACATGTGTGAGAGAGAGGAGAGAGAGAGAGCAAGAGAGAGAGAGAGAGCAGAGAGAGAGAGAGAGCAGAGAGAGAGAGAGAGAGAGAGAGAGAGAGAGAGAGAGAGAGAGAGAGAGAGTTCAATTGCATCACTAAAGTTTACGCTACATAATGTATATGTAAAATTGTTTCTCCACTTCTTGCAATTGCGAGAATTCTCACGACAATCGTCATTGTCTCAATTGTGTGTAAAGTGTGGGAGTTTGTTCTTATTAGTTTCAGTGATCATGTGAGGCATCATGTATGTGTCTAGATGTGAGGATGTGTGTATGAGTGTGTATGTGAGGGATATGGGTGTGTGTGGGGATGTGGGGAATGTATGTGTGGAGGGGTTGTATGTGGGGGGTGTGTATGGGTTAATGGGTGATGTGTGGATGTGTGAAGGGATTTGTAGTCGGTGTTGGATGTATGTGTATGTGAGGGATATGTGTGTGTGTGGGGGGGGGGGGGAGGGATATTTGAGAGGATAGTTGGAAGTATGTGGGTGTTGGTGGGTTGGGAGGGGTGTGGGTAGGAAGTGTGTGTTTGGGTGGGTGAATGGGTGTGTAGGAGATTGTGTGGGTTGAGGGATGGGTGTGTAATCGGTGTGAGGGGTGTCTGTGAATGGGATATGTCTGTGTGGGTGGGAGTGTGTGAGTGTGGATGGGGTAAATGTGAGTAGGTGCAAGATGTATGTGTGGGTGGTGAGGATGTTTGTAGGTGGAGGATGTGTGAGTGGGTGGGGAGATGTGTGGGCGGAGATGTGTATGGGGAATGTATGTGGGGGATGTGTGTGTGGGGGGAATGCGTTTATGGGTGGAGTTTTGTGTGGGAGGGGAGATGTGGGGGATATGTGGGATGTGCAGGTGATTGAAGGATGCATGCGAGGATGGGGGATGTGTGTTTGGCTGGGTGGTTGGGGTATGTGTGGGTGGGAGGGTAGACGAGAGATGCATGTGTTGATGGGCACGTGGGTGATGTGTGTGTGTGTGTGAGTGGTTGATGGATGTGTACGTGAGTGGGTGGATGTGTGTGAGAGATGAGTGTATGGGTGGGGGAGGTGTGTAATTGTGAGAAGATGTGTGTGAGCGGCGGATGTGTGTTTGTGGGGTATATGTGGGTGGCGGGGTGTGTGTGGGTGGGAGGTGTGTGATTTTGGGTTATGGGTGGGGGATATGTGTGGGCAGGTGGGGAGATGTGTTTATGGGTGGGGATGTGTGTAAAGGTAGGGATGTGTAGTTGAGAGATGGCAAATATTGGGTGGGTGGGTGTAGGTTGGCTGATGTGTGTGTGGGTGGGTGGGTGGGGAAAATTGTGAGAGTGCGGGATATGTGTGTGGATAGGTGCAGGATGTGTGGGTATGTGTGTGTGGTTTCTTCTTCTTCTTCTTCTTCTTCTTCTTCTTCTTCTTCTTCTTCTTCTTCTTCTTCTTCTTCTTCTTCTTCTTCTTCTTTTTCTTCTTCTCTCCTCCTCCTCTTCGTCTTCTTCTTCTTCTTCTTCTTCTTCTTCTTCTTCTTCTTCTTCTTCTTCTTCTTCTTCTTCTTCTTCTTCTTCTTCTTCTTCTTCTTCTTCTTCTTCTTCTTCTTCTTCTTCTTCTTGGGGAAATGTGTGTGGGTGGGGGATCAGTGGATGTGTGGCGGCATGTATGTTCGCCTGGTTCTGTGTGAGTGTGTGGAGGTATGTGTGGGTAGGTGGGGGAGGTTTGGTGGGTCGGGGATGTGTTGGTGGCTGCGGGATATGAAGGTGGATGGGGGATGTGTCTCACAACATGGCAATATGCACTGTTTATGGTTACAACTTTCATTTGATAATGTGTTTTTTTCTCATGTGAATGTATTCATGCGTAATATGCATTGTTTATGCTTACAAACTCCATTTGACAATGTTTTTTCCCCTATGTTAATGTAACATGCACATTTGATGAATGAAAGATGAGTGATTGAAAGGGCCGAATGTAAGACGGGCCTGCGTGCCCAATTTGTTACCCTTTTAAAATAAAGTTTGTTCGTTCGTTCGTTCGTTCCTCCTCCCTCATCGT
The DNA here is from genome assembly GCA_014155875.1 of Cepaea nemoralis. Classification (NCBI taxonomy): domain Eukaryota; kingdom Metazoa; phylum Mollusca; class Gastropoda; order Stylommatophora; family Helicidae; genus Cepaea; species Cepaea nemoralis. The sequence goes on from JACEFZ010020342.1 coordinate 326,149, forward strand.
CCTCCCTCATCCCTCCCCCTCCTAATCCCTCCTCCTCCCTCCTACTCCTGTCTCCTCCTCCTCTCTTCGCCTCCCTCTTCTTCCCTCCTCCTTCCTCCTCCACCTCCCTCTTCCTCCTCCTTCCTCTACTCCTCCTTTTTCTTCTTCTACTGCTGCTGCTGCCGCCGCTCCATTTACCCAAGTTAATTGTTGGGGGAAGATGTAAAGATCTTTCAAGTGCTCTTTCTAATACTTTTTGTAAGTTGGTCTTCGTTTACCTAAGGTTGTTCTAACCGCAACCAATAAATGATTAGACAGGAAGGCAGACAGACAGACAGACAGACAGACAGACAGATAGACGGATAGATAGATAGATAGATAGATAGATAGATAGATAGATAGATAGGAGAGAGAGAGAGAGAGAGAGAGAGAGAGAGAGAGAGAGAGAGAGAGAGAGAGAGAGAGAGAGAGAGAGAGACTGCAACAAGATCAGAAAAAGCCATTAAGAACTATAACAATTACCTTATGGATCTTGTAATATAATCAAATGCAGATACAGCGCGACATTTGCATATTCATCTTTTTAAAATAGACCAGGAAAAAAAACACGTCGAAAACAGCGGATAAATACGGACATGAAATGACATAAAACAACGTAATGCTAAATGATACAGATGATACTAATTTATTATTATTTATAATTATCATTATAATTTATTTTTTCAAAAAAATCCATATTCTCTTGTCTTAAGTGACCATCCTCATTTCCATTGGTTCTACTGTGTCTACTTGTTCTATATAATACACGTATTGGTTCTACTGTGTCTGCATGTTCTACTGTGTCTACATGTTCTACTGTGTCTACATGTTCTATATAAGACACGTATTGAGAGTCTCCATGGCGAAGTGCTGACACCGTCTGCCTCGCGCTCCGATGGTTGTGGGTTCGATTTCTGTCTACGTCGTTCGGCTCACGAGCGCAGTTGTCTCTGAGGTTCCTAGAGGTGGTCAATGGAGTTACGTTCGTGTTTTGTGGATGCCCTCCGGCCGGTCGTCCCTGGGGAGGGAGACCCAGCCATATGAGTTAGCACACGGTGCAATGAAGTCGATCTTCTTGCCCTTTAAGCCCTTTATACGGGTATTTAGTTCGTTTATACGTAAACAGATGCGGTGTTTGTTTTTAATGCTTCCTTAATATAATAAATAATTCATTGCATCATATTTATTTTGAAACTCATATCATTTTAATCGTTTTATACAAACATTATGCCATTATTTCATAGAATAATCATCGAGCTTTCCTCAATATTACTTACTACACGTGCAGTCTGCTACATATATATTAATATAATTGAACAGTCATTGAACTTTCATCATTATGACTGCATCATTATGACTGCATCATTATTACTGCATCATCATGACTGCATAATGATGTCTGCGTCATTATGACTGCATCATTATGTATGCATGCACATTATGCAACTGCTACCATTAAACAGTTATTGAGCTTTCGTCATTATGACTGCATGCACACACATGCTGTCACATTCGTCATATGACAGTCATTGAGCTTTCGTCGCTGTGACTGTGTAAACAAACATGATGTCACATACGTCATAGAACAGTCATTGTGCTTCCGTCATTATGACTGCACGCACATACATGATGTCACATACGTCATAGAGCAGTCATTGTGCTTCCGTCATTATGACTGCACGCACAAACATGCGGTCACATATTTCATAGAACAGTCATTGAGCTTTCGTCACTGTGACTGTGTGTACAACATTCTGCCACATATGACATAGACCAGCCAGTCATTACGCTTGCAATATCACAGAGAAAATGGACAATGATGTGACATGAATGTGAATTATTGCGAACCTTTACAAGCGACCCTTTTATAAAATGTTGAGCTGCAATAGCTCAGTGCTCAGAATGCATGCCTGTAATCTGAGTGAGCCGGTCTCTCTGGCTGAGGGGTTACAACACTTTCTCCGTAATCCCGTTTGTCACGCAGAGTTTCGTAGCGGGAGCGAGCTGGGAGCGGTTCGTCCCCCGCTGGTGACTTGCGGGACACTGAGCCGGCCGCTCAGAAAGCAATGGCAAACTACTGAGCGTAATCTTGCCAAGAAATCAACAGACAGCTGAAAGATACTGCTGTTGACAGCGATGTCCTGTAAAGGATATGCGAATAAAAAATAAAAAAATCTGAGTGAACCTGAGTTCGACTCCGCCCCGAGGCAGAGAATTTAGTCAAAAGTGTACATGGCCTCCCCAGTCAATCCAACCTAAAATTTGTATCAGGAGTTGTTCTGAGAAATAAAGACGACGGTCGAGATATTGACCACATACTCATTGAGCACCAATCTCCATACAACTATCAGAATAACACCACATAGCCAGCACTATTTCAGACATAGAAAAGTGTCCTGTTTCCTTCCTTTGACAACAGCCGATCTTTATTTAATATTCAAGCCAGCTTGTGGGCACTGAAATACGAATTAGAAAACCCATTTGAGGTTATAGAAATGTATATATACAGAAGAATAGGTTAGTTTCTATGAAGAAAAAAAAAGTGCGGACGTCCCACAGACATCGCCAATGAATAGGACATTGATGGACAAAATAACAATGATACTAATCAAATATTCTTGCTACATTAAAAGGCTGTTTGTGAAGATGTTGAAGGTCAGCGAATATGAGCTAGATTGCAACACAAGAAGGAAGATTTCAGCAGATGACAGAACATACGTCTCTGATAATATACCTGGAGAGTGAGAGAGAGAGAGAGAGAGAGAGAGAGAGAGAGAGAGAGAGAGAGAGAGAGAGAGAGAGAGAGAGAGAGCGAGAATGAGAGAGAGAGAGAGAGAGAGAGAGAGAGGAAGAGGGTGGGAAGATTTCAGCAGAGGACAAAACATACGTCTCTGATAATATACCTGGAGAGAGAGAGAGAGAGAGAGAGAGAGAGAGAGAGAGAGAGAGAGAGCGACAGAGAGAGACAGAGAGAGACAGAGAGAGACAGAGAGACAGTGATAATGTACCAGCAGAGAGAGAGAGAGAGCGACACAGAGAGAGACAGAGTGAGAGAGAGAGAGAGCGCGCAGAGAGAGAGAGAGAGAGAGAGAGAGAGAGAGAGAGAGAAGAGAGAGAGAGAGAGAGACAGGATAAGTGACGTAACACATATGTCCCATTTCCCACCATGAGATGTATTGGGTATATGGTATTGTGCATTACGTGTGTACACCAACCGGCACCCTATGGCTGATGTCGGCAATATCTCGACCACCGCCTTAGCCTCCCACTAAACTTCATGGTACACATGTCATAATGTGTTTACCTGGGTACCAAGGTTAATACATAAATAAAGGAAGAAATAAATAAAAGAAATCACGGTATTGAATGTGTGATTACCAGAGCGGCACGCAAACCTGAGAGACAGAAAGTGCTATAGACATATTGCATATTGTGTGTTTTTTGGGGATAGTTAATGGATTGAATGTATGTTTTTATACACTGTTGCTGGATTCCCCCTGACCATATTAAGAATCGGTAATTAACGTGCTATACTTTATCATAATTATCATCAGCATCACCAAGTGCCTTGACGATCATGTTGTATCTCATCTTGCGATTTCCACGCGACTGTATGAAGTGTGATCTGACATTTCTTCACGTCATGATGAAAGGTCATCAAACATTTTTTCTCGATGTCCTCTCCTATCCATCTCTCTTTTCATCTCTCTTTCCAGTTGTTCTGAACTGTTTCTGTTTTTCTTTTCTAATACTGTGACAAAAATGACTAACGCCTCTTTCTTGTGTTTGTGATACGTTGTCTTAGTGTCTTAGAAAGTAAGTTGTATGTCTCATGTCTTAGAAAGTAAGTTGTATGTCCCGTGTCTTACAAAAAAAGTTGTATGTCCAAAGTCTTAGAAAGTAAGTTGTATGTCCCTTACAGAACATGACAATCAACCCAAGCATGTATTAACTGTTTATGATTTTCTAGAGACTATTACTGTCGGTAACTGAATTTGTTTTCTGAACGGCCGACACTTATACCATTCAATGCAATGTTTTCCGTAAATAAATTGGAGAATAAAAACACCAAACATCAGGCTGCACACATTATTGCCAGGCTTATTTCACTGCATCTCGTCAGTTGCATACTACAGCATTCTCACACCATAAACTAAAGCAATAAGAACAATATTTCAAACTTAAATATAAATCACACATATTCCCACAGTAATTTGAATTATCTACCACTGGCAACTTACTGTCTTAACAGACGATAGATTTAAATATTGAGCACAACCCACTGCTGACAGGTTGTGCTCAATGTTTATACCCTCCCAATTGCGCTCTTCCGCCCGAAGCCGTTGGCACAATGTGGGGTGTCGGGTTTGGTAAGCGCCGCCCAACGATCGAGGCTAACAGAAATGATGTTGGATGGACTGGTGCGGTGGTGTCGAGCGAATATCATCAGCAAAATAAGCGTTTAAAAGGCTTTAAAAAAAAGTCGCTTAAAAGTCGACAAGGTCGACTTCATTGCACCGGGTTTATCCCATATGGCTCGGTCTCTTCCCGCAGCGCGGAAAGCGTCGCACAAAGCACGAACGCCGTAGCTTTTTTTAGCGACGACCCACAGGAGTCTCTGAATCATTTAACTCGTAAACCGACCCGGAATCGAACCCACAACCTTCGAAGCACGAGTCAAACGGCTTGATCACTTCGCCACAGAGACTCCCACAGAGACAAAAAAATAAAGTAACGTAAACAAAACGATACAAAGGATCTCTTCATTGAGTAAAATCTTCTAACAATACAAAATAAAATTGATTACAAAAAAGGCAATCAAAAGTTAGCTAATTTTGTCAATATGCCGAATAACTGTCTTTGTACATAGTTATCTTGTCGCTTTCGCTTAATTAATTTATGAAAATTGAAAAAAAAAAATTACCACATTTTGCCGGTGGGGAATCGAACCACGGTCTCCTGCGTTACAGGCGGAGATACTTACCGCTAGGCCACTGAGAACACGACGAAAATTTAACAAAAATATGTCATGTAGTTAGTCCCGATGACATCACATAGACTTGCCTTTGACCCATTGCCTTTGACCCATTGAGGCTCTGTAAGATATACCAAATCACTACATTTACTGCGGAACTATTTGGGACCGCAATTCGGAAGAGTGCCAACTATTACTAGTATTAGATACAGAACAGTGTATCAGTGTAATAATTATAGTGAATATTTTATTTTTTTATTATTTTTTTATTATTTAATATCTTAATAATTAATTTATGCAGCAGTTACAAACTTAGTTACTTACATTAATGTTTATAATATTTAATCAACAAAAGAAAGCTGTCGCAATGCAGTTAGTACATTAAGACAATATGATACATTTTCATGAATTGTTCTTTCATTAACGACGAACATTTCACATAACATTTAATTAATATAATAAATGTGCAGCTATTTTTAACTAGCAATTAGGTCACAGCACATCATAACAAAAAGTCTTATAAATCAAGTGCATCTTTGTCAGAGACTGAGACTCTTGTGCTTTGTACGATGCTTTCGCCAGGCCGCCGTGTGGAAAGAGACTGAGCAAACCTGGTGCAATGAAGTTGATCCTCTCATTCCTCTCGACATTCTATTGAAAGAGGAATGTGACCTTTACTTTCCTGTTACCAAATCATAAGTAGAAACCCCATTTTAAAATATTCTCTGTATATGCAAATACTAATAATAATCATCATCAAATGCCGGCTGGCGTAGGCGTTGATGGCTTTCCACAGATCTCGGTCGTTGGTGTTCTGGATCCTAATACTAAATTATATTATACACCTGCGTTATACATCTGAGAGAAGTGAGGAGTCTCATTCATGCCAACGAACCAGGCAAGCTAATACAGGAAAGTACTCTTACTAATAATTTACATATATTTAAAAAATTAGTTGTGAAACATAAAAAGCAATTAACCAAAGAATGGCCATCACTTGTGACACTCTTTCTTGAACCATTTCCTGTGACATTCAAGATTCTGCCTGTCACACCTACTTTGCCACAGCCTGTGTCAATTTGATAAAACAATTCAGGTGCACACCTTCCTGTGGTGAGTTTCTATATATTTGAATAACGAAGACAGTAGACACAAACAATAGATTGCACGATTTATTGCCTGGCATATTTCACTGCATCTCGTCAGGTAGATACTGCAGAAATCAAATACTTACGTGAATTAACTAGATAAATCCTTCAAACTGAAATATACACATGTCTCCCGACCGATGAAGCTGGACTGTTCCGGTGTGTCAGCCTGCCTAGGCTACCATCGTCTGTGTGTAGTATCTTGTCCACCCAATTCGGAATGTGTAGCTATTAAAATTATGTACCGCCGACATTCAATTCAACTGTCTAAACAAGTCATATCGCCAAATTGACCGAGTGGCCATGGGCAGCAAACTTGGACATATTCATCTCCTCGGAAGGTTAGCTGGATAAAATATTTCACTTGTCTCTTTTTTTTCTTTTTGTACTGCGACAAATCTGAAAATATAAAAAAATATAAAATTACACAGAGTAATGAAGCTTACATAAAAGAATAACGAAAAACACAGGACGTTTTAACTAGTTTCATCAGCAAACAAATACCTACACAAAATACAATAAATAATCACGAAGACCCTCCAGTGGCTACAATCTACATTGTTAATTAGGTCACGGCACATCCTATCGAAAAATAAATAATACGTCAAGTTAGGCCTCGCTGCTCCGGACGCAATGATATATGGCACACCGTTGTCCATTTACAAATAAACAAGCCACAGTAATAGAAGGCAAATAATAAACAATTGGTGGCCATTTTAAATTGTTAATTAGGTCAGGGGCACATCCTATCGAAAAATAAATAATACTTCAAGTTAGGCCTTGCCGCCCCGGACGCAATGATATAAGGCACTACGTTGTCCGTTTAAAAATAAACAAGCCACAGTAATAGAAGGCAAATAATAAACAATTGGTGGCCATTTTAAATTGTTAATTAGGTCAGGGGCACATCCTATCGAAAAATAAATAATACGTCAAGTTAGGCCTCGCCGCTCCGGACGCAATGATATATGGCACACTGTTGTCCGTTTACAAATAAACAAGCCACGGTAATAGAAGGCAGAATTTCTCAGCTTCCAATCTTAGGGTCGCGATATATCCTGACTTATCAGTTAATTCATCATTGCACTTCCTGGTATTAAATTACGTCACCAGAAAATTCATAACTCCGCTTAGAATTAACGTACACTCTTCGTTGAGATACCGTTGGATTCGTCTTGTCAAGCTCTATCTAACTGGTATGATTTCATAAGTAAAAACAATTTTTAAATATTGACCAAAATTGCTACGAGCGGATTACACCGTTCTTAAACATCTTATTGATGTTGAATATCAGAGGTAAATAGTTTTTCACATTTTATTGAATGTAATAGGGTCTGAACAGCAGTAGGTATTTTGAGAAATTGTATGCATATAATAAATTATAATTTTATTATAGATGTAAACTGACAGGAGGCGAGTTGGTTGTTATCTTAAATATTATATATATATATATATATATATATATATATATATATATATATATATATATATATATATATATATATATATATATATATATATATATAGTTGGTTTGGTGGTGGGGCAGCTATCAATAATTATAATTTACAATGTTTGTACAATGATTGTAGACCGTGAGTTTAAAACTGAGTATTTACTAATGAGACACCACCGATAGATTGGCCTTGAAAATCCAGATCTAATGGTACCTCAATGATGCCTGTAGGTCAATGCATAGTCGGTATATTCACATTTTTGTGAAGGTGAGTTCGAACGGATATCGATCCTGCAATGTTAATGGACTATGACTCAAAAAATAGGCACAGTGAACATCTGCGGTTTCAGTAGTAAAGAAGAAGAGCTTATAGAAACAATGGAAGAGAGGAAAATTGGACTGATGGGAATAGCGGGCACCAGAAAAAAGGGGAAAGGATGCAAGGAGCTCCACCACAGTTACATGTTTGTCTACTCTGGAGTAGAACAGCAAGAAAGAGCAAGGCACGGTGCGGGAACAGTCATCGAACCACGGCTAGCAAGAAGAATACTAGAAATAAAATATATATCAGAAAGAATCATAACAGTGAGAATAAAAGAACAAACAATTACAACATATGTACAAACATACGCACCATGTAATACAAACAAAAATGAGCAAGAATGCAAGGAATTCTACGAAGACATCCATGACGTGCTAAATAAAATAGATAAGCAGGACAACATCATAGTTATGGGAGACTTCAATGCAAGACTAGGACATAACAGAGTGGGCATAGAAAAGCATCTGGGAGCATTTGGAGATCAGCATAATGAAAGGAATGATAATGGGAGTAGACTGATAGAGCTATGCAGCCAACACGATCTCTATATAACAAACACATTCTATAAACATAAAGACTCACAAGTATACACCTGGTATAAATGGAATGATCTAGATACTAAAAGCCAAATTTATTTTATATTAACTAGAAATAACAGAAAGAGAAATGTATTAGATGCAAGGGCAGTGCCCAATTTAAGTATAAACACAGATCATAAAGCAGTCATTGCCACAATAAGAACCATAAGAAGAAGAAAACAAAGAACAGGAAAATACATGCCATGCGAATCAGTAAACTTAAAAAAACCTTAAAGACGAGGCAGTAAGGGAAAATTATGAGAAAGAACTAACTGAAATCTTTGTAAAATTACCTATAGAAAGAAAAACAGTGGAAGAAGAATGGGAGATGTTCAAATCAAGCATTTTAAATACTGCAAAAATAGGAAGACCTAGGAAGTATAATATCATCAAACGGCAGATCAGAAGACGAGATCGAAAATAGATGCAATAAGGCAAACCAACTCATTGGACAAATGGCACCAATACTAAAGAACAAATATGTATCAAAAACTACTAAGAAAGCACTTTACAATATAATCTTCCTACCAACTCTATGCTACCAATGCCAACCCTGGACAGTGACAGAAAAAGAGAAAAGAAAAATCACAACAGCAGAAATGAGATTCCTGAGAAGAATACTCAATGTATCAAGAAGAGATAAGATCAGAAATGAAGAAATCAGGACTAAAGTGGGGGTTATAGCAGCACTAGATTTTATTAGAAAGCAGCAAGTCAAATGGTTTGGCCATGCAAGTAGGTTACCAGTCAACAGCATACCACAACAAGCAATGATGTACAGATCAGATGGAAACAGCTGAAGAGGCCGACCACGTAAACTTTGGACGAAGGGAATAGCAGTGTCCATGGGAATATCGATACAAGTGCCCATAATCGGGCACTCTCACGATGTTTATACTTCACCTCAACACCACAAGGTACAAGAGGAACACTTTAAAAAAAAATATCATATGTTCCCCCATCTTTATCTACATTGGTACGTAAATATATGTACAGTAGGTATGATTCCACTTCTCGAAGTGAGGTTTCACTAAGGGAACTCATGGAGAGAACTAGACAAATCTGTTTACTTCTCTTATCTATTATTATTCACTTAGAGAGATCAGGTTATCATTTGTTATATTTATTCTTATCTTCAATTTTCACCTATGAATTGTAGACCTAGTTGTTGTGACCTCCCATTGAAGAACAAAAAAATGAAGGAATACAACAATTAAAATAAGTTGGAAAGAACTGACATAATGAAATCCAATGGTTTAATGGAGCCTCTTTCAAGACTCTAAGTCAATAATAATAGATATATTATTATTTGTTTTGTGAATGAATTGTGTTCTTCAGCTGCAAAATTTTTTAGTAAATGCTACTGCTGGATGATCAACTTTTGTCAAAAGAATGTGGGAATCCATGGACATAGACCTAGATAGGAAGCCTCTGGCCTGATATATTTTATGATACTTTGGGACTTGCCACATTGGAATTTATCAAAATATGTTCTCCCCCGGGAAGGTTAACCCGGTCAACAAATGCCTGCAGAAGTCGGATGTGTCGGCCTAACAGCGCAAGAACGCAGCTCTGCTGTAAACAGACACAACGCAGTCACATCCGAAAAAAAAATCCGGATGAACTGCAGAAGAAGAAGAAAATATGTTCTTTTTCACTTTATCCTCATTTTGGCATGGGCTATCAATCAATTCAGTCCAAGCCATTCTATCTTTAGCTATCTCATGTAGCTGTCCATGTTCTCCTGATATTATTCATTTGTCTCTCTCTTCTCCTTGTGATTGGAAGTCTTCCTTTATTTCATTTGCCCTGTCAATTCTGGACTAAGGCTTTTCAGCATTAGTACCGCAGGATTAGGTGCACAGCTATGTCATCCCTCTCCCAAAACCATTCAAGGATCAGTCAAAGCTTAGCGGCTTTAGGATCATCACCCTTCAAAATACATTTGGGAAGGTTTTAGAGAAGATAGTCGCTGTTAAGCTGCAGGATTTTTTGAAAAGGGGGAAGCTTCTTCCAAGAGGCCTGGGGAGCTACAGGCCAGGAAAAGATACCTGGTCTAATGCAGCCACTTTTGCCTTTGATGTTTATGAGGGGTTCCAGAGTAGACAGGAAATGATGGCGGTAGCGCTTGATCTCGAGGATGCGTACAATAGAGTTCGATATGATATTTTGATGACAGCACTGATGGAGAAGGGGGTCAATCCCTGGTTGGTGAACTGGATAGCAGCCGTCCTGCACTCTCATCGGGTTGCTCTCCGTCTGGGCGCATGGACCTCAGACCACATATGTTAACCCCGGGACTGCCACAGGGATTTGCAGTCTCACCGGTGCTCTTTAATGTGTATACGAGCAAGATTGCAAACCTAGAAGCACCAGGGGTTGGAAGAATACTAACCTTTGCAGATGATATTCTTGCATATAGGCAGGGGAGAGATAGGGAGCAAACAGCCCAGGAGTTACAGGCAACAGTAGATGAAGTGATTGACTGGTGCACAGAAATGAGTGCTGTCATCCACCCGGAAAAGGCGGCTGTTTTGTGGTGCTCTCTGGACAACAGGATTGTAAGAGCTGATGTCCCAAGCCTCACGATAGATGGTAGAAATGTCAGCAGAGAGAACAAACTGAAGTATCTGGGGATCACATTTGACAGGAGCCTATCCTTCAAGGACCATGTGGAGACGGTCGTGACAAGAACTCAAAAGGGACTCAATGCACTTAAAACTATGGCTGCAATGGACATAGAGCAGAGAATGCTTTTCACACTATACCAGCAGTTGATCCTCTCAGTAATTGATTATGGATTAGGTCTGCTCACTGTCTCAGAGAGTCAGCTGGTGAAGTTAGAGCGCATACAGAACGAAGCTATGCGGGTCATTCTGGGATGCACTAGAGACACCCCAGTAGTGTGTATGCGTTACATCCTTGGTCTCCCGACTGTTGCTGGTAGGCTCAAGGTGATGCAAGCGAAGGCATACCTCAGAGTAGCTGCAGACACAGACCACCCACTGCATGAGGCGCTGGACGCAGTTAAGGGTCAGCGACTGATAAGAGGGAAATCATGGATGGCTCAGGCAGAGGATACGATCAGACAGGTGTGCCCCCTGGAGAACATTAGGCGTGGAGAGGAGTGGGTCAGAGTGCCAGCGGAGCAGTCAGGACTTGTGCAGAGTTATAATCACATTAAGCCGGAGGGGAGTGGCCAGCAGGGGCCACGGAAGTGGAAATCCAGCAACTAATTCAGGACAGTGCTCACTCGAGTGATGTGATTATCTACACAGATGGTTCGGTGTCAAGAGGTGAGAGAAGTGGCTGGGGTTTCGTAGCCAAAGCTAATGGTCGATGTTTGGGGCAGGAGAGCCTGGCATATGATACCACAACATCCAGCTTAAGAATGGAAGTGGAGGCAGTCACTGTGGCTCTCCGCTGGATGGAGAATACGACACACACACAGATCGTGATTGTAACTGATTCAGAAAGCATGCTGACGAGGGTGAGGATGGGCAGACTTTGTGCGGAGTGGCTTGCTTCGCTTCGGAGGTCACGGGTGACAAGCATCACCTGGATCTTTTCTCCGGGGCATGCCGGTGTGCTGGGAAATGAACAGGCGGACAGATTGGCTGGCTCTGCAGAACTTGGTGGAGTATTGATACATGACAAGGCAGACGTGGTTGCGACCTTGTGGGAGCACTTGCACACCTCGGAGGAGCAAATGGATTACCATGGTCTGGCAAGAATGAGACAACGAGGAGTGACGAAGGGATCTGGCCGACGCTCAAAGGAAAGGCGAGACGGATTTATAATGCTACTGGTACTATTAGTGTTGGAACTCTTCGCTGGCTGCTGAGGATGGGGACGGAGCACTTATGGGAATGCCCCGAATGCTGTGATGTCGATTCCTAAATCAATCAATCAATCAATCATTCTAATTATATTTGTCTTTTCCTAAGAGTTTTTAGATTTAATAGTTTTGACTTCCCATCAAAGGTATTTAGCTAAATCTTGCATCTCATTTCAATGTGTTGGACAAGAAGGCAATGTCATCAACAAAGTCCAGATCATTGAGCTTCAGTGCACAAGCCAACAATATTGGGACCAAGTGTAACCTAATTATCAAATGTAGGCATGCTTACAACTCTCATGTTAGAAGCTAACAAAGTAAACATTATTGCTCCTAAGCAACAGTTTAGAGGGAACATTGATGACAAGATTTTCTTGTTTTTCTCTCCAATTATCTCATTATTGGATGTATGGAAGGGGTTAAAAAGATACAACAAAGAACGGCTGCTGCTATAAGTATTGCATCACCTTTAATGTATGTATGATGTGTGACATAAATAATATGGATTTTCCATAAAACTTTCATGTATTGTTTTTTTTTGTCACGATAAACTGATATAATTACTACTGTGATAAGTTCCCAAACTCAAATCCTTAAAAGTGACTTGAGGAATACTATATCACAAATTATGTTTTGAAGTAATCATAAGACATTTTGTATCATTAATCATCTTGAAAAACAAAATATCAAATTCATTTATATAGTTTATGTTTGCATACAAATGTATCTTACAAATCCTTTCAGACTGACTGTAGACATAAGATGGAGAGTAAACTACCATCACATGTCAAGATAGAACAACCTGAATGTCTGTGTAGGTCAAGGTAAGATTAAGTGCAATATAACGTAACAGTTAGTTGAATATTCTTTACAGGATGTTGCAGTCAACCCCAGCATGTATTGGCTGTTTGTGATTTACTAGATAATTCTACATTTTGGAGTTTTTGCCATCGCTTTCTGAATTGTCAAAGCATAATACCATCAATATCAACACAATAGCAGAATGTAAATCTACTCAGACACTAGGAAAAAATAAGATCATAGGTGTGACCAAGTATCCACAGGGATCAGTGCACAACTCTGCAGTTGAGCAGAGCAGGGCACTCTCTTGTCCTGACAATAGGAAATTGCTGTCGAAGGCAGAGGTAAAAGCCCCCGTGTGTATATGGAAATCAAGGGAAAACCACCGCATTATCTTCCCAAGACAAGTTTAAAATAGGAACGTGGAATGTCAGGACATAGTTGGGATAGGAAAGTTTCATAATGTAATAAAAGAAATGAAAAATATAAAGATTAATAACCTAGGCATGAGTGAGATGAGGTGGAGGAGATCTGGTAAAGTAATAACAGACAAACACACACTAATTTGTTCAGGTGGTAATACATACGGAAAAGGAGTAGAACTAATGTTTTTATGAGGAAGCACCTAAATCATTGAATGGTTATTTAAGTAAATCGGATAGTTATTATTGTCAAATTCAAAGTCAAACCAAGTGAAATAAATATTAGATGTAAATTAGATATAAATATTAGATTAGATATAAATATTAGATGACATCCAGCTCATGCCTGTGGCTCCTAGTAGCTGTTAGCAAATATACAGTGTAGCCAACAAAAACAAGCAGTAATGAAGTGGAATTACACATTTTATGACAAAGCTGAAATGGTGACAGGGGTGGGAAATTTAAACATGATTCAGGAGTAGGCCCTTTTTCTCAGGAGCCAGTGTATTTTTTTTAAAACACTGGAAAGAAAAATATGAATCAATCTCAGATAAAATTACATATTTTGAAATGAGCCATTAAATGTCCTTTATTGGAGGCCCAGTCAAAGATATCATTGTGAGAACACTTAAGTTATTTACATGTCTCTAGAGCTTTATAGTAGCCAGCACTTGTTGTATCTTCCAATGACACAGTAGAAAGAAATATCTCCTTCACTTTCCCTTCTCTGATAAAATGAATATATAGTATCAGCCCCTCATCATCAGATCTGTCTGTTTCTCCATAACGTATGATACTGACATATGGTTTTCCTTTATTTAAATATCAAATCTTCATGAAGATATGAGGCAATGTATGAAATACATTCTCTACACTGTTTTTGTTTTTAAAACTCTGAATCAATCACATTAAGCCCTCTCTGCATGTCTCTACATTACTGAAGTAGAGGGGTTTGAGTGTTCCAATGACACCAAGAGATATGCCAACGGTGGCACAGCTACTGGTATGGTCTCCCATGTTGCACAGTTCAAGGGATAGGAACCAGACAAAAAGAGACGCATACCTGCTGCATTGTAGGTAGACTGGGGGAAGTAAAGGGCTTGGGAGAGCACACCCAAAAAATGCTTGTCAAAGTCAGATGTACTGAGCCCAAGGCTAGACAAAACAGTGCAACGTAACTCAATCATGATGCCGCAAATTAAAATAAATCAGAATGTTGCTAATCCCGTGAAGTCCCGCCAGGCTGTAATAGTGCCCAGCCCACCTGCCTCGAGGGGGTCCACCCAATACAACTGATGGTCACCTTCCCCTGTGCTGTGGAGTCAAGGCACAGACGGATAGGGTAAGAGCTATTGACCAAACACCCCTGGACACTCAACATAATACAGTGGAATGTTGAAGGAGTTTACAACAAGAAAGTCTCCCTAACAAATCGTCTTCATAAAAATTCAGCTGCATGTTGATTCCTAGGCTAGATTACGCTCATCAGCACGCCACGACTTTCTGAGCGACCGGCTCCATACTCTCATAAGTCACTGGTGCGACTCGAACCACTTCTAATTCTCGTGCGCTCACGTCAACCACGAGAGTATTCGGGGTTAACGGAGAAAGCTGCTAACCCCTTGGCCAGGGAGCCGGCTTATAGATGTGGCATGCATTCAAGAATCACACCTCAATGCCCACCACAGATTATCAGTCAGAGGATATCAGGCCACATGTTTCGACTGCGAAGGACACAAAGGAGGAGTTCTCATACTTACATGAAATACATTACCTTTCATTGAAGTATCTGTGATCTCTGACAACCAAATAGAAATTATAGGTGTTGATATTATGATAAAGGACATTAAAATAAGAATTTACAATCTGTATTGCACAGCTGATAAGGACCTAACACTTTCAAACATGAAAATAACTGACACAAACCACATTATAGTCAGAGACTTTAATAGCCGTTCAGAAAGATGGGGATACTCAGATACTGACAACAGAGGAGATGAAATGGAGGACTGGGAAATAGACTTTAATCTCCATCTACTCAACAAAATGGATGACACACAGAGCTTCTACCCGGAAGATGATTTATCACTTCCACTTCAGACTTAGTCTTCTGCACAGGAGACATCCTCCACACAATTGATCACAATGTGCTTGACCAATTAGCAGTAAGTGACCACAGACCAATCAAACTTGCAATGAATACTTAGTATGTTCCACAGAAGCAAAAGCCTTTGCCTCACTGGAATTACAAACAGGCTGATTAGGATATATTTACCATACTAACAAACAAATACTGTGAAAACATTAAAACATGACATGGCAACATGAAACAAATGGTGGAAAGTCTAAACAAAGCAATAACACACGTGGCCACTGGGTCAACTCCACAAGGAGCAAGGACAAATTACAAACCATACTGGACTGAAGAACTACAAATTTTGGAGGATAAAGTTGAAGATGCCAGGAAGACGGCAGAGAGAGAACAAACAACTGAAGTGAATATCTCTCTCAAAGCTATCTCAGCAAAATATAAAAGAACATTTAATCAAACAATGAGCGATTGTTGGAGGCAAAAAGCAGGAAATCCTGAACATTGACAGGGATGGAAGCAAACTATGGAAACTAGTGAAAGCTATGAACAATGAAGGACCCAGAAACAAACAAATAACAATTAAACAAGGAAATCCTATGTGTACAGGGGGAAAGGCTGCAAATGCACTAATGGAACACTATGTGTACAGGGGGAAAGGCTGCAAATGCACTAATGGAACACTATGTGTACAGGGGGAAAGGCTGCAAATGCACTAATGGAACACTATGCTAATGTGTACAGGGGAAAGGCTGCAAATGCACTAATGGAACACTATGTGTACAGGGGGAAAGGCTGCAAATGCACTAATGGAACACTATGTGTACAGGGGGAAAGGCTGCAAATGCACTAATGGAACACTATGCAAATGCAAACCACATTGATGACAGAATTAACTACATTGACAACAGAACAGAAGAAAGCAGTCAAAGATAGACAGACACATCATAGTAATACAGAGACAGCGCCAGAATACAGGATGGCAAATTTGAAAATGTAAGAAATGGAATACCCTAACAAAGAAGAAATCAACAGGAAAGGATGGAATCACAAATGAAATGCTAATAGGACTAGGTACTAAAGCAAAATTATCTACCAGCAGTCCTAAATTACAGCTGGAAGAGAGAAATAGTCCCACAGGCATGGATGGAAGCTATACTAATACCTTTCCCAAAGAAAGGAAAAGAACTAGAAGAACCAAATAGTTATCAACTTATCAGTCTACTTAGCTGTGTAGGAATATTAAGGGAACAGATTATCAACGGCATCTGGAAAGAAATGAACTCTTAACTCCACACCAAGCAGGATTCAGAAAGTACATATTCACTTAAGATCAAATAACCTACATAGCTAAGGAAATAGGATGCCTTAAAAGAGAAAAATACACACGCTCACGGTCTGGATTGATATAGAAAAAAAGCATGTGATAAAGTATGGAGGGAAGGACTGAAAGTAAAACTGCAAAAAATGCATGTTTGTGGGAAAATGTACAAATGGATCAGCCTCTACCTTGAGAAAGAACTGCCAGGACAAAGGTACAAGGACAAACCAGCAAAAAGATGCTGTTGGAGCAAGGTGTCCCCCAAGGGGGGAGTTCTTTCACCAACATTATTCCTAGCAATATATAAATAACATCACAGAAAATTTTCCAGCCAGAGTGCACATATATCCTTTGCAGATGACCTAGCCATATAGACATCTGAAGAATATATTAGTACAGCTAACAGTAGAATGCAGCAAGCCTTATTAGCGCTAGAGGACTGGTCAAAATCATGGCTAGTGAAGATAAGTGAGGAGACAACAACATGCACAGTGTTTTCCCTCTCAAATAAAACTCAGCACCCTAAGCTGGTATTGAATGGAAAAAAATATTGTGACATGAAGACAATCCAAACTATCTTGGAGTCACCTTTGATTGGCGCCCGATGTGGAAGACACAGGTTGAGACACATCGAACAAGAGCAAAGCAAAGAATGGCAATCATGAAAAAGCTTGCTGGTACAACATGGGAAGTAGATGAGAAAGTTCTCAAGAATTTATATACTGAAAGGGTGAAGCCATTACTGGAATATGGCATCGCAGCTTGAGCAACAGCAGCTAAGTCAAACTTTAACAAAATAGGTAGAGTCCAATATCAAGGAATTCAGATCATAACTGGAAGCTGGAAAACAACACCTATTAACAAACTAGAAAAGATCAATTGCTTACAACCAATGCAGGATAGAAGAGATAGTAGAGCCCAGCAAAAAGAAGAAACATTTAGAAGATTGACAGACCGCCCCTTGTATAAAAGGTTTAATGGTCTTGGAAAGGGAAGACTGAAGTATAGCAACTTTGTAGAAACTGCAACAAGAAATATTAGGACAGATCCTTTACTTAACATATCAACAGTCAAAGTCATTTACAATGCACACAAGTTCCCAGCTTGGAGACAGCAGCAACTGCCTGAGATTATAGAAAACCTGGTATTGAGAAAAAGAACACTCAGAATGAAGCAGAAAGAAGAAAAATAGCCCTAAATTACATACAAGAAAATTACCCAAGTAGTGATTGGACCATGCATATACTGATGTATCAACCAAAAATTAAATGGAAAATGGAGGAGGAGGAGTTCGCCTAAATCTTAAAAAAATGGAGGGGAAAAAACACAATGGCAACTGGAAAATTCACAGGTAACTTCAAAGCAGAATTAGAGGCTTTAAAAACTGCAACAGAAATGCACTTGATTGGAGGAAAATAAAGAGAAGCAAATAGCTATCTTCACAGATGCAAAGTCAGCTGTCTCAATACTGCACAGCAAAAACAGCACAGAACTAGCAGACCTAAGAGCAGCACTCCATGGACTATGTCAGAAATCCACACACACAAAAAACGTTGTAATACAGTGGATCCCATCACAGTACAGTATACCTGGAAATGAACAGGCTGACAGATTGGCAAAAGAAGGTGGACGACTGCCACAGCCTGACATATAGACATAACTTAAAATTAAGTAAAGAGGTTTATAAAAAGCACTTATAGAACCAAATGGGAATCAGAGAATACAGGCTACCAGAAAGATGGTGCATGTTACCAACTAGACCAAAGTGAACAAGTTTCTTCAGACTCCACACAGGACGTAACAGGTTGAAATACCACTTGTTTTATAAACTAAAGATAGGAGATACTGATGAATATAATTGTCAAACTGGTAAAATGACTGCTAGACATTTACTGTAGG
Organism: Cepaea nemoralis; assembly: GCA_014155875.1. Lineage (NCBI taxonomy): Eukaryota > Metazoa > Mollusca > Gastropoda > Stylommatophora > Helicidae > Cepaea > Cepaea nemoralis. The sequence continues at coordinate 345,014 of JACEFZ010020342.1, forward strand.
AGTGTTCAATATATGCAGAACAGAGGCATATATTTTGGTCTATGCTTATTTAATTTGAGGACAAGCTCTATTGAGTTGAGTTAAGAACCAACATCACTGCACTCAGGATATTCCCATATGTGCTCCGTCCTCTCGTTCAACAGCCAGTGAAGAATCATACTACTAATCGTTCCCACTGCTATCTGATTAAACGTTCTTGTGGTCTTCCCTCTGTTTTGAGATTCTTCCAGAACCCCTGCCGATCCTCAACAATCTCATTCTTTCCACATATGGGTTCTCAATCTGTTCCTCCGCCTTCTCCACCTGGTCCCACAAGCGCATGACCACCTCTCCCTTGTCCATAGGCAAACTACCACCAAGAGGTGCATTCCCTGCTAGCCTATCAGCCTATTCATTCCCCTGTACCCCCGTATGGCCAGGGCAAAATATCCATACAATTCTCATAATCTGTGACCTCTGAAGCGACGAGAGCTATTCCACACGAAACATTCAAGTTGGCTGCTGCTTTATTAACTATATTCAGGTTGACATTTAAAGGTGCATGAAGAAATAGTTATTAGTCCTGCCACATTTCATACCACCGGTATGTCAGTGGCAAAAGTATCTCAGTGGCACAAAATGAAATATTGCTTGGCTAGCAAATACAATACATGGAAAGTCTGAATCGAAAACTCATTGTGTGAGCATCATCAAAGGTGGAAAAAGTATCACAGTGGCATGAAATGGAATATTGTTTAGCTGGTAAATCCATTATGTGGAAAGTTATAATCAAAAGCTGCAGACTGCATTTGTCTGGTTTCCAGAGGAACAACATGTGAATGGAAGGCCCAATACACGGAAGTGGGCTAAGCAGCCATGTGCAGGACATGACGATTGCTTGGGGGAACCCAGTATCAGAGCGCTATATGTAGGCGCTGCAATTATGAAGTCTCCTTGGATGGTGGGGAATGCCTTTGGTCTGTCCCTGCCTTCCCTTGAAGGCTGACTGGGATGTTTTCAGCTGTTCTAAATGGGTCAACTGTGATGGAAATAACACCACAACAGTGAGAGTTGAACATCCTATGACACACCCCTTAACCAGGTCAACAAATGCCTGAAGAAGTCAGATGTGTCGACTGAAAGGTGCAAATATCACAGCTCTGCTGTAAACAGGTACAATGCAATTATGTCCAAAACAACATTACGGACAAATGCAGAAGAGGAATCATCACATTAAGCTTGGTTAACAATGCAACCAATCCTTCAAAGTCAGTGTAAGGTCTGTAACTGTTGACAACACACTACAATGCCATGAAATGTACATTTATATGTTGCAGCATATTAGCATCCATGATTTTTTTCTCTCACTTTGCTGAAATGCACATTCAGGATTCTTCTTTGTACTTTCGGCCTTCTGACACTTGAAGTGCATATAGGATGTGTGGGACTTCGTAAGTTTCCAATTTAAGTGGTCCCAAACATCCAAACACAATTTTTGAATTTTGGACTGCATTGTTGGTGTGAAAGTTTCTGCTCACTTCACAATTCTTTCTTCATAGTGCAGCAGTGGTAGAAGTTCTAGCTATGATTGCTGAAATGTTCATTTGCATGACTGAGGGAATTTAGAAACACTATCTTCAGTACAACAGCATCTGTTACTAGCATTGGTGCTACATCAAAGAAGATTTGATATGAGAGCAAGAGGATGCCCAAGAAGAAAATGGACTGATGACACCAAAGGCTTTGTACAACCACATGGAATGACACTATCCAGTGCCACTCATCGGGTGCTTGAACGTTAACTACTCATTCCCACAATGCTTGCGAGCGAACATAGAAGATGATGATCTTCAATGACAGGTTTTTCATTGTCGTCTCAATCACAATAATTTGTTTTACGCTGAGCATCATCTTCAAAATTACAAATGGTGCTTGATTGGCTGGCTTCTTGCCTTCATTCCCTTCTCTGTTACTATGTGGTACATTTTCAGGAAAAAGTCAACCCATGTCAGAAGAAATCTTTGATAGTGCCATGTTTTATTTACTTGCACCGGTCAATTTACAATGATTTGTTCTGCTAATTTTCTACAATTTAAGTAAGCATAAAAAAACACAACTTGTCTCACCCCTCATTGATGGCACCTTATGTGCACATGATGTATCGGTAGATGAGCCTCCATAAAAAACAAGGTGACTAACTCTACGCTCGAGTTACAAGAACTTTACCATTAATGTTAGGGTGAACATATTGGTAAAAAAATCACAAGTCAGCATGCTTTCGTGCATACATGTATAATGCATGTTTATTATTATGATTTCACGATACATGGATAAAGAAAGCACATAAACAAGAAAAACATCTTAAAAATAAGTAATTGATATGTCTAATAGGAATAGGGGACACAACATATTAAAAATCAAAATATTTCTAGAACTGAATTTGAAAATTCCAGGGTCAGGTAAACATTTTCAGGTGCCATGGTGACTGGGTGCATGGATTTTTCTATCCCTGAATGGGGATATCTCAAATAAAATCACAAGCAATAAAATATAATACTTGGTGCCAAGGCGCTGCTATGTAGGTCAGGGGGGGGGGGGGGGGTGTTATGATTTATATGATAGACTGTAAACACAACCACATGGTTCACTCACACGAGTGTCTGGCAGATGCTGAGATTATTAATGCATGTAGCGCAGCTCATAGTGGCAGCTGACATATAATTTATTTCTGAGGATTGGTTGATTGATTTAGGAACCGACATCACAGCATTCGGGACATTCCCATAAGCGCTCTGTCCCCATCCTCAGCAACCAGCGAAGAGTTCCAACACTAATAGTTCCAGTAGCAATCTGATTATATGTCCACCTCGCCTTTCCTCTGAGCATCGAGCGCCGGCCAGATCCCCTCGTCACTCCTCGCTGCCTCATTCTGAGGATACACACCCAAACAAACTTCCACAGCCAGCTGAGTCACTGACACTTTACTAGTTGGTACTGTCCAAGTATGTAAAGTACTTGTTGTAAATATGTCCCTTGAATCTAATGTGTAACCTCTCCTAACTGGTATGACTGATTGCTCATGTATGATGTGTTACTAAGCTGGATGACTTGTCACTAAGCTGCATCAGTGTCTGAGTGAGGTCTTTCTGCCCGATTTGGAATGACAACTCTGCCTTGAACTGTCCTCATGCTAACCTGAGTTTATGTCATTTGAGCTCACTGGCTTAGCTGCCTGACTGGCTTTCTGGGCATGTCACATATTTCTGTATAATATGATGATTGGAAACAAATAGTTTGAACACTTTAAGAGACAATTGTACACATGGAAAAGAACTGATAAAAAACATCCAATTAGATTAACTGCGTACTGATCAATGAGAGGTTTAGCAATGCCTGAATAAATAATTACAGACAACACCTCGTGGTAACAGTGATCATGTCCCAGTGTGTGGACAGTACTTCAAATTCTTCTGTGTAGGTCAGCATGGCTGATAGGATAAGAACATGTGTTCTTAAACATCCAGTGTGCTATGCCGAGGTATGGGGTTCAACCCCTACACCAGACAGTTGGACTAAAATGTTGACCTGTCATCCTTGACTTGGGACGTAAATTACAAGTACCTCTGAAGTCGGAGTGGATTCACCTGATGGCGAGGGACACTGTTAATAGGGAAAGCTAATCCATACGCAAAATTCAGTCCAGCACTACTGAAAGTAGTGTATATGGTCTACGCTTGAGTTCAAAGTGGGAAGAATTTAGAAAAGTCAGCCTCATAAACCATGTCATAAGCATCTACTCAGAATTATGAGAACAAGAATGAAAATAAAGATGGAAACTGGTGAAGCACAGTATGGATATGTGAAGGAAAAGTTACAAATAATGCAATATACACATAACAAACACCGAATATAGAGATCAGTTGATACACAGAAAGACATATTCTTGTGCCTTATAGGTTGTACCAACTGTTATGACTGGGAGTGTGAGCTTTTGTCACACTCTTGTCAGGGTGGGGCGTGCTTATCGCCTTGAGCGAGAAGCACACTTTGGACCGAGTGGGAGAGAGAAAAGTCTTTAAAAAACACAACACTCGAGCTGACACCCTCATAGGGAAAACATTCTCAGACTCAAAGTGGGCGATGGCCAGTGTTTAGAGTGACACCAATGTTTTATAGTGTTATATCAATGTAGTGTAGTAGTGATTGATAGTACGACTTTGTGATCATTTGAAACATTGAAAAAGTGTAATACAAATTATGAGAAGAGAAATATCGTATTTGAAAGAACCATTATCCTTTTGTACTTGGAGTTCTTAAGTATTGGTTAGACATTGTACATATTGAAGTTAATCATTATAAACAGCAACTCATAATACTATCAATACACTCATGACAAAATAAGTCAAACCATGACACCAGGGTATTGCAAAACACAGTGCATGCTGGATGGACTGAGATAATGGCATGCTGGGATATCATCAGCACATTTGATTTAGAGCACCAGTTACATGACAATGATGAATGTGAGTATAGTCAGTGAGTATCAGCCAATGACCAGTGGTTTTGTAACCTTGTCCTCTAAAAGTTTAATCTAAATAACTGGTTTTTCTGCTAATCTAATGGGAAGGTGAACACCTGGTAGAGTTTAGTGCACTGTAGCAGATGTATGGACCAAGAATTCTGAGTTACAATGAGGAACAGTAACACTGAGTTACAGTGAGGAAGTTTTATTTTTAGATATCCCACTTAAAAGTTATTTTTCTTAGACATGCAACCCACATTGATTGTTTCCTCTTCTGACATTCTATTTCAAGTTTATGTTTTTCTGACGTGCCGCCTTAGGTTTTCTTTAATATGTCACCTTAAGTTGCACCATAGATGTTAGTATCAGGCAGGAGGTTAACACTCGTGATTGTGTCTGCAATTAAATATCAATATTTATCGCTTTTATACATTTTTTTAGGGATAACTGTACTTATGATAGTTTCCATAAGTGAAAATTGTCGGCAATAAATGAAACATGAGTACATGTTAATCTGTTAATTTTCACTCATGCAGTTACTTCACCTCTCTTAGACCATACCTGAACTTAACATTATACATCAGCCTAGATCATACATAACCTTAGATCATACATCAGCATAGATCATACCTAAACTTAGATCTTACATCATCCTAGATCCCACATCATACTAGATCATACATCAGCCTAGAACATACATCAGCCTAGATCATACCTGAACTTTGATCACACATCAACCTAGATCACACGTCAGCTCATATCCTCATGAACTTTGATCATACATCAGCATAGATCACACCTAAACTTAGATCATACATCAGCCTAGATCATACTTCAGCCTAGATCATACATCAGCTTATATCATACATCAGCCTTGATCATACACCAGCTTAGATCATGCATCAGCTTATATCATACCGCAACTTGGATCATACATGAGTCTAGATCAGGGGTCACCAAACTTGTTTCACGGCGGGCTGGATAACTGACAAAATGACGAGCACGGGCCCAGATACTCATTCTGTACAATACTTGTGCTGGTCTCCCGTGGCAAAGGTCTTATGGATGCGGTTCGTATGTACCCGCGTTCAAAATACAGCTGCGCATGATTTGGCAGCAGACCGCATTGTGCTGGTTTTTTACGCAATGGTATGGGTGCCGGCCATTCAGAAAGCATTGGCAAACTACTGAACGTAAACTTGTCGAGACATCAACAACAGCAAAAAATGCTGTTGTTGACTGCAAACGTCATGTAAAGGATAATGCAACTAACTTTAACAATACTTGCAAGCCAGAACGAAAGCTCTGGTAAAAAAGATGAAAAACTAAGTTATTCATGGGTGAGTGGCGTGCAATGTACAAAAAACCAAGACAACCAACATATTTATTTACTAAGAAAAGTTATAAAAGAAGGCGACGTTAGTAAAAAGATAGTTACATCAGATCTAGTGTACACATTTCTGAATCTCACAAACAAAGCAGCAAAAAAAGGTTAGTGAGATTTGTGAAACTGACATTTGGCTTTCAAGATATCATTAGTGTTTTGTGTGGAATTGCTGCATCCAATCCAGAGAATTGCTTTCAAATGTTATCAGTCAATCTCGTTCGATGTGTTGACTTAACATACTTCATTTCTTAAAATGTGTGCTCACAGACATAAGTTGTTCCAAACAATAGTGCCATGCCAACAACAAATTTCTTCAGTTTCGGAAACTCAAAATCGGGTAAGCAGCGGTAAAATTAAACAAGTTTTCCTTGTCTGTGCTTCTCTTTCAACAAGTCATTTGCTTGCAAATCAATGAGCTCCAACTGTAGTTCAACTGGCACATCATCAAGGTTACAATCAAACTGGATTCTGGAACAGAAGAATGTTCACTCTCAGTTCTGTCAAGATCTGAAAATCTCTCCAAAAATGCTTCTTCAAGTCACGAATAATATTTTTTTCGGAAAATCGAGGTTAACACCCTCGGCGATTGTAGCGCAAAACTCTTTGAAACAGTGAAAATGAGAAACGTTTTCTCTTTCAGTTGTGCTTCAATGACAGCTTTCTCCGAAATCTTTTGATGATTCTGTAGAGATCACAGACGAGATTATCCTTTGACTGAAGTTTCAAATTCAGTTCATTCATGTGGGATGTGATGTCGACCAAAAATGACAACTTTGACAGCCAGGTAGGATCTGACAGCTGTGGATCAGCTCTATCTTTTTCAGTGAGGAAAACATCTATTTCGTTTCGGAGCTTGTAAAACGAAACAGGACTTTACCGCAGCTGAGCCAGCTCAATGATGTGTGATAAGGCAAGTCACATAATTCAGAATCAGTTTCTTCAAGAAAAGCTTGGAACTGATGATGATTGAGTGCATGTGCCCGAATGAATTTCACAGCAGAAACGTCTGGTTTTAGTACACAAGAAATATCTATGTCTTTCCCATAGAGTGCTTGCTGATGTATGATGCTGTGTATGAACAGAGCGCCCAGAATTTGCAAATCTTCCAACTGAGTCCTGATCTGCCCCATCAGACCTTTCCTCACTCCAGCCATGTGTTTTTTTCCTCTATCAACTAACACCTCGAAGCTGATCCCACTGAAGGTTATAGTCTTGCAAAACTTTGCACTTCCATGAAAATGTCTTTTCCAGTTATTGTTCCATGCATGCTGCAAACGGATGCCAACTCTTCCGTTATCTGAAAGTCCAAATTGACACCATGAATGAACATGAGAAGTTGTGATGTACTCGAGAAATCAGTAGACTCATCATGCGCCAGAGAATACCACAACAAGTTCCTAGTTTTCTCACGTATCTGTAGCACTATGTTCTCTCCAAGTTTTTCTATTCTTTCCCACAACTGAACTTGCAGAAGGACTGATAGTTCCAAACTAATCAGCTTTCTCAGGACACAAGTTATTTGCTGCTTCCATCATACACTCTTTGATGAAGTTGCCATCAGTAAACGGCTTTCCTCGTTCTGCCATCTTATGCACTATTTTGTAACTTGTATGAGTGACAGATACATTTTCAGCAAACATTCTCATGAAGAGATCTCTTTGTGTTTCTAAACCACGTTTCATGGACTCATATTTCTCAGAGCATGAATTTCCAGAAAACTGAATATGTTGATAGATGCTTTGTTTTGTAGGGATGCCGAAGATTGTACTCTTTCAAAACGGCAACACTTTCACTGCGTATTACGCAACTGGTTTTTGTGGTCCTTTGTTTCCACAAAGAAGTACTTTACTCCCCATTCTTAATTGAAATTGCGTCACTCGGCGTCCACTTTTCTTTTCTTAGTAGCTATAATGAAGGGTGAAGTTCACGGGATCTGAAAATGAAAAAGACATTGAATTAGAAACATAATTAAAATTTTATTGAAACACAAGAAAAGCTGAGGACTAGGGGTCACTGGTGAAGCTATGTCTCACCAAAGGTACATATAAAGCTTATAGATACCTATCTTCTTCTTCTTCTTCAGCGTTCCGAGCCATTGAGGTTCTTTGCTGCAAATACAATCTGTCTCCATTCGTCTCTCTGGTGGACCTTCTCTTGCCAGTCGTTTATAGATACCTATGGTAATAGAATATATCTCAATACGGTTTGCAAAATATATAAATAGGGCCGACCTAAATAAACAGCATAGAGCAGAGTTTTTCAACCGGGGTTCCACGAGTGGCAGCCAGGGGTTCCACCAAAATAGACTGAAATAGCCTAAATGCAACATTTCTGTCCATCTGGTTTATTTCATAACATAGGACAGACACTTGGATCATCGCACAGAGTTCCTTGAGTAACGTAAGGATTTGCTCCAGCAGAAAGGTTGAAAAACACTGCCTGGCCTGGAGACCAGCTCGATTAACACCTTGACATGGGAATTCTTCTGAGTTGGGAATAATATTTTTGTAATAACACGAGGCATCTATGGTATTTGTTTGTTATGTTTGCTACTTTATTGCCTCTATTCACACTTGTAGTTCACTTACCTATTACTGTCAAACAAAGAAATCCTTGTTACATACCTTTAAAATGGATAACTGGCAAAAAGAAGTAAACATTTCTAGAGCATCGGACCTGTGCTGACAGCTGTATGCATCTGGGGGAGGGAAAGATGTGTGCGTGTGTTGCCATGGAAACCATGGTAACGTAAGAGCGTGGCGGCTCTACCACGAGCCGGGGAAGGACTTGGGATGGCACGAAATAAGCAATCATTACAATAAACAAGAAAATCTAGATACAATAATTTATAATTGAAAATAGTAAATTTAAGACACATGGCAGCCAGGTCTCCACACATGTGAAGATCTATTATTTTAAACATAATATTTACATTTAAATTGTATCACAACGTCCTGTGTTCCATACATTATATCAAGCAAGTTGGAGTACCGTCGGCGGGCCAGATGAAATGACGTAGCAGGCTAGATCCGGCCCACGGGCCGTAGTTTGGTGACCCTTGGTCTAGATCATACATCAACTTAGATCTGACATCAGCTTATATCATCATGAACTTAGATCATTCATCTGCTTAGATCATGCATCAGCTTAGATCATCGTGAACTTAGATCATATATCAGCTTAGATCATACATGAACAAATTAATCATTCTTCTTCTCCATCTTTTGTTCACTTGAAACCGTTTGTCTATAGCTGCAATGTGTGCCTGCTTGATTACACATACACATCTGGTCACAATCAATACCTAATATATTCATGAGGATATTAATGATTTACTTTGTTGTTTCAGAAATACACTCTTGGTCTCCACTGAGTCCTTACCACTCCATGCAAGAGCATTCACAAAAGTGGACATATGACAGCATAGACATGAAGGTTGTGAAACAAGAATCAGATGTTCAAGAAATGACAGAACACAGCAACTCAGAATCAATGTTTGATAACAATTGTAAGGCATCAGTAAAACATGAATATGGTTGTCAAATGTCAGAACATGTGTCATCTGTGATTGATACAAACAATAAACTATCTCTGGCTATTGAGAATTGGCAGCAGCAAAATAAGGAAACACAAGTGAAATATACACAGAGCTTTGCAAAGTCTCTTGATGACAATTTTGTTTATGACGGTTATAGCTCTCAAAGAACGAACACCGGACACTTGTCTGATGTTTATAGTCCAAATGTTTGTGTAGACAGATATAAGAGAACACACAGTGAAGGGATGCCAAACAAATGTAATGAACAGGATTGCCTTTTGATTCAAGTTGACCATCTGGAGTGCCAACAGAACATGTACCACAAGAGAAGACATATAGGAGAGAAACCTCACAAATGTGATGATTGTCGTGCTTCTTTTACTACAGATTGGAGTCTGAAGGTTCACAAGAGAACACATACAGGAGAAACACCTTACAAGTGTGATGATTGTGGTGCTTCTTTTACTCAAGCTGGCAATCTGAAGGTTCACAAGAGAACACATACAGGAGAAACACCTTATAAGTGTGATGATTGTGGTGCTTCTTTTACTACAGCTGGCAATATGAAGGTTCACAAGAAAACACATACAGGAGAAACACCTTACAAGTGTGATTATTGTGGTGGTGCTTTTACTCGAGCTAGCAATCTGAAGACTCACAAAAGAACACATAGAGGAGAGAAACCTTACAAATGTGAGGTTTGTGGTGCTTCTTTTACTGAATCTGCCCACCTGAAGACCCACAAGAGAACATATAGAGGGAAAAAACCTTACAAGTTTGATAATTGTGGTGCTTCTTTTACTACAGCTGGCAGTCTGAATACTCACAAGAGAATACACACAGGAGAAACACCTTACAAGTGTGATGATTGTGGTGCTTTTTTTACTCAAGCTTACAATCTGAAGACTCACAAGAGAACACATACAGGAGAAAAACCTTATAAGTGTGATAATTGTGGTGCTTCTTTTACTCAAGCTTGCAGTCTGAAGATTCACAAGAGAACACATACAGGAGAAAACCTTTACAAGTGTGATGATTGTGGTGCTTCTTTTACTACAGCTGGCAGTCTGAAGACTCACAAGAGAACACATACAGGAGAAAACCCTTACAAATGTGATGATTGTTGTGCTTCTTTTACTACAGATGGCAGTCTGAAGGTTCACAAGAGAACACATACAGGAGAAACACCTTACAAGTGTGATGATTGTGGTGCTTCTTTTACTCAAGCTGGTAATCTGAAGACTCACAAGAGAACACATACAGGAGAAAAACCTTATAAGTGTGATGATTGTGGTGCTTCTTTTACTCAAGCTGGTAATCTGAAGACTCACAAGAGAACACATACAGGAGAAAAACCTTACAGGTGTGATGATTTTTGTGTCTCTTTTACTCGAGGTGACACTCTGATGACTCACAAGAAATCACATTCAGGAGAAAACTATTAGAAGTGTGATGATTGTGGTGCTTCTTTTACATGTGATGGGTGTGGTGTGTGGGTTGGCAGGGGATGTTTGTGTGGGTGGGGGAATGGGTGGGTGAGTGTGTATGGTAGGGAAGATGTGTGTATGTGGGGGATGTGTGGGTAGGTGGGGGATATGCTTCATAACATGGTAATATGCATTGTTTGTGTTTACAACATTAATTTGACAATGTTTTTTTCCCTATGTAAATGCATCATGCACTATTGATGAACAAAAGATGAGTGAATGGAAGGGCCAAATGTAAGATGGGCCTGTGTGCTCAATTTGTAACCCTTCTAAAATAAAAATCAATTGATTGATCAATCAATCAAGCTGGCAAACTGAAGACTCACAAGAGAACATATACAGGAGAAACACCTTACAAGTGTGATGATTGTCATGCTTCTTTTACTCACGCTGGCCATCTGAAGACTCACAAGAGATCACATACAGGAGAGAAACCTTACAAGTGTGATGATTGTGGTGCTTCTTTCACTACAGCTGGTATTCTGAAGGTTACGGTGGAACTACAAACCGAGCTCAATCGCATAAGTACTTGGTGTGTTGAAGCTGGGGCAATGGTCAACCCAACAAAGGCAGCAGTGACATGGTTCTCTTTGATTAACCATATTGTCAACACTCCAACATCAACCTTAAATCTGTATTCAGAGACTGGAAAGAACGCAGGCAATGAATTACCTGGGGATGTTTTGATCAAAGCCTTGCTTATAATGAGCACATAGACCAGGTGATAACAAAGGCCAAGTGGAGTTTGGCTGCGATGCGGGTGATGGCGGCAGCAAACTGTGAGCAGCGCCATCTATGTCTTCTATACGAGGGGCTGGTCATGTCTGTTTTTGAGTATACGATGGCGATCCTGACTCTCAGCCATAAGCGGATGGAAAGGATACAGCATGAAGCTATGCGCATTATTCTTGGATGTACAAGAGATACAGCATGCAGGGCGATGAACTACCTTCTTGATTGTCCAACCATTGAAGACAGATAACAAATTTTGCAGAGCACGTGCTACCTCCGAGTTAATGCAAACACATATCCACTGCATAGTGAAATTAGGAAGGTGAAGGGCAGTAGGTTAAAAAGAGGATTAACTCTGCTGATAATATTTCTCAATGTCACCATGCAGTCCATCCAACATCATCTCTCTTTGTCTGCCCATGATCATGGTCTTTTCTCACTGATCTGTCCAGTCGTCACAATGCTTTCCCTCGCTTCTCTACTCATCACAGTACTAAAGAATGTGGTCTCTTTCTGATGGTTGTATATAATGTTCTATTTTCATTAGCCTCTTCCAGGCAATCATTGTTAAGTTAATCTGGCAACCCACGCTATAGTCTCCATAGCGAAGTGGTCAAGCCGCCTCCCTCACGCTCCAAAGGTAGTGGGTTCAATTCTGGGCTATGTCTTTCGGTTGACGAGTGCATTTTTTCTTCTGGGGGTCTTCGCTGGAGATACAGTGTTCGTGATTATTGCGACTATTTTGGCAGGCCACCCTGTGGGAAGAGACCGAGCCATATGAGATACAATTTGGGGCAATGAAGTCTATCCTTTCGACATTTACAACTTTTCTTTTTTCATCTAAGCTATTCGCAACACCGATCTCAGGAATCACATCTGCTTAACGCCCACCGCAGGTTAGATTTTGAAACCTGTGAAATTGAGTGTGTATGGCTTGAGGTTAAATTTCAAAATCGCATACCCCTAGTATGATGAAAAACATTCTGACCAATAAAAAGATGTCAATTGAAACGAGAAAAAGAGTTAGTTAGTTAGTTAGTCGACAGATCATCCTCGTTGCACATCGGACCATTCAGTCCATAAGTGCTCGGATCCCCTCCTCAGCAAATCCCGCAGCGTGTAGCGGCTAACGACGCCAGTTCTGTGTTGGTTTATCAATCTTCTTTGGCTTCCTGCGTGGTGTTCTTGTTTGGCCACCCCTCTTTTAATTTGCTGCTCTCGCAGTCTGGCCATTGTTGTAGATTCACAGTCATCACTTGGTTCTTGCAAAAGTCTCACTTCTCGTAGAGCATTCAGAATGTCAGCCTGGTCCATGGCGCGTCCTCCCTCCACAGTAGCCTCACCTGCGAGCTTGTCAGCCCGCTCATTTCCTTGTACTCCCGCATGCCCTGGCACGAAGATGAAACTAATCTTTGCCAGCCGAGACCGCTTCAGAGGCAGCAACCATTCTCTTCGGATCGACCCCTCCTCTATCCTCTTGATCATGTTCATTGAGTCGCTAAGGAAACAAGCCCTAGTGAATGTCTGTGTCTCGAGCCATGTTATTGCTTTACTTACTGCCATGACTTCCATGGTCAGGCTACTTGTGGTTTCAGTGAAAGCACCAGAGTCCTCCTTCACAATTCTCCCTCCGGCCCGAGCTGTAAAGGCCCATGAGCTTCTCACATGTCGGATGACCGATCCATCTGTGTAGATGACCGCAGTCACTGTCTAGCGAATTCTCGAAAATCAACGCTTGTACTTCAGCCTTCAACAGCAGCCGGATTTTCTTGTCTGCATTTTCTATCTAGTTGGATGCAAACTGAAAAGGATGTGCAGAAGTCTGTTGGCACTTGCACCCACTCCTCGCCAGGTTCTAAGTCCTCAAGTGAACACACCTGTTGAAGAATGTCTTCGGCTTGACCCATCCACGACCGTCCTCTTTTTAACCTGCTGCCCTTCACCTTCCTAATTTCACTATGCAGTGGATGCTGTGTGTTTGCGTTAATTCTGAGGTAGGCGCGTGCCCTGCAAACTTGTATTCTCTCTTCAATGGTTGGAAAATCAAGAAGGTAGCGCATCGCCCTGCATGCTGTATCTCTTGTACATCCAAGAATAATGCGCATAGCTTCATTCTGTATCCTTTCCATCCTTTCTATCTGCTTATGGCTGACAGTCAGGATTGCCATTGCATACTCCAAAACAGACATGACCAGCCCCTCGTACAGAAGACATAGATGGCGCTGCTCACAGTTTGCTGCCGCCATCACCCGCATCGCTGCCAAACCCCGCTTGGCCTTTGTTATCACCTGGTCTATGTGCACATTATAAGCAAGGCTTCGATCAAACCGTATCCCCAGGTAATTCATTGCCTGCGTTCTTTCCACCGTCTCTGAACACAGCATTACAGTTGGTGTTGGATTGTTGACAATATGATTATTCAACGAGAACCAAGTCACTGTTGCCTTTGTTGGGTTGACCATTGCCCCAGCTTCATCACACCAAGTACTTATGCGATTGAGTTCGGTTTGTAGTTCCACAGCAACCTCCTCTCTATCCTTACCCTGACGATACACTAAAACATCATCGGCATATGACAATGTCCTGCCAGGTCCAGTGATCTGCTCACTGGTGATTCTCACTGTGTAGGCGTTGAACAGTACCGGAGATAATGGTGATCCCTGTGGTAGGCCAGGATATATTGTTGTTGGTTCCGAAGTCCAACTGCCACATCTAAAAACTACTTTCCGTTGGAAGAGGGCTGCAGCGATCCAACTAAGGAGGAATGGACTTACGTTTAGTTCAAGAAGCTGAAACATTAAAAAATCCAGTGGTACTCTGTTGTATGCGTCCTCAAGATCAATCGCTGCAGCAACGGTTTCAGTGCCTGAGTGGAAACCTTCATAGACATCATGGGCAAAGACTGCTGCATTGGTCCAGGTTTCTCTTTTTGGACGGTACCCACCCAGGGTAGGTGGGAAAACACCTTGCCTCTCTAGTTGGCTTGATATTTTCCTGGCAATTACCTTCTCCAGCAGCTTGCCTATTGTATTCTGCATGGTTATAATTCGATATCCCTGAATTTTTTTGTGGTCTTTGTCAGGCTTCGGCAAGGGAATCAGATAGCTGTGTAACCATTCCTCCTTGATGCTAGCACTCCCTATACTGTTGTTGTACATGTCTGCTAGTTTCTCTAGCTCACTGTCGGTACACCTATTTATGTCGTCGTATCTTATGCCATCAGGACCTGGAGCACTGTTTTTTGATCGTCGAAGCACAGCCTTGATTTCTTTCACTGTCACTGTGTCTTCATCCGAAGTGTTCTGGGCCTTGCATCTGTCTGAGGTGACCTCCTTGGCCAGATTCCGGCCTCCCATGTCTGTCTGGTTGCTCTGCTCAAGGTAGCGTTCAAAGAGGGCTTTGCCCTTGTCCTCGTCAGTCCTCTGCCAGATGAGGTCAGCACCTTGGAAGTCAGAAATGCTCTTATTCTTGACTACACCACTCATGCTTTTATGTAGTCGCCAGAACAATTTCAGTGACTTGTCTGTGCTTACTCTTTGACACACCTCTGCCCATTTTTCGCTTTTAACCACCTTGACCAGTTTTTTGAAATAGCTTACTTTTGTGTGCATCTCTCTTTCTAAGTGCAAGCAGGGACTAGGAATGACCAGCTCTGTTCTTCTTGGCATTTTGCCATCTCCTTACAGCACTACGCTTATCCACCCAAGCCTTCTCCACCTCGAAACTCCACCACGGTGGCTGCTCCCAGCTTTTTTTCCTGCCCTGACACGTTCTGCGCTTGTCACGTCTTATTTTACTCACCACATCTTGCCCTGTACTGTCATACTGGAACGTCTTTACCTTTAGCTTGTGCTGTCTGGTTCTGCCTTTCTCCACCAAAATGCTGCAAGGGTGGTGGTCGCTGCCATGGTGTCCTAGGACACCCCATCTACACACTGTAGTGAGTGAAGGTGAAACTAGCGCCAGATCAATAGCACTGTCCTCATCGCCTGGACGGCTTGCTGTCCTGGTGACACAGCCACTGTTGATACAAACTAGGTCGATGGTTTCCAGTGCAGTCTCGAGCTCCTCCCCTTGTGTATTGGAGGAAGTGTTTCCCCATGATCTGCCTTTTGCGTTGAAGTCACCACAGAAAATAACATTTCTCTCGTGGCCTAATATGCCACTTAAGCACTGCCACTTCTGGGCGTCCATGCTCGCATTGCGGGCATAAACATTAACCAACACGAATGGTATACTGGAATGACCTCTCAACGCCTGTATTTGTATATCGTCACTGTCCCAACTGGACATGTCTAGCTCTGACGCCACCATGCTGTCGCGAACGAGAATCGCCGTTCCCAGATGTTGTCTGTTGTAGAAACATTTGAAGCCGGCAATTCGGAGTAGCTGATTGCCCAGTCTCGTCTCCTGGAGTGCTACAATGTCGTTCCTGTAAACTAGGGTTTCTAAAATAGAGCCCCGTTGTTTTACACTGGCACAGTTCCAATATAGAATACGGATGTTCCTGAGTCCTAGACGGTGACACTTGAGTCTAAAACGTCTCAAACCACCGCGCTTACCTAGTTTCTTTTTCCCTGCGCGGCTACCACGCCGCTTAATTATGTTGACTGCTGAACGCTCGGAAAATACACGTTCCGCCATGTTGAAAAAACGTAAACACAGACTGATGAGAACCACACACGCTGCTGAAAATTCACTCAAGGATGGCTTCGCTCGATGCACGAACTCCGTAGCACCCGCGCAGATCTTGATTAGAAACTCCTGGTTTTACATCCTGGCACACCAATTACACGCAAGAGATGAATAAATCCATCCCCTTCGAGAAAAAGTTTGTTGAGGGGATACATAGTCTGTTCTTTTGCATGGATGTGAAACTTGGACAATGTGTAGTCAAGCTGAAAAACATCTGATGGCTGCAGAAATGTGGTTTCTGAGGAAAATGCGAAGAATACCATGGACAGACAGAAAAACCAATGACCAAGTACTAAAGGAGACAAATGAAAATTGTAAATTGATTAGAGAAATTAGACGTAGACAGTCACAATTTTTTGGACATGCTATGAGAAGAAATGGATTGGAGAACTTAGTGACAACTGGTAAGACTGAAGGGAACAGACCAAGAGGAAAATACCTGAATGGCTTGGCCACATGGCATGGACGAGACAGGAACACTGAGCTGATCCACGCCGCTGGTGATCGAGTGAAATGGCGAGTCATGACCGCCCACGCTTTCCGGCATGGCACATGATTGATTGATTGATATCCCTAGTAATTGGCTATCTTTATCGAAACCCCAGTGCAGGAAATATCTGGTATGAAAAATTCACCACTATGATGGATGTAGTCTTTAGTAATGCGAGAGAAATAATACTGCTAGGTGACTTCAACATAGACACTAACAAATCAAACAAAACATGGGAAAACATAATAGAGTCATATAACTTCCAACAGTTAGTCAAACAAGCCACTAGAATAACAAAATCATCTGCAACACTTATAGATCATATTTATATTACGTGTGCTGACAACATCACAGAATGTACTGTACCTATTAATGCAATGAGCGATCACTACCCAGTATATTGCACGTGGTCGAAAAGAGGTTCCAAAACACAAACATATAAGTATAAAGTATAGAAATTATAAAAACTTCAATCAAGATGCCTTTTTACAAGACTTTCTCAACTCATCTATGGACTATGTTTACCAACTTCCTGACCCAAACGAAGCTCTGAACTACTGGCTCAATACCTTTCTAAGTATATTTGACAAGCATGTTCCATTTAAGGAAGTTCGTGTTAAACATCACACTAATCCTCCACGGATCACACAGGAGGTAGTTGAACTTATGAGAGACCGGGACAGGCCATATGAAAATAGAGATATAACTATATACCGTAGTCTGAGAAACAAAGTTCAATATGTTATTCAAAAGGAAAAGAAAAACTATTTTAAGAACTTAATAATAGATAAAACCAACACTAAAGATATATGGAAAGTAAATAATACCTTGACAAACAAACACAAATCATCACAATCATTACCATCAAATCAGGTTACATGTGATCAATTCAGTAGATTCTTTCAGTCCGACATAAACCAACTGAAGGCCAAAATACCAGATGCGCCTCATGACATATCTTTACTATCATCATTCTGTGAGAACAAATGCTATGGAGACATTCCCTCCAACATACCGCTAATGATGACCACTGAAGTATTTACTCATCTCAGTAACCTAAAAACAATAACTCGTCCGGACTAGATGGAATCAGTAATTGGATCCTTTGTCATGCTACACCGGCGATCTGCGAGTCACTAACTTTTATATATAATCAGTGTCTCACCAAAGGTCACTTCCTATCAGCCTTTAAAATTGCTAAAGTGTATCATTTAAAAGCTGGTTCTCTAGACGATCGTCTCATGAGTAATTATAGGCCAATTTCTATATTATCCTCACTATCCAAACCGCTAGAAAAGCACATCCACAAAACATCACTAGAGCACTTAGTTCGCCACAAACTAATAGTTGACAGTCAGTCAGGATTTTGGCAAAATTACTCTTGTCATACCGGTTCAGTTATCAGTTAACAAACATGATAGAAAACTCGCATCAAAATATTAACAACAATAGTCTATGTGGAGCAGTGTTTATAGACTAGAAAAGCATTCAATATGATAGATCAGGGGTGGGCAAACTACGGCACGTGGGCCGCATGCGGCCCGCCAAGTGATTTTATGCTGCCCGCGGGGGCATTTAGAAATAAAAAATTTTAATTCGTTTTTAAGTTATTTTGTTGAATTTTACAGAATTTCATGTACCGTTATAATGAGTGTCAATAACAAACGTAAGATTGAAGATGAATGTCGTGTTTTAATGATGAATGGACAACTAAGTACTCTTTTATAAAAGTTGGTAGCAAATCAATTTGCTTGTTATGTCGTGAGTCAGTGGCTGTCTTCAAGGAGTACAATTTAAAAAGACATTATCAAACAAAACATTCCGATTTCGGATACAATTTAACGACCGAAGAGAAGGAAAGGAAATGCCTTGAGTTGGTGAAAAATTTGGAGAAACAGCAAACTGTTTTCACTAAATAGTCTTCAATTCAAGATGCTGCAACTGAAGCTAGTCTTGTGCTGTCACACAGAATTGTAAAACAGAACAAGCCCTTTTCTGATGGCAAGTTCATCAAGGAATGTTTGCTAGATGCAGCAAACATTATGTGTCCAGAAAAAAAAACACACACACACACACACACACACACACCACCACCACCACCAACCACCCCACCCCCACCACCCCCCCCCCCCCCCCCCCCCCCCCCCCCCCCCAAAAAAAACAAAAAACAGATTTGACAACATTACTTTATCAAGGAGAACTGTGGTCAGACGTGTTGACAAGATCAGTGACAATTTGATGCATAAACTTCAAGATGCAAGTAAACAATTTTTGTGGTACTCTCTTGCATTGGATGAGAGTACTGATGTACATGATACTGCCCAATTATTGATATGCATACGTGGAATAAACACTTTTTTCAAACTCACTGAAGAGTTACTGAGTGTTGAGTCACTCAAAGACACAACCACAGGCCATGATATAGTCAATGCTGTTACTAACTGTATTGAAAGAACTGGGTTGGTTTGGAACAAGATGGCAAGTGTTACAACTGACGGAGCTCGTGCTTTGAGCGAAAAAAATGTAGGTCTGGTAAAGTTGATAAGTGTTAAGATTGAAGCAGAATATCCAGACCACACATTATTACCACTTCACTGTGTGATTCATCAAGAAAGTCTGTGTAAAACTGTTTTGAATATCAAGCATGTTATTGACCCAGTTGTCAGTGTCATCAACCTCATCAGAGCAAGAGGACTTCATCACAGACAGTTCAAGTCATTACTTGACGATTTGGAAACTGAACATTCCGATGTCCTGAACCACACCATTATTCGATGGCTGAGTCTCGGCAAGGTGTTGAGGCGAGTGTGGGAACTCAGAGAAGAAATAGTGATGTTCCTAGAGTTGAAGGGGATTGCATGTGACTTTACTA
Organism: Cepaea nemoralis; assembly: GCA_014155875.1. Taxonomy (NCBI): domain Eukaryota; kingdom Metazoa; phylum Mollusca; class Gastropoda; order Stylommatophora; family Helicidae; genus Cepaea; species Cepaea nemoralis. The sequence goes on from JACEFZ010020342.1 coordinate 364,716, forward strand.
CTAACATTGTCAATAAAGAGTGATAGTTAGACTTTATGTTTCACATTGAAATTATGGAAAAGTTAAATGAACTGAATGTCAAACTTCAGGGCAATGGTGTGTTTGCACATGAATTGTATGTATATGTAAAATCATTTCAGGCAAATCTCACTGTTCTCCAGACAAGCAAGTGAAAAAAGATTTTGTCACTTCCCTTTGCTGAAACAAGAAACCATTTCTGGTGAAATGACTGAAAAATACAAAGCCCAATTAGATGCACTGATTGAATAATTTTGATGGAGACGATTCCAAGATTTCAAGAAATTAGAGCCATAGTTCAACATTCTCAGTTCACATTTTAGTGCAGCAGCTGATACAGCCACAGAGGACATATAATTGGAACTGGTTGACTTACAAGCAGATCATGACCTGAGAGAGAAATTCAAGACATGGTTTGCTGTATTTCTATGGATCTTTATCACAAGAATCATTTCCTAACTTGAAAAACTTCGCAGCTAAACTTGTATCATTATATTGATCAATATACATTTGTGAACAAGCATTCTCTTGCTTGAAGATCAACAAATCTAAGAATAGGCCTTCATTGTCGGACTGCAAATTGCATGCTTTCATGCGGATTTCAACAAGTAAACTTGCTCCAGATTTCAAGAATATTGTCAAAAATTGCAAGCAGATTGCAAGAAATCTCAACAAGTGTAGTGACAATGTAGTCGCTGTGTGTCTAAATTAAAGCCATTGATAGATAATAAAGAATATTTGTTATAATAACAAGTTGTAAAATTGTTTTAACAAATTAGTAAACGTTTTTGTCCATATTGTCAAATATAATGTATAAGTGTATAAGTAAAATAAAATTGCAATAATTAGTTATTTATACTGCTTAATAACCTATAAATCATTAATAATTACTTACTGTGATAGGTTGCTGTAAACAAAATGGCTATATATGCGGCCCGCCAATAGCTTTACATTTGTCAATGCGGCCCTTCGCACGAAAAGTTTGCCCACCCCTGTGATAGATCATACTATTCTAATTAAAAAACTAGAAACAATGAAAGTAAGTTTTAATATAGTGACATTAATAAAATCATTTTTATTAGACAGAAAACAAGTAGTATCACACAATAAATCTTTATCTCAAGCCATTACCATTAATATTGGAGTATCTCATGGGTCTATTCTTGGTCCTCTGTTATTTGCCATTTATATAAATGATCTTCCCTTATATCTGTCGTCGTCCTGCGATCTATTTGCAGATGACTGCACAATATATACAAACATTATTGATTGTAATGTGCTAGAATTACCCTTGCAACAGGAAATAGTTAACAGGAGTCATGCAAACCGCATGCAAATTAACATTTCTAAAACAAAATCTATGTTAATAGGAACCAGGCAAAGACTTCACACGCTAAACTCTCAGAGAACTCTACAGCTGCACATTGGTAGCAAGCCTATAGAAAGTGTAACTGAGCACAAGGCACTGGGTCTTATCAAAGATCAGAATCTAACCTTTAACTCCCATGTTCATGCTCTCGTTAAACAAATAGCCAAAAAAGTATACCAACTTGTCAAAATTAAAAATTTCCTTAACAAAAACACAAGAAAGATATTCTGTACTTCCCGTATAAAAACACATATTGATTATTGATCCACAGTCTGGGAGGGATGCTCCAAATCAATAACAAAACGCCTTTAATTCACTCCAGAAAAGGGCAGTACATTTAATTAATGGTGAAAAGCTTACCAACAATTCTAACCTACATAAACGTCTTCGGTTACTGCCACTCCACAAACGCCTACTTTTTAATAAGGCTAAACTAATTCACAAAATCCTGTTTAAAAATGCTCCAAGCTACCTGTGGCCATTGTTTAAATGTAACGCAAGACATAGCGAACAACTAAATATACTTCATGTCCTTAAACCTACGATAGACTTATATAAAACAAACTTAGCATACTCTACCACTCAGTTGTGTAACAATCTTCCACAAAAAATCAAAGACACCACCAATCATTATACATACATTCGCAACTAACTCAGTACAGACTACATACCCCCATAAACAAAAACAAAACAAGACAATAATAATAGTAAATTATCTTAAACGACAACTAGCCAAAACACATTCCCATATGTATGGCACGTTACACCTTCCATAGGTATTTATAATGCCCATGTTAAACATTGCCTCAGAGAGTGATTTGTTATTGATTATTTTTCATGTGTTTTAATGCTTATTGTTCTTTTGTTGTCAAAAATTTGCTTCATAAGTGATGGTGAATGAAAGAATATATGAGAAGAAATAGAGAAGAAGGGCAGAATGTCAGACGGGCCTGCGTGCCCAATTCTTAACCCTTTGAAAATAAAGATTTTCTTTCGTTCATTCGTTCATCTTTGCTGCTTCCAACAAAATAGAAGACATTTCATTGAATCCAACCGAATTTTGCTCAGACGCTAAATCCAGCAACCCTGGGGAAATGGATGCCAAAGTGAGGAAATAGATTCAGTCTCTTTTAGATAGTAAATTCGTCAGTGAAGCGACTGCAGTTAATCATTCCACACTGCTCATAAACCTCCAACTTTATGGCCTTCCTAAATTGTACATGCCTGGGGTACCATTGAGACTGATTTAGTCTATGCTAAAATCTCTCCAACACAGGATGGTGAACTGGCTTGCAGAAACTGCTAAACCAGTGCGATAATCATTCAACCACTTAATATTAAAATATTCATTTGAACTGGTCAAACTACTGGATACTATCAATCTTAAACTAAAGCTTGTGGCGTCAATGGATATTGCCTCTATTTTCAATGATGTTCTCATGGAAGAAACAGTGATCATCATCTGTCATCGCATAAAAGAAAAGAAACAAGAGTTACGCCTACCAACATCAAAATTTAAGAAATTACTACTGCTGTTCACATTTAATATTAAATTCATTTTTCTTTGAAAACTGGTACCACCAGATTGACAGAATTGGCCTTGAGGAGTCCTCTAGGTCCCATTCTAGCAGACATCTTTATGGTGCACTCAGAAAAACAAAGAGCCTCAAATATTAAGGACCTAGTTCTATACCACTGGTATGTGGATGATATATTATTCATCCCAGAGACCAGACAATGGACTGAATCATTCCACTCCATCATGAACCAAGCACACAAGAATATTTCTATGTCTGTTGACCATGAACATAATGACACCTTATCATTCTTATGAATACTAATTTGACGTTGACATGTTGGCACCATCCAAAGATCTGTCTATTGAAAGGGAACATGAACGATCCAATATCTGAATTTAAATAGCTTTGCACCTATTCATTATAAGCATGGCCTGGTACGGACCCTGTTTAATTGAGCTAGAATTATTGCTATGATGACACACTAAAAGAAGAATGGAAACTCTGAATCATAATCTACAATCTAATATAAGATGAACGAACAAACAAACTATTTTCAAAGGGTTAAGAATTGGGCACGCAGGCCCGTCTGACATTCTGCCCTTCTTCTCTACATTCTTTCTTATATTATTTCATTCAACATCACTTATGAAGCTAATCTTAGACAAAAAAAGAACAATAAGCATGAAAAATAATCAATAATACACGACTCATTGAGGCAATGTTTGACATCGGCATTATAAAGTTTAGTTTAGTTTAGTCGACGGATCAACATCACGGCACACGGGTGCAACCCATAAGGCTCCGTTCTCCTCCTAACTCAAACTGTGAGTATGGAGAAACTCAGCTCAGTGCATGAACTCCGTAGCACCGACGAGGATCCTGAAATACTTTGGGTAGATTTTTAACTCGAAATTATGCCAGGGCGATGCCGTTAGGCTACTCTTTTTCGATTTCCAACTGCCAAGGGATTTGTTACGTGAGCAACAATACACACGGGCATCCGATCTCATTACCCAGAGACCAGGGGAAATTTTATTACTAGAAGTCCACGAGAAAAAATCCCAGTCATGACCGGGGCTTGAGCCCGGGACCTCCAGCACTTGAGGCGGACACCATACCTCGAGACCATGCAGCATTATAAATACCTAAGGAAGGTATAACATACCATACATATGGGAATGTTTATTGGCTAGTTGTTGTTTGTGATAATTTTCCATTATTATTATCTTTTTTTAGGGGGGCATGTAGTCTGTACTGAGGGAGTATTCAAACAGATTGTGACTGTATGTATAATGATTAGTGGTGTTTTTGATTTCTTGTGGAAGATTGTTCTACAACTGAGCGGCAGAGTATGCTAAGCTTGTTTTATATAAGTTTATCCTAAGTTTAGGGACATGAAGTATATTTAGCTGTTTGCTATGACTTGCGTTATATTTGAGCAATGGCCAAAGATAGCTTGGAGTATTTTGAAATAGGATTTTGTGAATTAGTTTAGCCGTATTAAAAGAGTGGCAGTAACTGAAGACGTTCAAGTAGGTTAGAATTGTCGGTAAGCTTTTCACCATTAATTAAACACACTGCCCTTTTCTGGAGTGAATGAAGGCATTTTGTTATTGATTTGGAGCATCCATCCCAGATTGTGGAACAATAATTAATATGTGTTTGTATATTTGATGTATAGAATATCTTTCTTGTGTTTTCATCAAGGAATTGTTTTTTTATTTTGGCAAGTTGGTATACTTTTTTGGCTATTTATTTAAGAACATGGGAACAACATTTAACGAGCATGAATATGGGAATTAAAGTTTAGATTTTGATCAATAATAAGTCCCAGTTCTTTGTGCTCGGTTACACTTTCTACAGGCGTGCTACCAATGTGTAGCTGAAGAGTTTATAGATTGTGTTTTAGAAATATTAATTTGTATGCTGGTTTGCATGACTCCTGTTAACTACACTATTTATTTCCTGTTACAAGGATGATTCTAGTATATTGCTCTCAGTAGCATTTGTATATACTGTGCAGTCATCTGCAAATAGGTCGCAGGATGACGAAAGGTATAGGGGAAGATCATTTATATGAATGACAAATAACAGGGCCGAATATAGACCCCTGAGGTACTCCAGCATTAATGGTGAAGGCTTGAGATAACGATTTATTGTGTGATACTACTTGTTTTCTGTCTAATAAAAATAATTTTATTAATGTCACTACATTGGCACCTTGCCAGTCTTGACAGACTGATAGTTTGTGCTTTAAAAAGGCATAATAACTTTTACCTATGGCGGTAGCGAATGTGACTGATAAGGCCAATTCGCACTGTAAATGTTCGTTCACAGTGGGTGCATGTGAACACAGTGGTCATTTCCACCATCATGCACCATCTTACGTCTCACACGCTCGGTGTGTGACTTATCTGCAATAATTTTCTCCTTTGTCTTTATTCAATTTCTGATGTTTGCCCTCCATGCAACACGTTCAGCGGCGACTTGCTCCCAATGTGCATTATCAATGCCTGTATCAATCATGTCCCGCTTACACACATCTTTGTATCGTAGTAGAGGCCGACCCTGAGATCTCTTACCCATCTGTAATTCACCAAAAAAGATGTCCTTTGGTATTCTACCATCATCCATCCTCCTAAGATGTCCTATCCATCTAAGTCTACGAAGACTGAGCATGGAATAAACCGTCACACAACCTGATCTTTCCAATACTTCAGTATTTGTGATTTTGTCTTGCCACTTAATACCAAGAATTCTTCGCAGACACCGCATATGAAAGCTGTTTAAACGTTTCTCTTGATGTGAGTAAGTTGTCCAGGTTTCACTGCCATAAAGAAGAGTACTAAGGACACAGGCTTGATAGACAAGGACTTTTGTTTTGGCAGTAAGCTTCCTGTTCTCCCAGACTCTTTTTCTTAACCTGTTCATTGTTGTTGCTGCCTTACCAATCCGGATGTTGATTTCCTGATCTAGGGATAATTTGCTATTTACCACTGATCCTAGATATGTAAAATGGTCTACCATCTCTAGTTCGGCGTCGTCAATAAAGATTGATGGTACCCCATGTGCACCTTGTGACATAATCTGTGTCTTCTTTTTGCTAATTGTTAAATTACACCAAATTCAGAACAAGCATTGGAGAATGCAGATAGTAGACATTGCAATTCTTCCTCAGAGTGGGTCATAACTGCAGCATCATCTGCAAAAAGCAACTCTCTGATCAGTACCCTCCTAATTTTGGTCTTGGCCTTCAATCTCTGAGCATTGCAGAGGCCGCCATCTGAGCGTGAGTGAATGTATATAGCACCATCCTGATCACGAAAGGCATATTTCAGTAGAAGTGAAAAGTATATTCCAAAGAGGGTGGGAGCTAGTACACAACCTTGCTTAACTCCACTCTTGATTTCAAACTCTTCAGAAGTTGCACCATCAAACTTGATTATACCCTTCATGCCTGTGTGGAACAATTCCACAATGGACAGAAGAGTTGGTGGGCAGCCAATCTTCTTTAGTGCCTTGAACAGACCCTCACGACTGACCAAATCAAATGCCTTTGTGAGGTCGATGAAGGCAATAAACAGTGGTTGATTCTGTTCACTGCATTTTTCTTGCATTTGTCGCAATGAGAATATCATACCAATGGTAGACCGGTTCTGTCGAAAGCCACACTGTGATTCGGGGTAGACTTGATCTCCTAGGACTTGAAGTCTGTGCAGAACAATTCTGGCAAATACTTTTCCAATAATACACATAAGTGAGATACTCCTATAGTTGTTGCAGTCGCTCCGATCGCCCTTGTTCTTGTACAGTGTTATGATGCTTGAATCTTTGAAATCCTGTGGGACTTGTCCTTCTCACCAGCATAGCTCTATTAGCTGATGGATCTGTAGAGTGAGTGTGTCTTGCCCACTCCTGATAACCTCTATTGGAATCCCATCCTTACCTGGAGCCTTGCCAGATGCAAGTTTATTTATAGCACACTTAACTTCTGTTATGGTGGGAAGTGTGTCCAGGTGGTCAAGAGTTGGCAGGGCCTCTATGGCGTTGAGGGCATAATCCGCTAGCTTGGTCTTACTTGAGTAAAGCTCCAAATAGTGCTCTACCCATCTGTCCATCTGCTGTGTCTTATCTGTTATGATTTCTCCAGTCAAGGTTTTCAGTGGTGCACTTCTTTTGATCATTGGACCACACGCTTTCTTTATTCCTTCATACATGCTTCTGATGTTTCCCTTATCACTTGCGATTTGAATAGTTAGTTAGTTAGTTAGTCGACAGATCATCCTCATTGCACATCGAACCATTCAGTCCATAAGTGCTCAGATCCCCTCCTCAGCAAATCCCGCAGCGTGTAGCGGCTAACGACGCCAGTTCTGTGTTGGTTTATCAATCTTCTTTGGCTTCCTGCGTAGTGTTCTTGTTTGGCCACTCCTCTTTTAATTTGCTGCTCTCACAGTCTGGCCATTGTAGATTCACAGTCATTACTTGGTTCTCGCAAAAGTCTTACTTCTTGTAGAGCATTCAGAACTGTCAGCCTGGTCCATGGCGCGTCCGCCCTCCACAGTAGCCTCACCTGCGAGCTTGTCAGCCCGCTCATTTCCTTGTACTTCCGCATGCCCTGGCACGAAGATGAAACTAATATTTGCCAGCCGAGACCGCTCCAGAGGCAGCAACCATTCTCTTCGGATCGACCCCTCCTCTATCCTCTTGATCATGTTCATTGAGTCGCTAAGGAAACAAGCCCTAGTGAATTTGCGATTTGAATGGACTCACATAACTTGATCCAATAATCATTTGCACACTGCCTGGCAGCCTTTTGCACATCCTTCCTAGCTTGCTGCAGAGTCTGGCTGTTTGCCGCAAACCAGCCCTGAGTCTTATGATCCACAGTACCGTAAACCCCTCCGGTAGTTTTATAAAGAGTTTCCTTAAGTTGACCCCACTTTTCATTTACTGTACAATTTTCTGGTGTATCAGTGAAAGCGTCTTCAAGTTTCTGTTGAAACTGAAAGCACTTTTCAGTATCGTGAGTGCTAATAATATTAATCCTGGGGCTAGATTTGTGTTTAGCTGTGTAGATTCTCTTTGGTCTCAGTCTAAAACTTGCAACAACCAAAGAATGATCCGTATCACTGTCAGCACTGTGGTAACTTCGAGTCAATGATATATGGTTCAGATGTTGTCTCCGTGTGATGATGAAGTCCAGCTGGTGCCAATGGCCGGATCTTGGATGTTTCCATGTGACCTTATGCAGCTCTTTTGTTTTAAAAAAGGAGTTTGTAATACATAGGTCATTTTTGGTGCAATGCTCCAGCAGCCTTTGCCCATTTTCATTAATGCGACGGATGTTGTATTTTCCAAGGCACACTGGCCATGAACTCGAGTTATTGCCCACACGAGCATTGAAATCACCGAGCATATAAATGTAGCCAGATTTTGGAACTGCCTTGATCATGGAGTCTAACTCCTCATAGAACGAATCCTTCACATCATCAGAGGAATCGAGTGTCGGTGCATATGCAGTAATAATGGTGGCAAAACCACAAGAGGTTGCCAAGCACAGGGATAAGTCTTTCATTTCCTCCTGCTGGAATTTCAATCATTCCCAGTAGCGAATTCTTCACTGCAAAGGCCCACACTGTGTTGCCTTTTTTTCTGCCTGCCCTCTACCCTTCCAATAAAAGGTGTAATTGATTTCCCTGAGTGACCCTTCCTCAGCGAGGCGAGTCTCCTGCAGGCCAGCAATATCAATGTTAAGATGATCGAGTTCAGCATCAATCACAGCCGTCTTTTTTATCCACATCGTCAATATTGGTCAAGTCAGTGGAAAATCCTGGACACATGGTTCTCACGTTCCAGGTTGCAAGCCGCAGCTTGAGGTTTCTATTTTTCTTTTTATTAGTACCTGGTGCATTGGTTTTACAGCCTGCGATTCAGATTTTGTCCTAGCCCCAAGCACCCATTGAAGCAGGCAACTGTGGCGGATCAGCACCCAATTAGCTGGAGGCTGCCCAGCTTGAGGTGGGCGGTAGTTGATCAGTGACACCTGTAGGTGTCTCCCACCGTCAGAGGCAACGCGTGGCGCCCCATGTCTACGTCAACTGACAAGGACTTATAACCCGTAACAGTTGCCTCTCGCTTTGATTCCGAGACCAGTTAAGACCAGGGATGGAGTTATTGCCTCTCCATAGCACAAAGCCTGGGCTAAAATATACAAATCATGTATTGCCCATGCAGCATGATCCCTCTCTCGGCCTGCCTAGTTCACTTCAGAGGAAAGGTAACACCTCTAAATCTGGAACAAGACAAGCTGCAGAAGCTTTCGGATCAGTAAAGCAATGCTCTAACTGTCCGCCTCTCGGAGCTTCAATCCTAGACCAGCCGCCAACCAAGGCTTAGGGCCTGGTCTGCCCTGCCATGACATTTTGTCTTTAGGTTGCATTTCCTCACACTACGGTAAGGCTTGTACCCTCCCAATTGCGATCTTCCACCCGAAGCCGTTGGCACAATGTGGGGTGTCGGGTATGGTAAGCGCCGCCCAACGTTTGGTGCTAACAGAAAGCAGGTAGTACCTTCTACTGTTATATGGTAGCTCAGTCATATCTGACTAAGACCTGACACACAAATGTCACTATATTAAAGCTTACTTTCATTGTTTCTAGTTTTTTACTTAGAATAGTGTGATCTATCATATAGAATGATTTTCTAAAGTCTTTAAACTCTGCTCCACATAGAGTAATGTTGTTAATATTTTGATGCCAGTTTTCTATCATGTTTGTAAGGACCGTATGACAAGAATATTTTGGCTGAAACTCCGACTGTCAACTATTAGTTTGTGGTGAACTAAGTGTTCTAATGTTATTTTGTGGATGTGCTTTTCTAGTGGTTTGGATAGTAAGGATAATATGGAAATTGGCCTATAGTTACTCATGAGACGTTCGTCTAATGAACCAGTTTTTAAATGAGGATAAACTTTAGCGATTTTAAAGGCTGTTGGGAAGTGACCTTTGGATGAGACATTGATTATATGTAAAAGTTACTGCCACACAGATCGCCTGTGCAGTGTACAAAGAATCCAATTACTAATTCCATCTAGTCCTGATGAGTTATTGTTTTTTAGGTTACTAAGATCGTAATACTTCAGTGGTCGTTATTAGCGTTATGTTGGAGGGAATGTCACTATAGCATTTGTTCTTACAAAATGATGATAATAAAGTTATGTTATGTTGGAGGGAATGTCACTATAGCATTTGTTCTTACAAAATGATGATAATAAAGATATGTCATGAGAGAATCTGGTATTGCAACCTTCAATTGGTTTATGTCGGATTAAAAGAAACTACTAAATTGATCACATGTAACCTGATTTGATGGTAATGATTGTGATGACTTGTGTTTTGTTTGGCAAGGTATTAATTTCTTTCTGTATATCTTTGGTGTTGGTTTTATCTATTATTAAGTTATTAAATAGTTTTTGGTTTTCCTTTCAAATAATATATGAACTTTGTTTCTCAGACTACCGTACTGGTTAGATCTCTACTTTTATGTACCCTGTCCCGGTCTCTCATAATTTCAACTACCTCCTGGGTGATCTATGGGGGATTAGTGTAATGTTTAACTCGAACTTCCTTAAATGGAACAAATACACTTAGAAAGGTCTTCAACCAAGTGGTCCAGAGCATTATCTGGGTCAGGAATCTGATAAACATAGTCCAAGAGTCCTAAGCAAGTCTTGTCAGACTTCAAGTGCTTTTTTCAGCAACCTTTCGAGGGGACACTAATGAAACAAATACATTATACAGCTTAAAGCAAACATTCTTTGCTGCTGAACCAATGATGCAATATAAAACCACCTAGATATTACTCCCATCTGTGAAAGAACTATTGTCTCTGTACACTAAATCTAACATGCATTTATAAATTCCAGTTGTGAGTGCCAAGCAACTTACATAGGTAGAACGGAAAGACAGCAAATCAAGTAACCAAACATATACCAATATGGGTGGAAAACAGATTTAATCAGTCTTCAGGAATCCCTGTGCAGTCGACAAGTCATAAAATGCTTAACTCGGCGATTTTGAGACCTGTTTAATAGAAATCATAAAGTTCAAAAGAGAAGACATCTTGTATTTTGCATTTGATGAACAATAAATGATTGCTCAAATACATCAAGGCATTAGTAATTAGATGGTTCTAGCCTACAGAAAGACTTCATTTTAAATTTGCAATTACCATGGGGAAAACTGATGCCCCACAGTCAAACAATATCAATGACTATGTATTTTGAGTATTTCAGCCCTAGTATAATTCATTTATTCACTTCCTACGATACGTAACCCTGCATATGCACCAGGCGAGATGCAGCGAAATATGCCAGGCAATAAATTAGACAACATATTGTTTGTGGCTTTTGTGTTTAAACTTTAGACATATCATATCATTCATTGGCACCTTGCCGTCTTGACAGACGATAGTTTGTGCTCTAAAAAGGCATAATAACTTTTAACTATGGCGGTAGCGAGTGTGACTGATAAGGCCAATTTGCGCTGTAAATGTCCGTTCACAGTGGGTGCATGTGAACACGTGGTCATTTCCACCATCATGCACCATCTTACGTCTCAAACGCTTGGTGTGTGACTTTTCTGCAATAATTTTCTCCTTTGACTTTATTCCATTCTGATATTTGCCCTCCATGCAACACGTTCAGCGGCGACTTGCTCCCAATGTGCATTATCAATGCCTGTATCAATCATGTCCCGCTTACACACATCTTTGTATCGTAGTAGAGGCCGACCCTGAGATCTCTTACCCATCTGTAATTCACCAAAAAAGATATCCTTTGGTATTCTACCATCATCCATCCTCCTAAGATGTCCTATCCATCTAAGTCTACGAAGACTGAGCATGGAATAAACTGTCACACAACCTGATCTTTCCAATACTTCAGTATTTGTGATTTTGTCTTGCCACTTAATACCAAGAATTCTTCGCAGACACCGCATATGAAAGCTGTTTAAATTGTTCTCTTGGTGTGAGTAAGTTGTCCAGGTTTCACTGCCATAGAGAAGAGTACTAAGGACACAGGCTTGATAGACAAGGACTTTTGTTTTGGCAGTAAGCTTCCTGTTCTCCCAGACTCTTTTTCTTAACCTGTTCATTGTTGTTGCTGCCTTACCAATCCGGATGTTGATTTCCTGATCTAGGGATAATTTGCTATTTACCACTGATCCTAGATACGTAAAATGGTCTACTATCTCTAGTTCGGCGTCGTCAATAAAGATTGATGGTACCCCATGTGCACCTTGTGACATAATCTGTGTCTTCTTTTTGCTAATTGTTAAACCAAATTCAGAACAAGCATTGGAGAATGCAGATAGTAGACATTGCAATTCTTCCTCAGAGTGGGTCGTAACTGCAGCATCATCTGCAAAAAGCAACTCTCTGATCAGTACCCTCCTAATTTTGGTCTTAGCCTTCAATCTCTGAGCATTGTAGAGGCCGCCATCTGAGCGTGAGTGAATGTATATACCACCATCCTGATCACGAAATGCATATTTCAGTAGAAGTGAAAAGTATATTCCAAAGAGTGTGGGAGCTAGTACACAACCTTGCTTAACTCCACTCTTGATTTCAAATTCTTCAGAAGTTGCACCATCAAACTTGATTATACCCCTCATGCCTGTGTGGAATGATTCCACAATGGACAGAAGAGTTGGTGGGCAGCCAATCTTCTTTAGTGCCTTGAACAGACCCTCACGACTGACCAAATCAAATGCCTTTGTGAGGTCGATGAAGGCAATAAACAGTGGTTGATTCTGTTCACGGCATTTTTCTTGCATTTGTCGCAATGAGAATATCATATCAGTGGTAGACCGGTTCTGTCGAAAGCCACACTGTGATTCGGGGTAGACTTGATCTCCTAGGACTTGAAGTCTGCGCAGAACAATTCTGGCAAATACTTTTCCAACAATACACAGAAGTGAGATACCCCTATAGTTGTTGCAGTCGCTCCGATCTCCCTTGTTCTTGTACAGCGTTATGATGTTTGAATCTTTGAAATCCTGTGGGACTTGTCCTTCACGCCAGCATAGCTCTATTAGCTGGTGGATCTGTAGAGTGAGTGTGTCTTGCCCACTCCTGATAACCTCTATTGGAATCCCATCCTTACCTGGAGCCTTGCCAGATGCAAGTTCATTTATAGCACACTTAACTTCTGTTATGGTGGGAAGTGTGTCCAGGTGGTCAAGAGTTGGTAGAGCCTCTATGGCGTTAAGGGCATCATCCGCTAGTTTGGTCTCACTTGAGTAAAGCTCCAAATAGTGCTCTACCCATCTGTCCATCTGCTGTTTCTTATCAGTGATGACTTCTCCAGTCAAGGTTTTCAGCGGTGCACTTCTTTTGATCACTGGACCACAGGCTTTCTTTATTCCTTCATACATGCTTCTTATGTCTCCCTTATCACTTGCGATTTGAATGGACTCACATAACTTGATCCAATAATCATTTGCACACTGCCTGGCAGCCTTTTGCACATCCTTCCTAGCTTGCCTTAGCTCACTCAGAGTGTTACGCGTTGGTCTTTCCTTGTTTCTTAAGAGAGCTTTCTTCTTCTTATCAATCAAGGGCTGCAGAGTCTCGCTGTTGGCCGCAAACCAGTCCTGCCTCTTATGATCCACAGTGCCGTAAACCCCTACGGCAGTTTTATAAAGAGTTTCCTTAATTTGACCCCACTTTTCATTTACTGTACAATTTTCTGGTGTATCAGTGAAAGCGTCTTCAAGTTGCTGTTGAAACTGAAAGCACTTTTCAGGATCATGAGTGTTAATAATATTAATCCTGGGGCTAGATTTGTGTTTAGCTGTGTAGATTCTCTTTGGTCTCAGTCTAACTCTTGCAACAACCAAAGAATGATCTGTATCACAGTCAGCACTGTGGTAACTACGAGTCAATGATATATGGTTCAGATGTTGTCTCCGTGTGATGATGAAGTCCAGCTGGTGCCAATGGCCGGATCTTGGATGTTTCCATGTGACCTTATGCATCTCTTTTGTTTTAAAAAAAGAGTTTGTAATACATAGGTCATTACTGGTGCAATGCTCCAGCAGCCTTTGCCCATTTTCATTCATGCGATCGATGTTGTATTTTCCAAGGCACACTGGCCATGAACTCGAGTCCTTGCCCACACGAGCATTGAAATCACCGAGCATATAAATGTAGTCAGATTTTGGAACTGCCTTGATCACGGAGTCTAACTCCTCATAGAACGAATCCTTCACATCATCAGAGGAATCGAGTGTCGGTGCATATGCAGTAATAATGGTGGCAAACCCACAAGAGGTTGCCAAGCGCAGGGATAATAGTCTTTCATTTCCTCCTGCTGGAATTTCAATCATTCCCAGTAGCGAATTCTTCACTGCAAAGCCCACACCGTGTTGCCTTTTTTTCTGCCTGCCCTTTACCCTTCCAGAAAAAGGTGTAGTTGTTTTCCCTGAGTGACCCTTCCTCAGCGAGGCGAGTCTCCTGCAGGCCAGCAATATCAATGTTAAGACGATTGAGTTCAGGCATCAATCACAGCCGTTTTTCTCACATCGTCAATATTGGTCAAGTCAGTGGAAAATCCTGGACACATGGTTCTCACGTTCCAGGTTGCAAGCCGTAGCTTGAGGTTTCTATTTTTATTTTTGTTTGTACCTGGTGCATTGGTTTTACAGCCTGCGATTCAGATTTTGTCCTAGCCCCAAGCACCCATTGAAGCAGGCAGGCTGTGGCGGATCAGCACCCTAATTGGCTGGGGGCTGCCCAGCTTGAGGCGGGCGGTAGCTGATCAGTGACACCTATAGGTGTCTCCCACCGTCAGAGGCAACGCGTGGCGCCCCATGTCTACGCCAACTGACAAGGACTTATAACCCGTAACAGTTGCCTCTCGCTTTGATTCCGAGACCAGTTAAGACCAGGGATGGAGTTATTGCCTCTCCATAGCACAAAGCCTGGGCTAAAATATAGAGATCATGTGTTGCCCATGCAGCATGATCCCTCTCTCGGCCTGCCTAGTTCACTCTAGAGGAAAGGTAACACCCCTACATCTGGAACAAGACAAGCTGCAGAAGCTGCCGGATCAGCAAAGCAATGCTCTAACTGTCCGCCTGTCGGAGCTTCGATCCTAGACCAGTCGCCAACCAAGGCTTAGGGCCTGGTCTGCCCTGCCATGACAATTTTGTCTTTAGCTTGCATTTCCTCGCACCAGGGTAAGGCTTGTACCCTCCCAATTGCGCTCTTCCGCCCGAAGCCGTTGGCACAATGTGGGGTGTCGGGTTTGGTAAGCGCCGCCCAACGTTCGGCGCTAACAGAAACCAGATAGTATCCATACTACATACATACATACATACATACATACATACATACATACATACATACATACATACATACATACATACATACATACATACATACATACATACATACATACATACATACATACATACATACATACATACATACATAGAGTGAGTTCCCTTGGAGCAAGATGGCGGGACATATTTTCGTCCCGTAAAATGGTACGTGTTTTTTCGGAAATGTTTATGGATTAAGTGTTTTTCGTGGTGAAATGGAGTTTTGACTGTGCAACGGAGTTCGTGCACGCGCGCACGGACTCCCTTCGGCGTATTATCGGCGCCTGGTGGCGATAGGTAAGCCTAACATGACGACAGACGACCGACAAGTACACAGCGTGGTAAGAGCAAGCGAGCGCAAAAGGCGGTTAAAATGTGATAGATTGGGCATCAGACACGTTCGAGTACTGTACTAGAACTGTGCGTCGTTTAGTCAACGCCGACCCATTCTTGAAAAACTACTCTACGGAAATGATATTGTAGTCTTACAGAAACACAGCTCGGCGACGGAACAGTCAATGTCGCGGGGTTTCATGGCTTCTTTAACAGACGGCACCTCGGACAGGCCATTCTGGTCCGCGACAACATACTGGTGTCTGAGATCGATATGTCCACCTGGAACAGTGATGCCCTGCAAGTGCAGGCATTAAGAATAAAGATGCCAGTGCAGCTTGTAATCATGAACGTTTATGCGCGAAATGCGAAGGTCGACGTGCGACAATGGCAGAGTTTGTTCGATAAGGATGAAAGGCATATCATCTACTGTGGTGACCTCAATGCCAGAGGCAGTCAATGGGGGAATTGCATCACCAATAGACAGGGAGAAGATCTGGAGGACGTTCTGGCATCTGCTGCCCTAGTCTGTCTGAATGATGGGAAGGTCACTAGAACAGCCACTCAACCAGGTGACTCTGACAGCGTTATTGTCTCATTTGGATCCTACTGTATTTGCCTTGGCGTGTACAAGACCAATGTAGAAGGTATTTACATTGCGTGAGCACTAATTGATTAGTGTAACTATGGAACACTTTTTTGTGAAAACATGTATTTTGAATAATGAAAACAAACAATAAGTTGCACAATTTATTGCCTGTCATATCTCACTGCATCTCGTTAGGTCAATACTGCAGATATAACAATATACATTTTAGCAAAATGTTTAATCTTCCAAGCTGAAATATGCAACACACATATTCCCACAGACTGTAACGGTAATTTTAAACTGACCATTATGTATTTTTTTTTCAGCAGGTTGACTTGTCAATAAGAATAGCAACTTCTTCAGCTGATCATAACATTAGGCCATTGTGTATTTTCAACATGACAATAAACTGTGTAGCCTATTGTTTGTCTTCAGTATTGAAATTTGTTTCGGGAAAAACATTGTTCTGAACTTGGATGCTTTGGCCTTATTTATCTTCTTCCTATCTATTTCGCTTTCAGTGTCCGATTAAGAGGAAACATCTGGAGAGAAGTCTAGTATGTGACTGATACATGATGTTGACAGTCCAGATATCCAGTTAGTCTACATATGAGCACATGTCCCGTTCCGTTGTGTATAAGTGCTGGAGCTATTTCTGGGACATTGACTGGTGGTTGTCTGCTGTTGTTCCGTTGTCTTGCCTGGAGTAGACATTGGCTATCATGGCTTGTAGGATAACGTTGATGCTTATATTCTTGTTTGTTGCCCAGTTATCTCAGCTGTCCACGTACACCTTTCCCTGTCTTCCCCTGCCTCTCTTGTCTGGTATTTTCTTTACAAAATCCAATTAGCCCCACATCAGATACAGCTGTTTGACGTGTTATGCCTTCACATATTCTAGGCCATGACACATGCGGTGGGATAACTAGTTTCCTTCCTCGTCATCATTCCTTCCCATACAAGTGGATACATGATATGGTGCCAATATTGCTTCTCAGGTGTATGGGTCCGGAGCACAGTATATGGTGCTGATACGCCTGTCCAACTATTCTTGACCAGAGAACTGTAGTCGTGACCACCGAAGAATAGGATTATGAATAGACAACGAAGCTGGAATACAGGAGACTTTACCCAAATCTTCCCACTGCATACAGATACACCTTTCGTTTTTATTTTTTTTTTTTAATGCACTTGATCTTTTTATGTTTTGTAAATATCCCTATAGTAACTATATATAACAGCATTCATTCATTCATTCATTCCTTCATTCATTCATTCATTCATTCAGTAGCTTGTCATTTGTAGAACCTCGCACCCATAACAAAATTATGGAAAACTTCTCGGTCATATGCAAGATTTCCCGCGTCCCATACACCCATCTGGAGATCATCTGCCACATCCTGCACCCATCATCTCTTTTGCCTTCCTCTTCCTCTCTTCCCAGGCATATACCCCGCCATTATTGTTCTCTCTAAACTTTCGTGACGTTTCAAGTGACCAAACTATTTCAATTGTCTTCGTGTTATCGTCTTAAGTAGCCAACTTTCTTCAATATTCTGATCTTGTCGCATGGATGCACTTGTTCTGTTCTGTATATAGGTATTCTTTTAACTCGTCTATAACATTTATATTCAAAGGCATTTATGCGCTGTTCAGCTTGTTTAGTATGTGTCCAGGTCTCACAGGCGTATGTTATAATGGAAAAGATATATTCTCTTAAAAATCTAATGTCTATCTGTCTCACGCCAAAATGTATTCAGTTATTGTAGTTTTTGAAGAGCAATAAATACTCGTCTTTTAATGATTTCATTGTGTCACCATTTTTGGTTTTTAATGACCCAAGATATTGGAAATTTTCCACGACCTCTAATTTTTCCTCATTAACATATATTTCTTTTTCCATATTGGTTTTTATCTGTATGCATTATCTTTGTTTTTTGTTATGATAAGATATAAGTTGTGGTTTTCACTATTCTTTTGGGTTGAAGTTATTAGTTTTTCGATACCATTCTATTAGTTTTTCTATACCACTCTGTGATGTGGATAGTAATACTGTATCATCAGCATATCGAATCTTTGGTATTTCATGACCACCGATATTTAGGGCATCATATTGCTCCCTGTTTATATCAATTATCATCTCTGACAATTTTGATTATATTTTCGGCGCACAGGTTAAACAAATGAGGGGACAGCACACAGCCCTGACGGACTCCTTGCTTGATTTCAAACCACTCTGATGTCTCGCCATCTATTCCAATCGCTGCTTGTTGTTATAGAGAGAGCATTGTTATGAGTTGTACTACATGTAATGGAAAGCTCCTTTTCCTCATGATTTCCCAGTTTCTGATGTTGTACAATATATAAAAGTCGCTTAAAAGTCGACAGGGTCGACTTCATTGCACCAGATATATATATATATATATATATATATATATATATATATATATATATATATATATATACATATATATATATATATATATACATATATATATATATATATATACATATATATATATATATATATATATATATATATATATATATATATATATATATATATATATATATATATATATATATATATATATAAAATCAGTCACGTTTAATGACAACCGAAATTTTTAAGCAACTGAAGATATGTTTTCTCCAAACATGCATAAAGGCAAAATTCGTTCAAAATCTTAAAAATTAACATCGGTGTGTGTTTCGATTCAAAATGTCAACCTGAGCTTACTTTGCAACACTTTGCATGTTGTAAAGATGATATGCAGGAAGTGTAGTGAGGTGTATAGGGACCGAACGGGCGATGTCCACGACAATTAGCTGAACACCGAGATCACGAGAATATTAAATGTCTACAAGGGATGCTTACTAAAAACGATATTTATTTAAGAAAATAAAAACTATGTTCATACACATAAATTAAACAAATTACAAAGCATAAAGAAACTATTCAAACAGCCTTATATCAGAAGATTTGGGAGACTCCTCAAACTATCCTACAAAGGATATACATTACTAACATCTCACACGTTATTTCAAGTAGTAATCAATTTAGCCCAAACACACTTAGTTGATCACATGACCTATGCTTGGCTCGTATAGTCATTACGGTGTTACATACTTAATTGATCTATGCGTATGAATTATGACCTTTATGACAGTAATATTCACAATTAATCGACCCAAGCAATTCACTTTATAAGCGTGTTCGACAAAATGGGCGCATCTATTTAGAGCCTGTTTGAACTAAATTAACAATTATAAATAGTCACACTGACACCTTTCCAGTGTGTAGACAACAGCGGCTTTTTGAGCTGATATGAATCATTCCTGATGTTGATACAGAGAACACACAGAATGAATAAAAGATACAAAGAAGAACAGTCATAAACAACTCTGAAGTACATATACAGACGGATCAGCTAAACAGTCCACAGAAAATGGAGTTAGAAAGATTCTCCTTCATTTAAAAAAAAATGGAGCAAAGTCAATGACAACTGGACAATTCTCAAGTAACTTCAGAGCAGATATAGGCCTTGAAAACTGTAGTAGAAATACTGTTGACAGAGAAACATAAAAAGAAGCAAATTGCTCTCTAGAAAACAGATGTTTCAATACTGAAGAGTAGAAACAGTGTAGATCTAGCAGAACTAAGAGAAGCACTCCATGAACTATGTCAAACAACCAAATGAGTGATAATACAACGGACCTTCTCATATTGCATCATACGTGGACATTAAGAGGCCTGCAGAATGGCACAGGAACGTGGCAGACTGCAACAGCCTAATTTAGACATAAAATATGATGACGCACAGAGATTTATAAGAAGAAATTATAGAATCAAATGTATATCAGAACATCCAGGCCACCAGAAACATGATGAAAAATACCGACTTCACCTAAAAGAACAAGATACAATCTTCAGACTTGGCACAGGATACAACAGGTCTAGATGCCGCACGTTTAGTCAACTAAAGATAACATATACTGACATATTAAACTGTGGGACATGTGAAATGACAACTAAACGTGTCAAACATATGCAAAATAGAAAAACACTATTTTCGCCTACACCTGCTCAATTTGAGAAGAAAATCTTTGGAAATGTCAATAAGCTCAAGTGTTTACTGCTGCTTTCTTTGGATATATTCATGGTAAAGTCTGTCTGTTTTGTTCTTTTCAGAACTGGTTTCGTCGACTGCTACAAGCTGAGAGAGTTACTGAGGAGGGGATCCGAACAGTTATGAACTAAGTAGGCCGAAGTGCAATGAGGATAAACGGACCACTAATTATTGTCAACGTGTTAGATAGGACATAGATAGGACAGGAGACAGAATAAGGGGTAAGGACAGATAGGACGTAGATAAGGACCTCTACAAGGGAGTAGATAGAATAGAGACAGACCGCATGGGATAACTTAGGACAGTTATAAGACAGGACTTAGATGAGGACACGGACGTGTCATAGCTAGGACATTAGCGGGCCTAACCCCGAGGATGGGGCGGGGGATGCTAGTTCACGGGACAACACCCGTAAACAGAGTTAGCAGTAGGACAACCCAGGTTGACACAGACAGGACTACTGTACGACGTGACGAGTGGGACAGCACGAGGTTTTGCTGACCGCACGGAATTTAGAACGACAAGGGCAGCGAGTGGACTGAGGTTATTCAGACAGGACCCGACAGTCTTCCAGACAGGACGTGTGATTTTTTTCCGAAAACCAATGTGTAGTTTACAAGAGCGCATGTTATAATTCGCGAGTGTGAGATTGTATTTGAGTATGTACGGGTTGGTGTGAGGAAAGGCGACATGTATATTTAGGCAGGCAATTACCGCCTGATCTTGTGTATGTAAATATATCAGGTTCGCCTGAAATAAAATAGGTAATGTCCATTCACACAAGTTTCGTTGAGGTGTGAATGAAGTGGCGCGAATGCCTGGATGCAATTTGAGTTGTTGACAATTATGTTGGCATCTGAAGGTGTTTGCAGACGAAGAAACTGGCAGATGATTTGAAATTAACCTTGTTGACATGACGTTTGTTGACATGAATGTTGTTGACATGACTGTTGATAGCATGTCTTTTGTTGACATTACTTGTGTTGACATGACTTTGTTTGACATGACTTTCGAATTGTACCGTGAAAGGTTCATTTACTTACAGACAGGTCAAGATCATTTCCATCTCATGTTAGGCAGCGCACTTTGCATACTATTTTACGTTATTAAGCAAAAATATATCTGTATCATCATCATCATCATCATCATCATCATCATCATCATCATCATCATCATCATCATCAACATCATCATATATCATCAACACTGTCGTGTTATTATAATAATATCATCATCACAATCATCATATCAATTATGTCATCGACATCATCACCTTGATCATATTATCATTAATATTGTCATCATTATCATCATATCATCATCATTTTATCATCATCAACATTATCATCATCATCATCATATTATCATAATCAACATTATCGTCATAATATAATCATTTTCATATTATTATCATCATCACCATCATATCATCATCATCATCATCCTAATCGTTATGATTATAATCATGATCAGGTTAAAAATCTGGACAACGGGTGGTGAAGTGGTCTACTACTAATAAAGAAAGAACCTTAGATACATTATTATTTATTATGTACAGTTTTCTTGATTTGTTCAAATGTTTCATAGATGACAGTTGTAAAAACCGAAATGTTAATGCTTGATTCTCCATACAGAAACAAACATGTTCCCTTGTAGATTTGGTAGCTCGCCAAACGCATAGCTAGACTGTTAAGCATTCACTTCCAACATCTGCCAGTGCACTGAGCATTCACTTCAATTCCTCTACTAAATACTCTGGGGTGACTGATGCATCGAAGGACTAAGCACGTATGTGAAAGCCCAGTGTGCAGTTG
Source organism: Cepaea nemoralis (assembly GCA_014155875.1). Lineage (NCBI taxonomy): Eukaryota > Metazoa > Mollusca > Gastropoda > Stylommatophora > Helicidae > Cepaea > Cepaea nemoralis. Next base: position 386,878 of record JACEFZ010020342.1, read on the forward strand.
GACACAACATAACATTCGTACACTAGCTTGCCAAGCATTAAGTTCAGTTGTTTTATTAGTTCACTGAGCATTTTGTTCCATTCATCTATTAGTTCACTGAGTGTTCGGTTGCACTTATCTATTAGTTCACTAAGCATTAAGTTTCATTTGTCTACAAAATACGAGATAACATAACCTTCGACTACCAATTTACTGACCATTCTTTTCTATTCAACTAGTTGTTTAGTGAACATTAGGTTCCATTCCACATCAATTAGTTTCCTTAGCACTCATGTCCATTTCTAGCAACAACACATGTTTTGCTGACGTCATCCCAAGTGAAGTTATTCTTACAAGACTGGACCACGGTGCGGCCCAGGTCACAGATTATATAGAACCTGCAGTTTGTTGGATGGGCGAAGTAGCCGCCGTTGATGTTGTCGCAGGGTTGCAGAGAGGAGCATGGCATATCTGGTGTCGGTTTGACACAAGTTTTGACTGCGGGGTTGAAGACCAGGCCCCCTGAACAAGGCCGAATTATGGGCTTCATAAACTCGCATTGGATGTAGTGTGTGCAGTCGACCGGGTGAGCGACGATCTCCGTCGGTTCCAGGGTCAAGCAGATGGTGTCAATGACAACTGAAAATCAGAAATCAGAGCATACCGTGTAACAATTAGAATATTTCAGATGCCAGTGACAAAGGTTAACATAATATCACTAGAAGGCACATTAAACTCAACTTCATAGTTTGATGGTTAATTAAGAATACGCATTTAAGCACCAAGAACAAACTCAGATATGCCCCGTTTCCCTCTGCAAATGAAGCTTCAGTAACAAATACACTTGGACATACAGTAAAACGTCGATTAACCATCTCTGTCGGGACGAGGGCTGTGACGGATAACCGAATATATGGATAACATAAATCTCTTAATACATATGTACAGTAACGTGATTTCATTGCGGGCTTGGGACGAAATTGGAGATTGTAAAAAGCCTTTAAAAGTGAATAATACATACATATTATATTTAATTTTACGAAACGATCAATATAAACTTCAATATAAGAGTAGTAATGTACAGAAATGAATTGTAATACTATAAACCTACGTTACTTTAAAATAATCTGTCATCTCCTTCTGTGTCTTTGAGGCTTGAAGCTTTCTGCGCAGCGATGTTCTGTATCTTACGCAGAAGTAGGATCTGTGTTGCATTTTCCTCCTTTGCATTTCAAACCAGTCGATGCACTTTGATAACATTGTTTCTGCTTCTAAGTGGCTACTTGTAGGTTTTTGGTTAAGAACTGATCCTTGATCGTCATCAAGTCCTTCTTCTGCATTCGTAGTAACACTAGAAACAATTTCATCATCGTTTTAGATGTCAAAGCCACCATCCATTTTGCCACATTCCAACCAATCTATTACTTCTTCTGGCGTACAGTTTTCACTGTTTAGTCCTACATTGTTGCACAGTTGCGCAATGTCGTCAACATTAACAGTCTCAGTTCCTTCAGTTTCGTCAATAGGTTCAGGCAAGAGTTTATTCCACCCATTCTTTCGGTTAGACACTGTAAGGTCAGTCCAAGGCAGTGGCAAAATTGAAAATAGCGTTTTTTATGTTGTACCTCTTCTCAAAAATTGTTTTTTAAAGGACGATGACGAATAACAGAAACTGTCGGATAAACGATTGACAGTTAATCGAAGTTTTACTGTATTTCGCATGCATAGCCGCATACATCCCTTTGTTCCAGAACTGGATATACTGGGTATATATAAAAACACGCATCATTAAATCGATTTAGCGAGGCTTATTGTGTCTTCAAATGACAGTGGTTCAAAGATACTTATAAACATATATTCCCATCGTCCAGAGTTTTGTGGAGTACGCATGATCTAACATTTAACATTCCGCACGCTTCCCCATCCTACAGAACACACTAGCTGCAAAACTCAAGCAAGGTACCAGCCAATCAAGAGGCGAGGCAGACACACTGGTGGTGTATAGGGCACACACAGAGAAAGCTTGATACTACATGTGCATCTAATGCGTCCTTCCACTGGTGGTGTATAGGGTACACACAGAGAAAGCTTGATACTACATGTGCATCTAATGCGTCCTTCCACTGGTGGTGTATAGGGTACACACAGAGAAAGCTTGATACTATATGTGCATCTAATGCGTCCTTCCATTGGTGGTGTATATGGTACACACAGAGAAAGCTTGATACTATATGTGCATCTAATGCGTCCTTCCACAGGAACCAGCAGGACAAACGAAACGTAAAATATCTACATCTTTGCTTCAGTGATTACATCAGGTTTGTCGATAAAGTAAGGCATGTCATATGATAAAGGATGCTACACATTAATTCGAAAAGACACGAGGATTGTGGGACGCAGAGGTGTTTCCAAGGCACCAGGGCCGGGATCTATACTGGCCAAGACCTGCTGACACGTCCACGGCGTGCGTCCTGGGCAACAGATCCCTTCGGGGACCTGGCTAACATCAGTAGGATCGATGATTCCTCCGAAACCGGAGAGTATCTGCCTGCATGGCGAGGAACCACCAGTCTGCACACCAATAAGCCAGACATGGGACAACGGATACTCACGCAAACCTCAGGTCCGGTATGACATCACATTGATGTTGGACAACAGGATGTATTCATCCGACATACAGGACTTCACGCTGGAGGTCACAGCCAGCCAATACAAGCAAGCAAGCAAGCATGAGAATTGTAAACACAACATATATTGGAAACCAGATGCTATAAAATTTGAACGAACGAACAATGTTTATTTTCAAAGGGTAACCAATTGATTATTCAAAGACATTTGACTGTGTACAACACCAGAAACTTTGGGAAATCATGAGGAATATGGGATTTCCATCACATGTAATAAACTCATAAGACTGCTCTATCTAGACCAGGGGTGGGCAAACTACGGCCCGCGGGACGCATGCGGCCCGTCAACTGATATTATGCAGCCCTCGAGAGCGTTTAGAAATAAAACATTTTACTTCGTTTTAAAGTAATTTTGTTGAATGTTTCAGAATTTCATGTACCGGTATGATTGTTTTAATAAAAAATTGTAAAATCTTGTTAACAAATTAGTAACAGTTTTTGTCCATAATACAAAATATAATGTATATGTGAATAAGTAAAGTAAAATTGCAATAATTAGTTATTTATACTGTTTAATAACATATAAATAATTCACAATTATGTATTGTGATAGGTTGCTGTAAACAAAGTGGACGTAATATATATGCGCCCCCCTCCCCCAATAGCTTTACAATTGTCAATGTGGCCCTACGTACAAAAAGTTTGCCCACCCCTGATCTAGATCAACAAGCAGCGGTTAAAATAGATGACGAGACATCAGACTGGTTTGACATCAAGCAAGGAGTTCGTCAGGGATGTGTGCTGTCCCCCTATTTGTTTAACCTGTACGCCGAAAATGTAATGAGAAATATAAGAGATGATATAAACAGAGAGCTATATGATGCCCTAAATATCGGTGGTCATGACATACCAGAGATTCGGTATGCTGATGATATAGTATTGCTATCCACAACACAGAATAGTATAGAAAACCTAATAGTCTAAACCCAGTTGAATAGTGAAAATCACAACTTATATCTTAACATGGCAAAAACAAAGATAATGCATAAAGATAAAAATACTACGGAGAAAGAAATATATGTTAATGAGGAGCAATTGGAGCTGGTGGAAAATTTTGAATATCTTGGGTCATTGATTACCAACAACGGCGACACAATCAAAGAAATTAAACGACGACTATCAATTGCTTTTGAAAGACTAAAACAAATTAATAAATTATGGAGTGGGACAGATAGAACTACAAAAATTAGATTTTTAAGAGCATGCATCTTTCCAATTGCAACATACGCACGTGAGACCTGGACACTTACTAAACAAACTGAACATTAATGCCTTTGAATATAAATGTTATAGACGAGTTCTAAGAATATCTTGGGTAAAGAAAAAAATAAATGCATCCATACTTCAAAAGCTGAATATTGAAGAAGGTTGGCTATTAAAGACGATAAAACAAAGAAAATTTAAATATTTTGTTCACTTGAAACGTCACGAAAGTTTGGAGAGAACAAAAATGTAGGGGTATATGCCTGGGGAGAGAGGAGGAGGAAGGCCAAAGAGAAGATGGGTGCAGGATGTGGCGGATGATCTCCAAATGGGTGTACCGGACGCCGGACATCTTGCTTATGATCGAGAGGTTTTCCGGAAGGTTGTTATGGGAGCGGAATGAATGAATGAATGAATGAACGAACGAATGAATGAATGAATGAATGAATGAATGAATGAATGAATAAATGAATGAACAAAGTGGGCACACATGTCCGTCTTACATTCGGCCCTCCTAATCACTCATATGTCATTCATCAATTGTGCATGTTACATTCACATAGGAAAAAAAAACATTGTCAAATGGATTTTGTAAACATAAACACTGCATATTACCATGTTATGAGACAGGCAGACACACGTACACACGCACATTCATAAACACACAAGTACTCATACCTGCATACATACTTACATCATTTGCACAGACGCTCACAGTTATGCACACACTCAATAACATACAAATACACACTCCCTCGCATACACTGCATGCGTCCACACAAACATATACACATATATACACGAACATACATACACACACACGCACATACACACATATCCCACACATACAAACACACACATACGCACAAACACACATAAACACATACACACAAACACGTACACACATACACATACATACACACAAACGTATATATGCACATACAAACATACACACATGCACTCAGATACACACATTTACACATACATATACACATGCACACACATGCAAACACACAAACATACATACACCTATATAAACACACGCACATAGACACAATACACACACCCACCCACTCATCCACCCACACACACACATCTAGACACATACACGCTGCCTCACAATCACTACTAATATGAACAAACTCCCACACTTTACACACACACACACTGACGATTATCATGAGCATCCTCACAAATAACACACAAACACACACTCCCTCGCATAGCACACAAATACAAACTCCCTCGCATAAACTGCGTGCAAGCACACATACACCCACAAGCATATACACATACATACATGAGCATACACATATACACACGAAAATACACACATATACTCACATACATATACAGATATACACACATCCACACCCATACACACATACTTACTCACATACACACATTCACATACACACATTCACACACGCACACACACATAACACAAGTACACACATAAACACACATACGAATATACTCACACATACACACACACACACAAGCACACATACACAAACACACACAAGCACACACACATAAACACACATATACGCACATACATGCATACACACGCATGCACACATATGCACACATATACACATTCACACACGTATAGACATTCACACACAATACACCCACATACACACATATGCACACATACACATACATATATACACACACATATACAAACATACACACACCCAGCCATCCACCCACTCACATACTCACACATACACGCTACCTCACATAATCACTAAAACTAATATTTACAAAGTTCCACACTTTACACACTCATACACTAACGACTAACGTGAGCATCCTCACAAAAACATTTAAAATTGGGAACAAAATGGGGGAAAGTGGAGAAAAAGAAATTGGAAAAATAGTGGAAATTAAAACAGTATATTATACGTGTGCCTATTCTTCCGTTAAAATCACCCATCACAATAAGTTCATCTGTCTCCCTGACATTATTTAACGTGTCTGCAGGTCACTATATTCGGTAGTTTTTCACATATTTGTCTAAGTGTAAATAGTGCATCAGTAGTATCTCACACCCATATAAACAGGGGTATATCACACCCATATAAACACACGCCATATAGGGATAATGTACGAAAAACTATTGGAACAAAGAGCTAGACCCATAGTTGAACAACAGTTAAGCAAAGTACAATTTGGTTTTCGGAAAGTTAAAAGTTGCACTAATGCACTATTTACACTTAGACAAATATTTGAAAAAACTATCGAATATAGTGACCAGCATAATATAGTGTTTGTAGATCAGGAAAAGGCTTCCGATAGAGTAGATAGATACAAATTATGGACCATCCTTGAAGTGCAGTAAGAACGCAAGAAGGAATATCAGATATGTTCACAGTCAATACAGGAGTGAGACAGGGATGTGTGCTCTCTCCTCTGCTATTTAATGTCTACATGGACAGAATATCCAAAGAAGCAAGTCTTGACAGAACAGATTCAGAAAATTTAGAACTCTTTACTCCAGATGAAATAACTGATCCACAGGAAATAAATGAACGTCTATTTGCAGACGATCAGTGTCTGTTTTACAGCGATGAGGGCAGACTACAACATCATATTAATAATCTGAGTTCAATCTGCAGCAGATACAATATGAGTATAAACACAGCCCAGACCGAAGTAATGCAAGTTAGCAGATAGCCGGGCCTATTAAGTATACAGATAAATAGCACAACTCTGAAACAAGTTAACGAATTCAAATATCTTAGAAGTATGATCACAGAAGATGGTAGATTGGACGGAGAAATCGAAATCAGATGTCAAAAAGCTAGTGCACTTACATATCATCTGTCACCCTTACTGAAACATCCAAATATACCCATGTCTGCAAAACGACAGATAATAAACAACATATTCACACCAACCCTATGCTACCAATCTCAAACCTGGACTTTATCCAAATCACACTTTAGCAAAAATCAACACCTGCGAGGTGAGATGCCTGAGGAGAGCTGCCAACCTAACAATTCGAGACCGAGTAAGAAATGCTGTTATCAGACAGACTGTGGGATCAACACCTTGTGCTACATTTATTGAAAGACAGAAGATCAAGTGGTTTGGCCATGTCGTTAGAATGCAACATCTGCAACTACCATCACTGGCCTTATTTCAAAGATCATCTGCGACAAGACCAAAAGGACGTCCAAGAAAGAAAATGGATTGACGACATCAAAGACATTGTACAATCACACGGAATGACACTATCCAGTGCCCCCCCCCCCCCCCCACCCGGCGCTGGAACGAAAATTATTCCTCCCCACGATGCTTGACGGCAGAAGTGGAAGATGATGATGATGATGATGATGATGATGATGATGATGATGATGATGATGATGATGATGATGATGATGATACATTGTGTATTGTTAAAAATATAGTGACGCAATTCAATAAGATAATTCCTGGAATTGACATAAGCATGATGAAATATGCAGTGCATATATGTACTAGTTAAATTCAATGGCAGTATAAATGCTATTATGAAAGATTAGAATACCAAAAAAATATATAGAATAGCATGTCACATGACATGCGCGCGCTCAAATCTCTCTCTCTCTCTCTCTCTCTCTCTCTCTCTCTCTCTCTCTCTCTCTCTCTCTCTCTCTCTCTCTCTCTCTCTCTCTCTCTCTCTCCTCTCTCTCTCTCTTTCTCTCTATTTTCTTTCACGCACACGCTCACTCACACACACTAACTCTTTCATTGTCTCATTCTCTCTCTCTCTCTCTCTCTCTCTCTCTCTCTCTTTCTCTCTCTCTCTCACTCACTCTCTCTCTCTTCTCCTTCAGCGTTCCGAGCCATTGAGGTTCTTTGCTGCAGATACAATCCGTCTCCATTCGTCTCTCTGGTTGACCTTCTCTTGCCAGTCGTTGATTCCAAGTGCTTGTAGGTCTGTATGTATATTATCTCTCCACCGTCTTCTTGGTCTACCTCGGGGTCTGCGGTCATTTATTTCCTGAGTGTCAGCGAGTTTTGTTTCCCTATTGTCTCCCATTCTTTCTATACGCCGCAGCCATTGTAGTCTATTAGCCTTCACGATACCAGTGATTAGCGGGGACTTAAACAGATCATAAATGTCTTTGTTACTTCTTCTTTTCCACTCTCCACTTTGTGTATCCCTAATGGGTCCAAAGATGCGTCTCAAAACTTTGTTCTCAAAGGTTTGTAACAAGGCTTCGTCTCCTTGCGTTGTACTCCAGGTTTCAGAGCCATACA